>JAEIFJ010001531.1:0-14013 GCA_018903435.1 Leucophenga varia
ATTTTGTCTTCAACTGGGAATGGGAATAGTTGGAATGGGAATGGGAGTCTAGCCGATGGCGTCCACTCTTGGCAGGCCAGGCACGCCATGCTCCATGTTCCATTTAAACGCCATGACATTTGGCTCAGCCATCGCCGTTGCCGTTGCCGTCGCTGTAGCTGTCAATTTGGAGCTGATGGTCGCAGTTTGATTTGTCGCCCCGGCTGACAGGCTAACATATATCATGATGACAGTCCGAGTCCAGGATGGATGAGCGTCGTCCTCCTACGGCTGATTTTAAATTCAAATTTCTTTGCTTGCCTGATGAAGAGCTCAACGAGGGAGAGAAAGACCTCTTCTCCCCTCCCTTCTCCATATTTCTTTGTTTTTTGGCTGCCATAAATCATTTGTTTTATTGTTGTTTTTCTACCTTTCCCCCGCATTTCTCTCTCTCTTTCTCTCTATAGCACAAGCTACCCGGAAGCCATTTCGCTGCTGACCAAGCTGCTGCAGGCGAAGCACACAAATTCGCTGCTTGCCTCCACGCAGAAGCTGCTGCAACATCGCCTGCCACTGGGCTCGTATCTGCTGAAGCCAGTGCAGCGAATACTCAAGTATCATCTACTGCTCGACGTAAGTTACCCTGTAGAGTGAGTGATCGAACTGGTGATCATTGGTTATCTATTTCACAGAGCCTGCGCAAGCATTGCGATGTCAAGGAGGTGGCAGAGGCATATGCCATAATGCGACAGGTTGCACACAATATTGATCAGGTGAAACGCAAGCAAGAACAACAGAGTCGCGTCAAGGAGCTATCGGGCATACTGGATGGCTGGATGGGACCAGGTAAAGAGAGAGGGGAAGATTCCCGGAACTGAATGTGGTAAAGTGTTTACTACTCACTCACTCTTGTTGCAGATCTCAGTGTGCTGCGTGAGCTGCGGCACGAGGGTCTGCTCATGGAGCAGCACAACAAGCCGCGTCAGGTGCTGCTCTTCGAGACCATGTTGATCATCACCAAGCAGAAGGAGGACGGACGGCTGCAGTTCAAGAGCCTTATAACTGTAAGTTGCAAGCGAACTTCAACTAATCCCACACACAATCTGCAACTCTCTTCCTGTCTCCCTCTCTCTCTCACTTTACTGCAGCAAAAGAACCTGATGCTGAGCGAGCATTTGCCTGGCGAGCCGAACAGCTTCTATGTCATTCCCTTCGATGAGCCTCGCAACCAAATCAAATTGACGGCCCGGAATCGTGACCAGAAGCGCATCTGGACGCAGCACATTAAAGGTGTCATGCTAGAGGAGCTCGACATACCCACGCGCGCCAAGGAGCTTGTCTACCAGCTGGGCAACGAGGAGGGTGAGTCTGCCCTCCCACTCTTTCTCCCTCTCTCTCTGTCCCTAACTTAGCAATAAGTGTGTGTGCTCTTCGAGTTGTTGTTGTTTTTGTGCTGTCTCTGTTTGTTTGCTGTATTGCTGTTCCTGTCTGTTTGTTGAGGGGCGACCAAAACACATAACAATTTCGAAAGGAATGAATGAATGCGGGCGAAGGAGTACACTGACACAAATAATTTACAAGCAAATGAGCATTACACTTCGAAAAAGGTCTTGGTAAATTAACAATGTAGATCAATTTAAAGGCTTTTAAAAGTTGCTTCTAATTAAGCTGAAAATTCTTTAAACTGCACTTTATATAATAGAATGCGAAGTCTTTATTGAAAGAAGTTGTGTATTTAATTAAAAAGAAGTATTTTATGCACAAAAATCGTTTAACTTATCAAATATATTTATACGGTCACTCTAAGGAAAAATATAGATTTAAATCCGATAAAGAATGTTGTCACTTCATGAAGATAAACTTAAAACAGTGCTTGTGCAGTGCAGTCGATTAAATCATGAGCAAAGTATTAGATTCTGTGCCTCTGCAATAAAATCGGTTACTTCGAAGTGAAGTAATAAAATATTATATCGTAATTCCATATTCACATAATGGTCAAGTTGTTCAACAATATTTCATCAGTATTCGTGTAAGGAGAATAGAACATTTTACGATAAAGTACGTCTTTGATGAACATTATAAAATAAACAATAAGTGTAATTTTGAGTGTATAGAACCGAAGAAAGTACTAGGCTTTGACGCTAAAATTTTATTTTTAAAAAAATAAAATTTTTTAAAAAAATGGTTAAAAAAAAAAAAACAAATTAAAACCAAAAAAAAATTTAAAATTCCGATTTTTTGCCAAAAAAAAAAAAAAAAAAAAAAATGTAAACCAGAATTTGTGTAATAAATAGGTTATATCCAGGACTATTTTTCGCAGTGCAGCCCAAGTGACATAACCACAAATGAGTAAAGTGAAGTCTGCGCGAGAGTTTTGTTTTTTTTTTTGCCTTTTTCAAGTGCATTTTTACATTCAGCCCGGTAGCTTTCAGCTTTTTCGAGATCGTGCCATATCTCTTATTTTTTTTGACAAGTTGATTTATGTGTCTGACTAACTGTCTATGTGTGCGTGTGTGTGAATGTGTGCGTGATTTTAATTGCACATGTTTTGGTATGCATAACTGTACTTGTTATAAAACTGATGTGTTTTGGTACCCGATTTAATTGGTTATGGTTATTTTCTTTGTTACTAATCTGCTAAATATGATTTCACTACCTTTAATTGGCTAAGTTTTCATAATTGTGTTCCTTTAAGTATTTATCTATTTTTATCTCTATATATATCAATTTATATCTCTCTATTTTGCTATATGTTTACCGTTGTAGTACTACCAGTGATGCATTCTAAAACTAAACCACCCAAACCAAACAAGAAATCAAGAAAACTTTAATTAGTTTTTAAGGCGTTCCTAAGGCTAAACACCAGAGACTGAACTAAGCGCTACTACTTCCTTTTTTCCCCCAACCCCCATCCCCGCTAAAATACCCTATGAAACGAAAAAAAAAACAAAAAATAATATTGATAATACTATTTATTATAAACAATTAAGAATAATCGCAAAAACCTATACGAAATTTTAACAAAGATTTGTAACACACAATCCCAGTACAAGTAATTTGTATAACTGTTAATCGCTATCGTTATCGTTATCGTAAAGCGTAAATCTTAAATTATAATCGTAATCGTATGTAGTCAAAAAATTGTTCTGGTATTATGCGGCGCTGGCGTAGACTAATTCAAAATCCTCTCTAAACTGACTCCGGTCGCAGCCTAGTAAGTATTTAGTATCTTGAGTTATCGATTAAACCCGATATTTTTGGCTTGTGTTCTAATAATTGGCTTCTTGCACCACTTGGTAGTGTTGCCCACAGCATGCATGCATTCTAACCCCATTCATACACACACATACACTTGCATCCTTCAGTTACTAACCTGACTCTAACTTTACTCAAGGACACTAGCCAAAAATTACATTTGTATGCTTACAATGTTTGTTAAGTATTATTAAATTATCTTTAAAGTAACATGCACAAGTCATACGAGGGCTTTACTTAGTAGCCTGTAAACAAGAAGCTTTTTCTATTATCTCCTATCAAAAGTTCTGTTAGCTAACATACTACTTTAAATTAAAGTAATATTAAATGTCCTAGTCAAATTTTGAGTTTACAGAAAGCTGTTGAAAGCTCTGTGAGAGCTCAGTAGCTAAACAATAAAATGTCTTCTAAAGTTAACTTGATTTGAAATCCAAAAATATTAGTATTACAGTATAAAAAGCTGCTGAGAGCTTTAAAAAAACGTGAAGAACTAAAGCAATCAAAATGAATCGCTCAACTGAATAAGAAGTTGAATTTACAGAATTGTAGCTTTCACTTAATGGATGGCTTTGAAAAGCTGCTCAAAGCTCTCTAGAACATATCATATCTACTTAAGCTCGTGTTTTTGAGTAAGCCCGTCTGAATGTACAATACCCACAGATATACACATACATAGAAATTGAACTGCAACCATCCTAACCTTGTTTGGGTTGCTTTGGTGCTTAGAATGTTGCTGGTGTTTGCCACAGTGACGTCCCCTCCTCCCGTCGCGCCCATACCGCATTCGCTTGCCTTGTCATGTCCGCATGCCACACACAACGTGCAAAGCAGTGTCTTAACACCCCCTTCTCTCTCTTTTTCCCCGTCTCTCTAGATCGCACGCCCGATCGCAGCACTTGGAGCAAGTGGACTCTGCATTCAGGCAGCAACTCGACGCCGACGTATCTGGAGCGACGCAATGCTTGCAGACGCAGCGAGATCCGACAGCGCAACTCGAAGTTCAAGCGCAAAACCATCACCAATTCCAGCTCCTTCGATAGCTTCAACGAGTCGTTGGAACAGCCTGATGAGCAGCTGCCCGGATCTGCCGTCAAGCCATCGAAGCCACTGTCGCGCAACAACAGCTTGGACGACACGGCGTTGCAGAAGTTGGCGGCGGCAGTACGTTATCGCAGTGGCGGTGGCAAGCGGGAGCGGGAGCAGACTGACACGAAGTCCGGCAAGGAGCAGCAGTGCAAGTGCAGCTCAGATGCAGAGCAGTGTCTGTGCCTTCTGCGCACGAGTCGCACCAAGTCGCAGAGTCCCGTGTTTAGCTACAAGGCGCTGAAGGAGCGCAGCAAGTCGGTGCCGCGCATCAGTCTGGACGAGCAACCGGAAGCGGATGAGGATAGCGCAGCCTCGCTGCGTGGCAGCAAACCGGATCTCAGCGAACGCAAGGTCAAGGGCAAAGGCTTCTTTGAGGTCAAGCAATACAATCACAAAACGATGCCCAAGCGAATTGCCACGCTGAAGAAGCAACGTTGCAGCCGCAAGGAGAGCTGCTCCAAGTTCTACATGGATCTCAGTGAATTTGACAGCACTGTGCTCAAGATCACCGAGTCAACGGAGGATCTTGAGTTGGCGGAAGAGGCACACGAGGTGCCGACGGCGCCCACAGAGAGGAGTGTGGAGGAGCAAGAGGAGCAGGCTACCTTGCTCCTCTCGCCTGCAGAGAAGTCCAAGCGTGATGCAGAGATTGTGCTGGATCTACTGAAGAATACCAAGGAATTCGAGCGCATCTATAACAAGAATAAGGCGCAGAAACAGCGTCGCGAGAGCAGTCAAGCTCTGAGTCCCTCACAGGAGTCGCCGCCCCCACTGCCGCCACGCCCACCATCACGCTCTCCACCACCACTGGAAGCGGAGCAGGAGCAGCAAGTGCAGGAGCAGCGGCAGGCGGCCATGGCGGACTGTGAGCCTGAGCCCATTTATGAGACACTGCTGCGCAATGTCCATGTCCCGTACAAGTTCTCTCCCGTGCTGGGACGCGCCAAGTCCGTGCAATACTTCAAGCCACGCGAGAAGCGTCCACCTGCTCCGCGGCCCGAATCCGATTACGTCACACTGGTCTACTCGCCCGAGGGCGTGTTGCAGCGTGTTGGCGAGGATGCAGTGCAGCGGGAGCAGCGGGAAAGCAGCAGCTCCGAGTCCAGTTCGGGTTCGACAGTCAAGCGCGATAGCCAGACAACAGTGATCAATCTGAGCCTGGGCTCGACCGAGGAGGAGGCGCTCTACGCCCACCCCATACCAAAGAACCTGCTGAAGCGTCTGCTGAGCAATGGCAACGCTAGCAACCCCAATGGGAGCAAGGCAACAACGCTGGAGAATGCTAGCAGCCACCACTCGGAGATCTCATTGCTGCCGCGTGCCCTCAAGTCCATTGACAATTTGAGCATGGCCTTTGGACGCAGCAATCGTCCGCCCGAGCGGCGTGTCTCCGATGTGTCGGAGATGTGCCGCCAGAGCGTCTTGCATCGCCAGGGCAGCGAGGCAGTTGGGGAGCGTATGGCGCATGTGGACTATGCCGATCCGAAGACACTGTTCGGCATCATTGCCAGCTCGGAGGCGTCGCTGCAGAGGGATTCGGTCTTCTCGCTCACATCCTCTTCGTGCACGTCCAGCGACAGCATGTGCGAGCAGCAGCGCAAGAGATCAGGCAGTGAACTGGCCACATCTCAGAGCTTCGAGTATGAGCAACATGTGGAGGACAGTCTGGAGAATGATTTTCGTGATTCGGCCATCTACAGTGATGACAACAATGAGAAACGCAGTGTGGTGGACTACGAACTGAAGCGACCACGTAGTCCACCTCCGCCTCCCCCAACGGCACAGTCGCCTTCATCGCCGCCACCACGTATAGCACCCAAACCGACGAGGGCTGCACTGCAGCAGCTGCTGGCTCAGCATCCGGGCACGATTCTCTGCCCTCCGCATCTTAGCCAGGCAGCGTCGCGCAGTTGGGTGCTTCAACAGATTGAGAATTTTAACAAGTAGACGACGGAAGTCGATGCCATAAACCCCTCAATCAGAATTCCTTTTTGTACTCTTTGTATATACCATACCCTATATATGTTGGGTATATATGTTATTCGATCTAGCTGATTAGTGTATAAGGCAAACATATTATATAGAATTATTACTTACATCAATTTGTAATCGAGTGTTTTATCGTGTTTAGCTTGTAATTTTAAAGTCATTTAATAAAAATCCCATATGAAAATTATAAAAACTGGCGCAGCTTACATATACAGTAATGCGAATAGTAATAGAAACAACATCCACACCTGGACATTATTATTGTGTCGGTTTGGCTTTTGATATTTGCTTGGGGCGTCTTGCTATAAATTTAATTTTAGGTTGCTAAGCGCCATCAATGGGCATAAATTGGAAAGTGCCTTGAAAAATATTTTCAGCAGCGCCCTCTACCATGAAAGAGGCACGGCTTCAGAGAGTCATCTGACAGGAGCGAATGAGCGGAGATTGTATAGCGCCATCTAGCAGGAGCAATCGCTCCGTCAATCGGACGGCGACTTTATAGCGCCATCTGTCAAGTAAAAGTTAGATGTAAGCAACGTTTTTTTCGCCGCAACGCACCCTCTGGTGGTCAAACAAGGCGTTTTTAAAAAGGGGAGGCGTCTTATAATCTGAAAAAAAGAAGGCAAAACTCTGGAGTCCTCTGCAGGGCGGACCGAACACATTGGAAACTTGAACTTTTGCAGTGCGAAAAGAAGAAAAACATCAACAAATTAAAATAGACATATCGCTGTTTTAAATACAATTTCGAATTACAAAATTCTAAAAATATTTGTGCTGTTTTTCGAAGAGCTCTGTTCCGAAGTCATCATCCCATTTGTGTCTCGGATGTGTCGAACCACTAAGCAGTGCACAGCAGGTTGACACTACATTACCGACAGCGTTGCACTGCTTGTAAATGTCAGCTTCCGAATTATCGTCTCCTTAAAATTGGTAGCACTGGTTGCGGACTGCACCTGACCTCGTCTCTCCTTGCATAACAAAGCAGTAAACACTAATATTCATTTTTGAAATGCAGGTTTTTATAAGTAAAAAGGCAATTTTTTCGAAGAAGATATAATTTCTGCTATATAACAATTTACACCGCATTCGCGAATTGCAAGTAGATCTAGTGGGAGAATACTTCAACGGGCCGCACTGATTGTTACATTGAAATTAGCTTCATTTTATGGGAAATCCATAAAATTGGAAGCACTGTTATTACCTAGAACACATTTAAAAAATACGCATTGACTTTGTTTTATCCAACATGAATTGGCGTTTATTTAGTTTTTCTTGTTGTGACTGACAAATTTAGCTTTGCTTGCTTTATGTGTATAAATGTGTGTGTGTTTTGTAGATATTTCTGTTGGTGTTGGTATAAGTGTTGATGTTGGTAGATGTTGTGATCCCGAATTGAGTCGATTCGAGGACTTACCCGAAGGAATTCAAGTGTCGCTCCGTTCTCCTTCGCAGAGTGTTAAGTGTGAGTGTATTTGTGAGTATTAGTGTTTGTGTTTGGCAGTGTCTGTGTGTGTGGGGCTGTGTGGTTTGTCAATTCAATACATTCAATATTAATATATAGTTAATACATATATATGCCTTGTAATTTGCAATTAGTAATACACATATTTGAAGTATTCGTTTAGGTTTATAATGCCGCGCTTAAGGATTACGAATCTGAATCTTTTGGATAATTATCTGACCTCCCTCCTGCATACTATATCGTATGCATATATCATCGTATGTATGTGAGTAATGTTCGTTCGACTAAGAGTTAGCGAGTTAGGTTAGTATGCGTTTTAAACTGTATATGTTTCTTACGATAAATCGGGAGTTCGTTCTTTTTTTCTCAATCATTCATTTCTTTCTTATCTTCTTTCCTTTTTCTTTCTTTTTTCTCTTTTCGCTTAGTTCAAGGAGTGAAATGAGATGTGCGTTGAAGTTGAATGTCGTCATTTTTTTGGGGCGATTTCCTCTATATTTATGTACGTATTATACGGAAATTCAATTTTGATTTATGCGTTTTAAGTAAGATTAAGTAGAAAATTATTTATATTATGTTAATGTTTATGTTTATGCGTGTTTATGCTAAATAATTACAAAATAGGGTTGCCCATGCCGGGCTTTATGATTATTTAGTTTTCGATATTAACGTTATCATTTTAAGCAACACAAAAAGCAAGTACTGCATATAGAGCAGACGATCGAGTATGCATGATAAGTATGGAAAATGCTTGATGTACTTTATATTTTTTTCTTGTTTTTCTGTTTTGAATATTTTGTATCTTATTCCTAGGCAAACGCAACGTGTTGCTTGCAAATTTCAAAAGTTCGTTAAGTTTTTTTTCCATCATATAGTTTGTTTCGTTAAATAGTTTTTGATTTTGATTTGCCGAAAAGTGTTAAGAGTTAATTGTTGTTTTTTGTTTTTTTATATTGTGGGGTTTCTGAATTCCAAAATTTGGATTACTATTTAAATTACTTGAAAATTTGTGAGTTTCTCATATCTTTCGCTTTGACTTTGAATAGTTTCCATTCGCGTTACCACTTTGCGTTTCCAACTCCGTTTCCGTATTCCGTTCCGTATTTTTGTAAATTGTATATTATTTAAATGCGATTTTGTCTAAACGCTATTTAATATTTGTAGTTCGTTTACCATAAAAATTTGTAGTACATTTATATAAGTTTCCCATAATAGATTAGCAATATTTTGTTCACAACACTACATTCATATATAAAATCGGTATACCTAGGTAGGAGTATAGTGTATGTATAGAGTATTAAGATGGAAACTAATAAACTTAAGGAAAGTCATAATAAAAAGAAATAACTCAAGTAAAGATCCGATAGCTGTCTGGTACTGCACTAATTGAACTATTGAAAATTGTTTGGTGTATGCAGAGAAATTGATCAATTAATTGAATGCCCGATCGTGAAGCAACCCCAAATGCTTTTTGCTATTTCTACGATTTGAGCAAATGTTGTGTTCGGTTAAACTCCTGTTTTTACATGTTCGTTAAGCATTTATTTCTCTATTAATTTGCATTGTTCAGTCTTTGAGTTTTGAAAGTTGCTTCAGGATCTCGAGTGGACTGCCGGATATTCTGAAAATAAGTTTCCAAAATAATAATACAACTTAATAAAACCATAAATGAAATAAAAAGCAATGGAAAGTTTTCAAGAAAATCATATTATGTGTGTATTTAGCAATCAAATGTGTTGCAAGAACTTATAAATTAAAATCTTAAATAAATATCATAAAATAATATAGATAATAAAGAGAAACTTGTGTGTACACACGATAATTTCAAAGTGTTTTTTAAAGCTTCAATTATGCGTATAACTGATGTGCAACGTAAAATTAAACGATATGAGAACCGAAAAGTGCGCTCGGGGCAGTTGTATGATACAATTTAGAGGGTATTCCTATGTCGCATATTGTCGCATAAATTATGCTCTTTTTGTGCATTGAACAAACCGATTTCGCGTAGCTTTGCTCTATCTTCGATCTTTCTGGAAGCGCAATGTAACCACAAATATAATATTATCAAATAAAAGTAAAATACAATAAAATGAAATAAAATACAATATCGACTCAGATAATGATAAACACATAATTATTATGATCACAAACAAGTCAACAAAACGCAAGGCTCAAATGTGCTCTCGGGGTTTTGTTTCCGTCGTAGTTTTAGGATTTGCAGACCATAAAAAATACAAATTAAAACAATATCTATGCATTAATAATATGACTTTGACTTAGGCTAGGCAAAGAGGAGTTCATGCTTTTGGCATAGATGGCAAAAGTATAATCGAAAGAATCAATCTTACGCGTATTACAATGTTCCTTAGAGCAGAGAAAGGTTCTCCCGCTCGACGTTCTTGATATTTTGGTAGTTCTGCTTGACTTACAACTAAAATACAATATTAAAAATTACGTTCAATTATGCAAAAACTCTTCACATAAAATTTAAATCTTGTAAATCTTTTTGTTGTTCTTTACGTAAATGCAGAAATGATTTGCATTCGGCATTTTTACCACACACAATTGTTTGGTATTTAATTCACTTTTAGTATTTTCGTAAGTATGCTTGAAATTTGCGTTCGTTTTCTTCTTTCTTCTTGTTGTTTATAAATACTTGAAATAGGTAATATTTGTATAATATATGCGCTATATGCGATGCTTAATTCTGTGACGATTCATTTTCGATAATATACTTTCAAATATTACGGGGCGACAGCCTTGTGTATGAGTGTACGAGTGTGTGTGTGTCTGTCGGTGTGTCTGTTTGTGTGTGTGTCATTCAACTCCCACGCACTTCATTGACTTGAAACACTAAGCTTAATTGCCACGCCCACTGCGAGTCGCTTACAAATTACACTGCCATAGTATCGTAGGCTGTGAATCCTGCGCCATTTGCTTGTTGGAGTTGGAGTTGTTTTTTCTGCGGTGTTTGGAGTTGATAATCAAATTTGCATATCGTGCAATCAGAATGGAATATCATAGAAAGTATCAGATAAGGTTGAGAGTACATATGTTTATAATATAGTCGATTTACACTAGTTTTATGATAGTAGTAGTAGTAAAGACCATTTCTGCAACCAAAGCATTGCCTGTCATTGTTTTTGGGGTGTTTGTTTCTGAGTATATTTTGGTATTTTGGGTGTTTGGTATGGTGTTTGCCTCATGTGTGTGTGTGGCAAGCCAAGACCAGCGGCAAGCTGCACGAACCGTTAACAGTTGAACAGTTACATTGAGTATTGTGTAGTATCACTTATAAAGCCTGTAGATTTATATGTATTATATTATTTCAAATGAAAAATGCTTTTGGATACTTCTCAAACACTTTTACAACTGTGATTTGCTTTTAACGAACCGAAAACAGAAACCAAACATCTTTCAAAATGAATATATTAAAATAAAATGATTAATTCACTGTCGGGTAGTATAAGAGTTACAAATACGGGAGACAAACTACGTCATGCACACTGAGAGTTAGGCTATTTACATGCAGAAGCCAGAGTGACAGTTAGACATAGACTTAGCCTATATTAAGACTTACAACTGTTTACGACTGAGAAGTCGGTGAGTTTTGGATTAGTTTTCAGGCGAAAGAAACATAACATATAAGAGTCGGGGTTAGTAGACCAAACAATGACTAGGTTACTCGAGACGCATCACTAAATTGCACAGAGAAAGACTAGCATCTACACTCGGAAAGTGTGAATAATTCTAGGATTATCCTTGATTCGATCCTGACACTCAATTATAGTTCTTCCTGTGCAATTTGCTGATTTTGATTTGTCATACGATAACTATAAGTAGATATTTCTACATTTACTTTCCAGTTTCTTACCTCTCAATCAATTTACGCATCTCTTCGGTGGTGCGTTGATCTTTCGGTTGTGGTGATCTTTTCACAGCTGTTTATACAATTTTATTTTATCGTTTCGGTTTATAATCGACATATGTTTTTGCAATAAAAATCGATTTTGAAAACCCCATTATAATATTAACCAACCGAAAGTAGTAGTTAAATATTGTTATAGGATACCGTAAGATGTAAAAAAGAAAATAGAAAGAAAAACACAAAATGAAATTTCAAATGAAACTTATCATATCGTATAAGGTAATCGATCGTTACGTGCATAAAATGAGTATAAAATTTTTAAAATTTACAAAAACCTATGAAATGATTGCCATAATGATCTTATGTATTCATCATCTTAAAAACTAGCTTAAGCTTTCTAGAAACCATAAACTCTATAAAAAACTTTCAAATCTAACAAGTTTCATGCGGATTCTAGACACACGAGTTTCAATGTAATGATAACGATGAGCTTTGTTTTCCAACCAAAAAACTTTACGGAAATCCGAATTAGACACAAAAACATAAAACATATAAATGCGCTTGTAAGGAACCTTTTACTGGCTGTGTGGTGCTGCATGGAATGAAATGAAGTGTGCTTTATTGTGCGGTGGGAAATAAAAACTTGTAACCAAAACCAAATAAAAACACAGGATTAAAAAAGAATATATAAAGTATATAAAAAAATATTGTTTGTATAAAAACTGTAGCAAAACACAGTATGAGTATTAATAAGGCTACAAAGAACCTTCGACTGTCTTCGAAATGACAAATGGGGAAGAACGATGAATGAGAACATTCCGGGTATGAGAACGGGGGGAGTGTTTCATGAGGTCATTGTGATACACGTATGTACGAAGAATGAGGTGAGCTGTGAGAATTTTATAAATGGTAATTCGGAAAGGGGACCAAAATTCACAATGTGAACACTAACTGCAACTTCAATTCGATTGATTACACACATCACTCACCCTCATTGGAGTCTTCTGATAGAGTGTATTATTAGAATGGATAAATTTTGAAAAAGGAAATTAAGAAGATTGCAAAAAGATTGCGTCATATTAAAATTGATGAATTTTCATATCAATCATATTAAATATTTGAGGTTTTAAATTTAATCTAGATTAGGGACGATATCGGAGGGATCTTTGGGTTTCTAGAACTTACCACCGTAGTTTCCACGTGGTCCATGATCGCGATCGCATTCGGCCTCAGAGATCTCGTTACTCTCCTTGGAGTCGTTGAAAGAGGAGTTGCTCATGTCATGATTACGTGGTGGTGGTGGAGGAGGTTCAGGTGAACCATTGCCTGGGTTGCGAGCAGAACCTAGAGAGGATCAATATAATATAAACTCATTCTAAACAGAAGCATTATTAATCTCTTACCAATGCTGCGACGTCCCATGGAGCCACGAGAACCGTAGTGATCGTAGGGTTGTCCATAGGGGCCACCATACTGAGAGCCGTATTGATCTTCCTCGGGTGCGCAGTTGGCTGGATCGTCGTATTCGGGTCCGGGGCCAGAGTAAAGGCTGCCTCCTTGAGAGTTGACACGAGTGTAGCGACGCTGTGTGCGTGTGAAGGAGTGGGAGAGCAAGAGAGTTAACATAGGTTAAAGAGAGTTTGCTTTCGCATCGACATGATCTTACGTATTGATCCTCCTCGGCACAGTTGGCGGGATCATCGTATTCGGGAGCTGGGGTATAAATTGAAGACTGACCACCCTGGCTGTTCTTGCGTTGGTAGCGATTGGCTCGTGGCATAGACTGAGATCCAGAGCGAGAGTGCACGTGTCCGGGATGCCCGGGGGCAGCATGGTACCAGCGTGTCCGGGAACTGGAGTGTGTCCGTTCTGATGGGGGAAGGTCTGGAAGTTCATGGCCTTGGTGGGATCCATTTCCTCGCGGAAACCGAGCAGATGGAAAGTAGCATAGGGGCAGATTTCGTCTTCCATGCCTTGTGGGAGAACACTTCGATTAGCATAATTTCTATACTCTAAGGCAAGTGTGCGGTGTCTTGAGAGTTGTTTTAGTGTTTTAGTATCATGAGTCCCAGCCCTGGATGGACTTTACTTACTATGCGGTATCTGAGATTAGCTCGATGTGACCGTGGTTAGACTACGACTGATTAGGGAGTTGTTAATGAAAATAGGTTTACGGGAAGAGGTAAATTAATGGGTAAGGGAACATAATTAAACACAATTGTAGTTGGTTAATCGGGAGTATACAAGATAAGCAATGTGTTAGTAGAACTAAATTAAACAATAACCACCAAATAATGAGGGTCCTCTCCTACCTGGATGCCTGTAGTGGCACTCAACATTGCCGTGGGCGTGACCGCCCAGTGCCGTGCATGGG
>JAEIFJ010001532.1:0-78723 GCA_018903435.1 Leucophenga varia
TTAATATTCTTTGATTAAGCAGATAAGAAGCGATGTTGCGAAAGCTTTAATTAGTGTTACGTTTTCAGTGCATAAAGTCGCAAGCATAAATGTAAAATTATTAATTGCTTTAGTTGTGAGAACCAAATATAAAAAAATATTTCACGTTTTTTTTTTTTTTGCGACGATGTTTTTTTTTTTTTGTCGAAGCTTAATTGATTTGTGCCATTGTAACTGTTAATATGTTTTTATATGTGAATTTTAGCTAGCCTATCGTATTTCAGTAAATGTGAAATGTAAGTGTCACTTCATTAAAAGTATAGTTGATGTTTGATGTCCAGACTGACAGAACTGATCAATTGGTTTATTATAGCTTGTTAAATCACTAGTGCCCTATAGCGACAGCGATAGGAAAAGAAGGAAAGGAAGGTGCACCGTCGGAGAACGTGGACTTAAAATACAACGAAAAAAGAAAAAGGTGTCAAAAAAAAGACGCGACCCCAGAATTCTTCTTAAACCCCCTCTTCGTGGGAAAAAAAGTTAAAAAAATGTTCCTTATTGTGCCCAAAATCTCGGGGACACATAAAAAAAAACAACACTAGTTGTCAACAAAAAAAAAAAGGTATCATGGTTGCACCCCCCAATTAAGCAAAGCATATTAAAAAAGGCGAGCTGAACAGAAAACAAAGCGCGTATTGAGGCGGAACTGGACTTATGAATATACATTATCAAGTGAAGGAAAAATATTTCAAGTTTGTCAGAATTTATTTTTAAGAACTTAAAAAATTCCCCAAAAGTTTTTGGCGTGCACTAAAAGGACCGAATTATTCTAAAGCCAAAACCAGGACACCACATAACAAAACTGACATTCGTAAAACAGAAATTGTTAAAAGATTACATAAAAAAATTACCAGCAGTACCTTCCCATTATTGCCGTCAAAAAATAATACCAGGGTTTATTTACCACAAGAATTAAAGAATGTTTCAATTTTATAGATTGTATCTTACTTATTTAAGGGATCAAGACTTAAGTGACTTTTCTGTCTCTTGTCGAATATTCCAAGCCATTTTAACACAGAGTTTTCAATCGGTTTTCATTTTGCCTAAAAAGGACAAATGCATGATTTGCGATAATGAAAAGTATCTAAATAATGAAGAAAAACTACAATTTCGTAATTCACAACAATTTCAAAATCACATAGAAAATAAAAATTTAAGAAAAAATTTTATTTCTAAAAGACCAAAGTGAAAGTAAGATAAGGAAAGAATTTCTTTGCACAAGTTTTGATATGCAAAGGTTTTGCATACTCCATTTTCAAAAATGTAACCCTTTTTACTCACGCAAATACTCCTACTACAATCTAAGTCTGTATGAAAATGGTACACGAAATGGGTACTGCTTTTGTGGGGAAATTGATGGCAAAGGCAGTAATGAAATATGCTCAGCTCTTGTAAAGTATTTGCTTATTCTAGATAGTAAAAAACAACATCAAGTCTAAGCCTTTATTGCGATAGTTGTGCTGGTCAAAATAAAAACAAGGCTGTGCTGGCTGGTTTTTAGCATTTTTTAAAGACTTCAATTTTTTGAAAACAATTAAAGTCACCTATTTGCTTCGTGGTCATACAATGATGCCTGTAGACTCTGTACATAGCACCATTGAATCTTTTATTAGAAATCGCAATGTTTGGGCGCCAAGTGAATGGCCGACACTTATAAGAAATTCAAGAACACATCCATTCGGATACGAGTGCGTTGAATTAACGTACAAGGATTTCCAAAATTGGAATCGTTTTGCCAATTCATTATTTAAAAATCAAACATTAAATTTAAGCAAATTACGTACAGCTATTTTGCACAACGGAGAAATGGAATTGAATTATGAATATTTCGAAAACACAAATACAAAAAAATTATTCAAATATCAAACTTGAATCAAAATATTAAAAGTTTATACAAGAACAAGTTAAGCATTTCAGAAAAGAAGTTTTTAGATTTAAAAAATCTATGCAATGTTAACAGTATACCTACTAAATATCATAGTGAATATGTAAATCTTAAAAATTGTAAAACAATCGTAGATTGTTTAGATGAAACCGATGAAGAAGATGAAAACTGAAGATGTTTGCCTTATGCAATATTTTATTTTTTTTTTTATTTTCATATATACTTTAATTTCATACAGAAAAATATGATTTATATGAATTTCTTACATAAATTTAATAAAAACAAAAACAAAATTTTATTTTAACTTTTTTATATAAATAAATAAGGATTTTCTCATATCGTATGTTGAACTTACATTGTTTTGCACCAAAAACATGACGCGCGAAATGATCGTATGTTTAAATAAATTGCTGCTGTAAACACAATTGGCCATATTTAAAAAAAAATTAACAAGCATTCGTTATTACAACTATAAAATAAGATCTTATGAAAAAATGGCTGCTTAAAAACCACTCTACTTTGAGAAAATTAAAAAAAAAGCTTCTCCTGTAAAATCACATTTTTCTACATACGATCATTTCGCGGGAATGCGACGATATAGCTCCGATACAAAATTATAAATTATAAAAATACGGTCTTATCGAAGTTAAAGTTTCTTTTCTGTGTTATTAAATTTCAAGTATCTCCATTCCTCCATTCCTTAATCAAAATATTGCAAAATGTACTCAGCATGAAAATAACATTTGCGGTATGCAAGTCAGCCAGTTATTCCGAAGTCTTTTATATGTACATAACTATCTTTATCTTTATATATATTAAATAGTAAAAATGTTTCTATGTCCGCTATGGACGTTGAAACCATGCAACCGATGAGCCTCAAACCGGTTTCATTTGAAGGGTAACAATGCAAGAATAATTCTAGGCCACTATGAAGTCCTTTTTTTTTTGTTTTGCGGGTATTTTTTAGAGCTTTTCTGTGTAGTTCCATACGATGCAATTAAAAACTGGTATTTTTTAGTATGTTTTCATAATAGCCCTAAATAAAAAAAAGAAAAATAGTGCAAAAATGCCATAGAAAAGCAGTACAATTACACCAAAAACCGGGTATATACAGATATAGATTTAAATTATATAAAATGCTACATTTAGTTTTAGTTTCATATAAATAATATATACAATAGTAAGCGTACCTATAATGCAAATGTGCTGTAATCATTTGTGTAATGAGTGCGCTGTTTCACTCTATTATCAACGATAGTGGTGCATTGTAAACTAATTAAATTATGAATTGCACATGAATTCACTTCCGCTTTCGTGCCTCACAACAATGATATGCAATATTCAAATAACGTATACGCTCCGTTGCATGTAATACGCCACACTTTGCTATGTGATGCTGTTTTGTTATTGATACGCAACACACAGCTACATGAATGAATGAATTCATTAATGCAGCTAATTACAAAATGCATTCGGCCATTTTGTATAGAAAAATTGAATGGAAAAAATCGTTCAATTGAAATTATATTCATATTATAGCCGTATTTTATTTTATTTTATATTTTCTTGTGCTGCAATTCAATAGAAACATATAAAATCATATAATACGTTTGTGAAATGCGCAATATTGTCGAAATTTATTGCGCCCAATGGCAAAATAAGCGCAATCTACAGTATATATGGACAGACGGACATACATATCTGACCTAACATGTTAGCTAGAGCCCAAAAAGAGTGTAGCATACTAAAACGGGCAATCCAACTAACCTGAGGCTATTAAATTTACGAGCTGACATGAAATCGTATCACTTTGGTGGCGGTGGCGGCCATTTTTTATGCCATTGCCAGAAAGCATGTGACTATAGGTTTCTTCTCGATGTGAAAAAAGTAAAACGTAGCACAGATGTAGATTTTCTGGAAATGAAAAAAAAAGAGTATACAGCATTTGCTGCTGCTGCTCCTGGCGTTGGCGTTGGCATTTGGACCATGGCGCAGCAATTAAAAACGTTTTGTGTGACATTTAGTTGGCATTGAATGAACGTTTTGGATTATTGGACTATTAGTTTTATTTTATTTTTATTTTTCTTTTCCGCCATATCACTTTTATCGTTTTAGATTGGTAAAATAAAATAAGCGATAAAACAAGATACAGTGGAAACTAAGTAATCGATGGTTAAGTTTAGAAAAGATATATCGAGGTAACTCAGTACTGCAGTAAAAGCTGTAGACAATTTGGTTGACAATTATAAACTACACTAAGCATTCTAAACAAGGATGCGAAAGAGTTGCGTTCTACACAGGTGCACAATTCTGCATTAAGGCTTTAAGTGCTTTTTAAAGTAGAAAATATTGCTAGAAAATACTTGTAGCATTAGGAGAATATAAGTTATTTATAGAGATGGGCGAGAGATACACTTTTAGAGATGGGCGAGATACACTTTGATCCGCGAAACAATGGAAATAATCGGATAAGACTAAGCATAGATTTTGGACATGTTCCGAAAGTTTTACTTGACTATAGGATTGCGAAAGTTTTTTTTTTTTTTGAGTTTGTCCTAATCGTATTGAATTAGGAGTTTCTAGGTTAAACAAAAAAAAATAGTTTTCCTATCAATTTTTTTTTTTTTTTTTTTAAACCATTTTTTTAAATCTTTTTTAATCACTTTTCTCCGGTTCTACTGAACCGATTTTAATGAAACCAAGTGCAATCAACGCAAAATTGTCTAAAATTGCATATGTATATAATATTTTTTCATTTAACTTTTTTTTGTATGCAGAAAAAAAAGTTCAAACTTTCAACGCGTTTGTCTTGAAATCACGTTTTTCGAACTGACGGCCACAATGCCGCTCGTAATTCTTAACCGATTTCGATGCAACTAGTTGCAATCGACGCAGAATTGTCACCCATCTGGCTCGTACCTTAATCATAATTTAAAAAAATGTTTACTATTTTTTTCTACTTTTAACTAAAAAAAAAGTGCACAAAATCGATTTTTCATTTTTCAATGGCTGCCATTTTGTAAAAAATCTCAAAATTATGATTGAGGTACGGTCCAGAATTACATATATACTGAATCTAACGCCGTTTGCTACTTCCTTTTCAAATGATCCGAAGTCGAGTTAGCAGCTTTCGTTTTTTTGATGACCGAGTACTTTTTGAACAGCCCTCGTACCAAAGAAAAAGAACAACTTTTATTTGCTTTAACATGTTTCTAATACAATAAAAACAGAATTCAAATAACTCTTTGTTTAACGGTTTATGGGGCCTCCAGAATCCTTGCCCCTACTGCGGAGTTCACCGCGGGTTATCTGCTTAATTATTTTGTTTCTTTAAAAATCGAAGATTTATATTTGCGATATTTCGCATTCTTAAAATAGCCTTGATATATTTTTTACAATAAAATTTAAGGCTTTTTTAATTAAAGTTAAATTTATGCGGCATTTAAATTTCAAATCATTTTGTCCATTGCCTAATTTTAGGCGTGTAAGTTAAACAAAAGCGTATAACTTTTTTTTTTTTTTGTACAAAAAACTTTTAATTAAAATCATTTTCATGTCGTACTCGTCGTACTATTCTATTGCTTCTGCTGACTCATTTTACACACATTCATTCGTTCGTACATAGTCTGGACTTTAAATATTGCTGATGGTCGACATATGCGTGTGTCTGTGTATGTGTGTGGTGTGTACGCATCGTAGACAATTTGACGCCGCCCAAAGTATATTTTCAGCATTAAAAGTGCTTTAATGTGAGAGATTGTGAGGTATTAACACTACGAATGAACGCTTTAAGCCTAAAGGAAGAAGAAAAAAAAATAGCCAACGGTGATTGTGGACAGCTGACTATGCTTAACTTTATCCTCAACATCCTGACAGCTTGCGAGTAATATGTTTAAATTGTGCTGGCCAAAAAAAAAAAAAAAAATCTAAATTTAGGTTGAAAGAAAAAGGACGAAAGAATGAATATGGTCAATGGTAAATAGTAAAACCTATTTCACTCAACGCGTCAGTTGGGCGTTTACATATCATGTCAGGATAACTCCTAAAAAGATGCATGATTTTTTTTTGTTGTTGTTGTTGTTTGTCTTGGTTAAAGGTTTTTGTTTTTCTTTCGTTTCACTTAAACGTAACGTCAGCTGTTTTGAGTATGCTTTCTAAACTCCATTCTATGGTTTTATCGGTCAGTTCAGAATTCATTTCATTGCCGTATCATGTTGCCATGTGTGTGTTGTGTTTTCAATGCTTGAGTTGATTTTGTTTTTGTGCGGTATTTAAAAAGAATATGTTGGCCCATCAAGTAAATATTTGCAGCACAAGTTTGGGGTTCTATTTGTGGCTCTTAATTTGAATTTATTTTGCTTTGAATTAAAGTTGAAATGTGTCATATTTTATCGCATGCGATTTTTTAAGACTTAACATTGGTTTGTGTCTTCGTTTATGCTGTTAAGTTAGGCACTGTAAAGTTAACAGCTGGCAGCTAACATAGCACTTGAACAGAGCATGTTAAGAAATAGATTTAAAAATGTTAATTCTAAAAAGTTAGCTTTATTTCTCGTCTTCTGTATCATCTGCCAAGTTAGCCGAATAACAGAAAATGTCTTTCAAAAAAAAAAAAAAAAAATCGTTGTCTTTAAACTGTATCCAATTCCGAAAACAGTGGCTACTGTATCTTAAGATTTTTCTTTATAGATACATCCTGTGCCAAAGTTTTTATCGTTTGAACTAAGCGAAATCGCTGAGATATACTCTCTCTCAAATAATAATAATAATTATAATAATAATAAAATTGTCTGTTTTAGCTCTTTTTTATACCCGTTACACAAAGTGTAAACGGGTAAATTCAGTTTGTCCAAAAGTTTGCAACGCATTGAAGGAGGCATCGGAGTATATATATATTATTGATCAGCTCGATGAGACGAATCGATTTAGCCATGTCCGTCTGTCCGTCTGTCTATCCGTCTGTCCGTCTGTCTGTCCGTCTGTCTGTCCGTCTGTCTGTCCGTCTGTCTGTCCGTCTGTCTGTCCGTCTGTCTGTTGCGATGGCTGTTACTCGGAAAGTTTTAAAGATATTGACCTGAAGTTTGAAACTTAAGCTTTTTGTACTCCTAGTTACTTTGTATATCTGAACCAAGGTGCCACGCCCATTTTTAGATATAGCCCCCATACAAACTTACCACTTTTTTCGATTTTTGTATAAAAATACGTACTATTTATGAATATATTTAATCCAAATAGGGCAAGAACACTTTTTCATGTCATCCAATGTCAAATCTAGGAAGCCACGCCCATTTTTGTGTATAGCCTCCATACAAACTTACCGCCCATTTTCGAGTTTTTATATCAAAACATTTACTATTTCTGAATGAATTCAATTAAATTTGGTAAAATCATGTCCACCTAAGTGAACACTTTCTATATGGTAAGAATCGGGCAAATATAACATAAAGCCTCCATACAAATTTGACCAAATTCATCGTGAAATTTAATTTATGGCCCTTGTGAACATATAAACTATTAAAAGTGTTGATTAATGGGTATTTCAGCTTCGGTTCCAACGAAGTTAACGTTTTGCCTTGTTTTTCTATGATTTTATACTGCCCCCCAACATATTAAAGACTTGATGCAATTAAAGAAAAAAAACTGGTATTTTTTAGGATGTTTTCAAACTAGCCCCAAATTAATTTAGGAAATGCTGCAATAAAAAAAAAAATTAAAATATAAAGAAAGAGCAGCCGAAATGCCTTTACAAGGAAGTAGAACACACCGCGTAAGCGCTAGTATAATTTAATTCCTAAAATACAAAAAAAAAACTTTATAAATATCTACAATATATCTTATCTATTTATTATTTTAATAAAATTTATCTAAAGTAATTAAATTCTATTTGATTTTAACAAAGAACTTCCAACACACACATTTCGACTATAAATATAAAAATAAATTTATTACTTATACACACACACACACTGATAAATTATAACACCTACAAGCACGCGCTGATCAAACAACAACAACAAAAATAAATGAATCGAGCAAACATATCTTAAAAACAAGCAATAAATAAATAGATAAAAAGCAAACACTAATATGAAGTTTAGTATAGAACGATAAAAAAAAAAAGAAAGAATGTTTAACCGAAGAGCAAACAAATCGTTGGATGGCACGCGAATGCCCTCTTTCACAGAGCTCTGGCGCCGTGAATGACGCCGGTTACTGCAACTCGTACCATGAGTAAATGTTGAGTAAATAGAAATTTAATAAATTATAACACGTTATCGTTGTAACGCTTTCTATCATGGACAGACAAATAGTCAGACTTCAAGGAGCACCTTATGCAGTACAAAAAAAAAAAAAAAAGGCGCTCAGTCAGAAATCCAATGCCACATGCCACACATGTGATGACAGCAGAAATGTAAACAAATTTTAGGCTGCAAAGCGCTTAAAGCTGCTAATAATTTTTTTTCTTTTGTTTTTTGTTTTTTTTTTTGGCGGCTAAAAGTGGACGCGCCCCTTTTTATACAAAAATATTGTTTGAGTATGAAAAATGCTATAAAAAAAATTTACTTAAGAGTGTCTGTTAACATTTTGGTAATAAAATTGTATTTTATAGCAAATGCAATTTAACAGCGTCTTAACATTATGTTAATATTTATGCTAAAATTTCATTAACAGTATTCAAATCTTTTTAGCAGATTGCTTACAGTAGACTGTACTGATGTACATGTTATTTGGCGGCGCATTTAAATTTACCGTTATGCCGTTACTGTTATATGACGCAGCACAACAGTGCCATAAACTTTGAGACTTAACATAGCATTTGCAGCATTCATTTTATATTTTTTATAGTTAGTTGCCTTGCTTAAATATGCTAAGGGATGTTTTATTTCATTTTTAAGAGTGAAAAACACTTTATATCCTGTCTCTCAGTGCGCATGTCCTGTATGCGTCTTTTGCAGTTTACAATTACTCTCTTCCTTTAGCGCTCTTGCATGCTCTGTGTATATTGCTGTAACTTTGTTTTTTTTTATTATTATTATTATTTACTGTGCTGTTTTTCTCTGCACTTATAAATAGGGTGTCACAACTTAAGTAGTTGCCAAATATTTTTTGAGTTCGAACAATCAGATTTTTGCTTTTATAAATTTCGCATAGAAACACTGTCTTGTTTTGAAGGACATTCTATGAAATGTTTCTGCTAAATAAAAATTATTGCATTCGGGAAGAAGAATAGTCCGTATATAAACATATGTATGCTCTACTTTTTTACGAAAACTTGAGATCCGGCCACTCAAAATACTATTGACCCAGTGCATTTTCTTCTCCTTTCGACCATCTTTCGTCGTCATTACTTGTTTTGGTTGTCACTTTTTGGTTGGCTTAGCTTAGCAGCATTTGTGAATACATGAAAAACTGGATAGATTCTTGAATCTTTTCAATTGACTAGGAGATTCTTCGCCTGATGTCTAAAATGGAATATATATACTAATATTGTAAAAAGGAAAGGTTTGATTTTTTGTTTGTTTGAAATGAATATGCTCCGAAACTACTGGACCGATTTAAATATTCTTTCACCGTTGGCAAGCTACACTATTCCTGAGTGACATAGGCTATGTTTAATTTTCAAAAAAATTAAGGATTTTGACCCGGGGCCGAATGGGCGCCTTGAAACTGGAAAAGCCAAATATTTGGAACAAAAAGATGTTAAAAATCTTATTTATTTTTGTGTTTTTTTTGGAATTGAGGTGAGCAACAAGTCGTGATTTTGGAAAATTTTGACCCGGGGGTCTAATGGGGGCCTTGAAACCGGAAAAACCATATCTTTTGGAATGAATAGACGTAGAGTATTGAAACAGGGCTCATTTGAAAGTTCAAGGGATTTCCGGAATTTGGACCTGGGACCCATATGTGGACCCAATATAGATTTTTTAACAATTTTTATACCCGCCACACATAGTGTGAAGGGTATATTCAGTTTGTCGGAAAGTTTGTAACGCATTGAAAGAGACGTCGTAGACCCATAAAGTATATATATTCTTGATCAGCTCGATGAGACGAATCGATCTAGCCATGTCCGTCTGTCTGTCCATCTGCCCGTCTGTCTGTCTGTCTGTTTACTTCTACGCATTTTTTCGATGAACATATATAGATATTACGCCGAAATTTGGAGCTTAAGCTTTTCTCGGCAACGACCACTTTGTATGTTAAAATCAAGTTGCCACGCCCATTTCTAGGTGTAGCCCCCATACAAACTTACCGAAAATTTCTGAATTTTTGTTTGAAAATATGTATTATTTAAGCATGTATTCACTCCAAATTGGGTAAAAACTCTTCTTATGTCATCCAAAGTCGAATCCAAGGTGCCACGCCCATTCTTAGGTATAGCTCCCATACAAATTTACCGCCCATTTTCCAATTTTTGAATAAAAATTGGTATTATTTATGAATTTATTTACTCCAAATTGGGTAAAAACACTTCTTATATCATCCAATTCCAAAACCAAGAGGCCACGCCCATTTTTTATATATATAGCCCCCATACAAACTCACCGATTATTTTTGAACTTTTGTATGAAAAATTAATTATTTTCGTCTATATATTTTTAAATGTATATAAGCCACTGTGATCACCTATAAACTATTCCAGGATTCGTGTGGCGGGTATTTATGCTTCGGTTCCACCAAAGTTAACGTTTTTCCTTGTTTTTTTTATCACAGGTGAGCACTAAGACGGGATTTTAGAAAATTTTGACCCGGGGCCTATTGGGAGCCTTAAAAAAAGTCATACATTTGGATTGAATAGACGTAGGGACTTGAAAGTGGGCGCAATTGAATGATGGTTGGTCGTGTTTAGGGGATTTCCAAAATTTGAACCCAAATTTTTGAACAAATTATATTTAGCCACCAAATAGAAGCAAAAAAAAAAAAAGAACGCGAGCAAAGCCGCGGGTACCTGCTAGTAAATAAATAAATTTAAAAAAAAAGAAAAAAATAATAATAATTCCATATTTTTAACAGTTTTTTGCCTTGATTCAGACGCGCGAAATGGACACTCGTGGACTTTAAAAAGTCTACTTCTGCTAGTTTAAAATAGTTTTTACCAGTAGTTCAGAAGTGAATAGATCTTCTTTAAGGTTTACTATGTCCGAAAGGCCAGAGTCATCTGGTCAGCTACTCACCTGTCAACTTAGTAATCTGTCTTTCAATGCATATTTTGTGAAATTTATGACCCTGAGTAATATTAGTATTCCCAAACTCATATAATAAGTTATTGATAACTCAAACATATTTTCTAACATTAAATTAAAGCACCCTTTATCAGTTTGTAAAGAAAATACAAAAATTCGAATCAAAACAAAACAGGAAAAAACTTAAGTCAAAACGTTACAGATTACTCATCACATCACAACGAAATAATTGCACTTTTGTATGTCTACACTAGCCTACCCAACCTTCGATTGGCTAACGTTACTTAACTATACGGCTAAATGGAGCGAAATATTTAAAGAAAACAAAAAAAAAAAACAGCTAAAGACTGAGAAAAAAAAAAAACAAAAGAAATTAGCACGCGACAATGTTGAGATGCTTCATAGAGTAAGCAAAAAAAAAAAAAAAAAAAAAAAAAAAAAAATAGAGAAGAGTTGGCTTTTAAAAAAATTTTTAAAATAAACCCTATAATATATATTTTCCCAATTTTTTAATTTTTTTTATTTTTTTTTACGCTCTTTTTTTATTTCTGCCCCTTCTCTTTTTTTTTCCTTTTCTACTCCTTTTCAGGGGTGGTATGTGGATAAATTTTAGCCGCCATGGATCCCAGTGCTCTACAAAACATGGATCGGGACGCATTAAAGAAACAAATCGAAAACATGAAATATCAGGCCTCGATGGAGCGTTGGCCACTATCTAAAAGCATTGCAGAGTGAGTAAATAAAATTATTTTTTTAAATTAAAATTAAAAAAAAAAAATATTTCAATAATTTACGAAATAATTTTTTTCGTAAATTAAAAAAAGTGAAAAGATTTTAGTGTAAAAAAGTATCTACAAAACAAACAAATAAAAATCTATAAAGAAAAAAGTACTTAAAACTAAATAAATAAAACGTAAATAAATAAAAACCTTCATTGTTGTCTTTGGTGCACATAAAAACCCTAACTAAAGTCTGTGTCTATGTGGCGTGTGTGTGTGTGTGTTTTTTTTTTTTTTGAAATTTATTGGGACTCTCTTTGTGTACTTTGTGTGTGTTTTGTGTACTCTTGTGTTTCACATTGTATAAAATATTCGTTGACTTTGTGTTTGTGTCTGGGCAAAGCATCAAAAATTCATGTAGATTTATTTTAAGTCGTCTGTGTCAAGCCAATGTCCAAACAGTGAACCCCAATAGTATTTGTGTCAACTCAACTCAACTAAAAAAAAAAAAAAAAACGTAGAGACTTAACGAACCTTGCCTATGTAAAGTGTTTCGTTTAAAGAATTATTCAGTTAGATATGTGTAAACATTTTAAAGTTTTTTTTGGAAATGCTTTGACATTGATTTTTGGACAAAAAAAGAAAAAGAAAGTATTTAAGTGAAAGTATCTTAAGATTTTAGCTTCAGTAGACAACATTTGGAATAAATGTTTTTTAAATGAAGCAGTTTTAGTGTATGAAATTATCATAAGTATCTTGTAGGTTTTTTTTAAACTATTTATATCCATTTTATACTATAGAAACATTTAGAATTGGACAATTAGACGTAGTAGTACAGTGAAATTCCATGACATTTGCTCGAAATCATGGAAACTGGGTCGCTATCTTCGAAAAAGTCTCCGATCCATTTTGTACAGCCAATTTAAATTCTTAAAGTTTATTTTGAACTGATTAATAATGTTGAATTTGGAACATATTTTGCTTTAAAACACTTTTCAAACAACCCTTTTTTAAATATTTACAAATTTATCTCATGCAACATTTATTATGTTCCCAAAGTACGCCACCACCTTTTCACATTTTGTATAAAGAAGGTTCAAACTTGATTAATTATATTTTTCCTTTTCAATTTTTTTTCTTTTGGTGTTACTTATATTTCCACCCTCGCCCTAATGGTCTTTTTTTCCTTAAAAATTTTACTTTTGAGATTTGGCAATGCCGTATTCTTTTGAAAAAGCCAGTTAAGCTCTTCTGTTATTTACGAATTTTACAAGGCGTTGTATTTTGAAGGCTAACAGTCAAAAAAAACATTTCGCTTCCTTTTTATAACTCTGGGAACAATGACCGAAACTATGTTTTATGCTCTGCATTTTTTTTAAACTTTCTTTTTTAAATAAATAAATAATAAATCCCGAAAAATCTGGAAAATCGTATGGCTGAGACTGTAGTTCTGGTAGCGTAAATCAAACTGCATATTTGGAATTTGCGGTACAACCCAAAATCTGGCTAAAAAACTGATATTTCCACTATTTTCACTTATATACCTTTAACTCAGTTAACTTCGAGCCGAATTTTAGTTTTTAACCAGTTTTGGAAAGAAAAAACTTTGAGCTTTCGAAAAATATCTATAATATTATGACACTGCAGCTGCTATCTGTGCGTATTTTCAAAAAACTTATTTTAAGCTCTTTTTTATGGACGAATAACTCATTTAACTTCGAGCCGAATTTTAGTTTTTAAACAGTTTTGGAAAGAAAAAATATACACCTTTCGAACAATATCTATAATATTATGACATTTCAGATGCTTTCTATGAATTTTTTCAGGGCAAAAGTAATTTTTTATATTTTTTTCAAAATTTTTCAATTTTGTCGATGTTTGATTGAACAATTTCGCTTGAAAGCTATATCTTGGTTATCGAATTTTTTTAGTCAGTTTTGGAAAGTAAAAACTTGGTTTAAAGTTAATTTTTTCTAAAATTCAATGGAATAATGCATATAATTCACAATAAGTTTTAACTTAATTTTAAAAATTAACAAAAATACTGTGTATATTTTATTTATTTTCTAAATAATGATTGATGTTTAGAAGATATTTGAAACCAAGCGACAGAGATTTTCTGTGACATTCCCCTTTACGAGCGTCGTCATCCACAGCAGTGATGCCATTTTAGCTTTCTCTTTTTTCTCTTTCTCATACACACATGGTGTACTGTTTAAAATTTTTGTACAGTTTACCATGAATAAGTGCGAAAGAAATAAAAGAAAGCTAAAATGGCAACACTGATCCACAGTACTAGCACAAAAAAATATTAAAATTCAGACTGTCACTTGCTTTGTTTTTATGCTTTCAAAGTCAATCGAATGAATTAAATAAAATGGTGCAATTTTTGTTGGCTGCAAGCTTGCAAGACATTGTGAATACCTTAAATTTCTTGTCAAACTGTCAGTCTATCTGTCTGCCTATCCGTCTGTAGTTACGAATTTCATTCGCATATCGTTTTATTTACATATCGCGCCCTGACCGTGAAAAAACGTAAACGTCACTTTTTCAAAATTGACTTTTTTATGAGAAACATATCAGCACTCAAAATATTATAACTGGAATATTAATAGTTTCAAAATTATAACAACTTGAATTTGCCAAATTACACTTAACAAAATTTTCATTTTTGTCACTTACGTTTTTTTCGCCGTTAGTGCTCAATATGAAATGAATTTTCAAATAAACCAAATGAAATTATTTAAAAAACTTAACCCTTTTTATACCCTGTACCCAAAGGGTAAAAGGGTATATTAAATTTGTGCGAATGTATGTAACAGACAGAAGGAGGCAAGATAGACCCTATAAAGTATATATATTCTTGATCAGCATTGGAAGGGGCGAGTCGAACTAGCTATGTCTGTCTGTCCGTCCGTCCGTCCGTCTGTCATGCTGTCTGCCGTATGAAAACGATTATTTCGGAGACTATAAGAGGTAGAGCTTTCAAAATTGAAACTTAGACTCTCCTAGGCAGTCAAGTGTGCACGGTTTTTCTCTAGACCCATTTTAAGGAGTACCCCCCATACAAATCTACCCCCAAAATTTTGGGGTTTTGCATAAAAACCAACAAAATTTTAGGTATAGGCCCCATATAAATTTACCCCAAAATTTTGGGTTTTTTTATATAAAAACGTCATTGTTTTTTTTTTTTTAATAATTTTAGATAATTCCAAATTTAGTACAAATTATGTCTATGATAGTCCCAATAAAATATCCCAACATGGGAAGGACCAACAAAATTTTAGGTATAGCCCCCATACAAATTTACCCTAAAATTTTGGGTTTTTACATAAAAACGTCATTGCTTTTTATTCTAGAAAATTTAAATTTAGTATATATTATGTCTATGATAGTCCCAATAAAATATCCCAATATGGGTAGGCCCAACCAAATTTTAGGTATAACCCCATTCAAAGATATACCCGATTTTTTAAGTTTTTCTATGAAAATCAAATTCAATGAGGTATGGTAGTCAAATAGAACCTATCTTAAGGTACAAATAGATTGGGTACAGGGTATCTTGCAGTCGAGCATACTGACTTCTGCGTTCTTTCTTGTTTATTGTTTAGAATTTAATTGTAATTAATTTTTCAATTGGTTTCTTATGAACGGACGCTTTAGTATATTATTTTATTATATTAATTACTCCACTTTATAAGCTACTTTAATAAATTTTGTATAGGAAACCTTTTTTTCTGGTACAACACAATCGATATTATTGAATGAATGGCTTCACCTTTGTAGAAATTAAGCGACTATGACCTTTTGATAGCACAATTATTATTTTTTTGCGCTCTAAAATAATGTTTCCCGAGCAGCAATTGAGCAAAGTGCTCATCAAAGCCTACATTGTGTTTGTTGGAGTTAATCATTTACTTTGTATCGCACTTAAAAATATTTATAGCAATTAACTCAAAGCAAAACACACATTCACATTAAATGCTAATTAAGTAGCACAACAACAAATGTTAATACTAATTGAAATAAACATATATAAATATCTCAGTAATTAACACTATTCTTCTACTTAAGGTTTACTCAAGAGCGTTAAAAAGCTAAAGCGTTGCAAACTTTACTCAAATGTTTATTTAATTTTTTTTTTTTTGTTCTATTTACTAAAAGTATCTAGATACAATATTAACTAACCGTGTCTGTTAATTAGAATCTTTGCTCAAAATCGCACTTTACCGCAGCTACAGCCACAGTGGAACAACAACAAAAACAACAAAGCTAAATAATTTATGAAATTTTTATAAAAACAGAAGCAGTACTTAGTACGCAGTAGACTGACTGAGATTCTGTGTTGTAGAAGAGCAGCAGCGTTTTGCTTTTGCTCGACTCTTAGTCTATTTAATTAATTATTCATAATTAGCAACTGACTGAATGTTGTCTAAATCTCATTAAATAATTTTTGCCGTTGTGGTTTGTCTTCCTTCCTTCCCAGGATTTATATGCGTAGGCGTTTCATTTTTTATTTAAAGAAAAATTTGTGTTAGCTGTCTACATTAATGAAATCTAATTTTTCTTATTTCGACGGGGAAAATTTTCTGTGTGGTTATTAAAAATTTAACACACACATTTGATGTGAATGAGTGGCGTACTGTGGATTGGCGTATTTTTTTGCTTAAAAATTTATATGAATATAAATTTTATTAAATCGTCTTCAAATTTAAATAATGTGAAGACGCTTAAGTATTTTTTTTTTTTTTAAATTTGTTTTTAAATATTTTCCCATTAAAAAATATTACAATTTTTAAGTAGTTGCTTGCATGCAAATTATGCATTAAAATGTTTGCAGCTATTAGAAAGGAGAAGGGAGAAAAATATATTTCTTCAAATGAATTTTCTTATCAAGAAAAAGTTATCGCCACATTTATATTTGGTAGTAAATAACAAAAGATTATATCGAAAGATTATAACGGGTGATTTTTTAAGAGCTTAAGAACTTTTTAAAAAAAACGCATAAAATTTGCAAAATCTCATCGGTTCTTTATTTGAAACGTTAGATTGGTCCATGACATTTACTTTTTGAAGATAATTTCATTTAAATGTTGACCGCGGCTGCGTCTTAGGTGGTCCATTCGGAAAGTCCAATTTTGGGCAACTTTTTCGAGCATTTCGGCCGGAATAGCCCGAATTTCTTCGGAAATGTTGTCTTCCAAAGCTGGAATAGTTGCTGGCTTATTTCTGTAGACTTTAGACTTGACGTAGCCCCACAAAAATAGTCTAAAGGCGTCAAATCGCATGATCTTGGTGGCCAACTTACCGGTCCATTTCTTGAGATGAATTGTTCTCCGAAGTTTTCCCTCAAAATGGCCATAGAATCGCGAGCTGTGTGGCATGTAGCGCCATCTTGTTGAAACCACATGTCAACCAAATTCAGTTCTTCCATTTTTGGCAACAAAAAGTTTATTAGCATCGAACGATAGCGATCGCCATTCACCGTAACGTTGCGTCCAACAGCATCTTTGAAAAAATACGGTCCAATGATTCCACCAGCGTACAAACCACACCAAACAGTGCATTTTTCGGGATGCATGGGCAGTTCTTGAACGGCTTCTGGTTGCTCTTCACTCCAAATGTGGCAATTTTGCTTATTTACGAAGCCATTCAACCAGAAATGAGCCTCATCGCTGAACAAAATTTGTCGATAAAAAGCGGATTTTCGCATTTCGAACCGAACACTGATTTTGGTAATAAAATTCAATGATTTGCAAGCGTTGCTCGTTAGTAAGTCTATTCATGATGAAATGTCAAAGTATACTGAGCATCTTTCTCTTTGACACCTTGTCTGAATCCCGCGTGATCTGTCAAATACTTATGCATGAAAATCCTAACCTCAAAAAAATCACCCGTTAAAAACATATTTAGCGGTCTTTGAAGGTTATAATGGGTCGGCATAAAAGCTGTGCCAGGCAAATCGTACGCTGGCAGCTCGAGCGTTTGAAAAGTCATTTATATAGTTGTGCTCCATTCGAAATTGCATTACTTGAAACATTTTTTTAAAGAATGGGAATAAGAAAGTTGTCAGTAAAGGCGAAATACTTTTTGGTGTCTGGAGCCCCTCACATACATCAAAAATATTATTTAAACCATGTTTCAAAGGCGCCTTATATCAAATCTCTAGGTATAAGCATTTCAAAGATGAATCCGTAGTCGGGCCAAATAAAAAAAAAAAAAAAAAACAAGAAAAAAAGTTAACTTCGGTTGGACCGAAGCTTATATACCTGTCACACATCATTTGACGTGGTTAGATCTTCATGTTCAGCATTTGTATAAAAGCGGCCCGATCTGAACCAATTTTATATATACTTTATAGGGTCTACGATGCCTCCTTTAATGCGTTACAAACTTTCCGACAAACTGAATATACCTGTTTACACTAGTGTAACAGGTATAAAAATTATGTATTATTGGTACCCAATGGGCCCTAGGTCAAAATTTTGGAAATCGCTTGAATACGTCTAAAATATGTAATATATTAAGTCTTTAGATATGGCTTTTCGTGTCGTGTCTTCCGCCATTAAGTCATTCACTCCCGTGGATCTGGTGAAAGAGATTTATATATATAGATAGATACTATTTTTAACCGTTAAAAAAATAGGTCTAAGTAGATTTAAGCCTTGCCGATCGTTTCGAAGCGAATATAAGCTTAAATAAAGAAATCGATAAGGACTTTCTGGAACTGAGATCGAAATGGAGTTTACATTTTACGGGTTGAACTGTGTTATTCTTTTCTCATGAATAATTATTAAAAGTACATAGTTTTAAAATCGATGTCCAATTAGGGCTTACATTCCGAGCTACTAACTTTTTAAAGGCAATCAAGTCAAGCCATGGTTCAAATAGTGGAACAAGTGTTAATCAGAACGTGGAATGTCTGGTGAATATAGGCGGATGGCTGTTTATAAGAGTCTTTCAAAAAAATGTTATAGCTTTTATAAAAGGTCTTACTACGATTTTATCACTGTTTTAAACGAACCATTTAAGTTTTTACCGTTCTTCCGAAATATTTTCTGATTGATATTCACAATATGCTGTGGATTTCATCAAGTTTAAGACATAAGTTTTAATCCGTGGATCCATTATAGTTACCCTTTATATATTTATAGAAGGTTGAAAAAAGTCGGGACCAAAGCTCGGTACATTTTTCAAAAATCTGGGATGGGTACAACATAAATATAAATTCGGATGGTCAAGAACGGGATTAAATATTGGGTTTTCTCGCCCCTTCCTGCTTCGCATCACAGAAACTGCAGTAGAAGAGTCTTTTTGACAAATTTCCTGAATTTTATGAATAATGATTTGTTAATGATTTGATTAAAACAAAGTTTAACATCTCAAAAATCAACAGAATGTTTCAACTAAAAGTTATCCCAAAAATAATCAAAAATCAAACAAGTAACACTAAATGACATTTATTTGGACTCAAACATTCAAATCTGAAAATGTATCTCGACAACACTAAAACCTAACTCAAATTTCATTTCATTACGTTTGGAAAATTGCAAACAATTGAGTGACAAACTCATAATACAAACATTCACATATGTAGACAAATCCAATATACACCTGCAGAATGGACAGTAAATACGAAATATCAGGAAATTTCAAAAAAAAAAAACTAAAATCTAAAATGTACTTCATCACTTTATTGCGTAGTATTTTATTTTAGAAAAACTTTTGAAACGAGCAGCACTAAATTAGTCAACTGTCTAATAATGACAACGATAAGGGTCAGGACAGGTACAGAATAGTAGGTTTACCAATGGAATGACCGACAGACAGACAGACATATTGAATGATAGCTGTACACTAAAATTAGTCAAGTTAGTTAGTTTGTCTGTCTGTCAGTTAAAATTTGATTATATGTTTGGCATTCACGTCAAATGTATAATTTTCCTGCATTTTACTAGCGCCAAAATGGAAAATGAATGCATTTTACTGAAAATTGTATACGCTTGAGTTGAGCAAACCATAGTAACCGTAGACATGAACATTTGATTGACATGGCGTATGGCGGCTGTTGTAAAGCACATTATTAGGCGCACACACACACACGCCAAACCGATTATCTTCTAACTTAAGTAATGCTGGCTGCCATTAGGTCCATCATTAGATATAACCAAATGTTACATAATGTCAATGGTGTATGTGGTGGTTTTTCCTATTTTTTTTATCTTACAAGAAGATTTCTAATGTGTTAATGATAGCCGAGAACAGCTGCGCACAGTTTATGTGTGTGCGATATGGTATGGAGTGGTGTGTTCGCATAAACTTCTACAAGCAAAAACTTTTAACTATGGCAATAGAATTGTGCTTGTGGTGTTGGTATCAGTGTGTTTAAGTTGCTCTACACACTCACATAAACAAGGGTGTTATGGCAAAGTTTTGTCTAGAAAAAAAAAAAATGTTGCATACTTTGCGGCAACTTAAAGTTGTCACTTGCGGCTGAGTTGTGCACAAAAAAAATATATCTGTGTCGCATTTTAATATGTTTTTTTTTTTATATGCTTTGTTTGTTCTTTAATTTTTTTATTTTGAAACAGACAGCTTTAAGTGTGCAATGTAGCCTAAAAATATGCTATAAAAAGTAGGCTAAGAAGACGTGTTCAATTGCAGCAATTTCGCTTATGCAGTTTTTAGCAGTTTTGTTGTTGTTGATGTTTTTGATGTGAGGAAATTAAGAAATTTAATAAGTTATAAAAAAATAATTCTATTTATTTTTACCATATTTAAATAAAATTACTTCCTAAATCCCATAAAAACTTTTTCAATTAAAAAGTCAAAAATGTACGAAAGATATCTAATAGTTGGCTTAATACTCAACCAGAATTCCTACAGCGATTACATTCATCTTTTTTCAACCTTTTTTTTTTAATACTTTGTAGACTATTAAGGAAAGTAATAGCCTACAAAACCAGTGAATTGAGAAATTTAAAAAAAACTTCTGTGCCCTAAAAATACCAGGATTAATAACTGACATCAAAAAAAAAAAAAAAAAAATACCAGTCCTCATAGGTCCCAAGATTTCGAAATGCATGTTTCCAAAATCCTTCTGACAGAAAAAATATTAAAGATTTGATTGATTGGAAAAGTGGTCGCTGAGAAAACAAGTTGATGCATTTGCGACACCCGAGCAAGGCCGGGTAATTCGGTAGATTGAAATAAATAAATAAACAATATCGACGACAGCCATATAAAAGTTTTTGACCACATCTTCATACAAATGTTGCATTACTTCATGCATGACATGTCTTGCATGACATCATGTATGACATGTCTTGCATGACATCATGTATGACATGTCTTAGACGACATCATGTATGACATGTCTTGGACGACATCATGTATGACATGTCTTGCATGACATCATGTATGACATGTCTTGCATGACTTCATACATGACATGTCTTGCATGACTTCATACATGACATGACTTGTAAGACTTCATGCATGACATGTCTTGCATGACTTCATGCATGGCATGTCTTGTAAGACGTGTTGTGTGCGTTGCATCTGGACATTAACATAAAACTACCACTACTGTGCGGTTAAAAGGCTTTCTCCAAAGCATTACAAACTCTTCAATAAACTGACAATACCCGCTTTACAGTATGTGTAGCGTGTATACAAAAACAAATGTTTCACCCTCTTTCATCATTTCCACGTTAAATAGATTCTAATTTTAGATTTACTTTGTCTTTATTTGATTTTTGATGATAATTAATTTTCAAGTCGGAAAATAAATGAATAGACAAAATAAATAAATTTTGGCGCAAAACATTTCTAAAAGACTTTAAAAAGGGCAACGGAAGGAAGCAAACAATACCGTGTCATGCTTGAGCGCCTCGTATTATGCAATGCTATTAATTAACATACAAAAAAAAACAAAAAATGAAAAGAAAATGGCTAAATCCAAAGCAATTACTACTGCGGCCAAACCTTAAACAAGAGTTTAATAAATTAGTGTAAATTAACTAACAAATGTGTTGGTTGTGGCGTTGTAAGTTTCTGAAAATGACATGAATGGCGGCGAGCACTTTTTCACTGGTTAAATTAAATTACTCTCAGTTTCCATTTGAGTTGTTTTTAAAGAAGAAGTTCTACAGCACTGTCTGTAATTTAGTTGTGAATCAAGTATGTACTACTTTGTCGAACCCTAAAAAATATTTGACATTTTTTTACTCTAACATACTAGACAGTTAAAAGTATCTTATAGTTTGCTGCAAGTGGCATGCACTCAGCAAATATTCTCCCTCGTTACATATGTGTGTATGTATGTTGCAGTTGCTATTTAATGTTCCCCCTCTGACAAGTTGTTCTGAACAAAACCAAAAGCTTACTTTTGATGTCAATCGAAATGACTTAAGTATGCCATTCAGTACAGCTTGCGCTGACAAATGTTCGCATTAAATTTAAGCACAAACATAAGCGCAATTTTACTTTTGAGAGAGAGAGTGAATTTTAGTTAACTGTCAATCAGTGTTAGTCAGTCACTCGATAGCTGAGAGACAGTTAGTCAGTCACAGTCAGTGTTGCGAAATGTCGTATGAATTGTAATCAAATATTGAATGACAGAAATTTGATTTGTGATTTTAAGTGTTGTTTTTTTCCAATTGAAATATTGGTTTCTGTAGCGAAATATCAATTTAGAAAGTTTAATAGTGTTGGTAAATCAATTTGTAAAATAGTTTAAAGAGTGTAAAAGATTTAAGTTAGTCAGTGTTGCGAAATTTTGAATTGTAATCAAATATTGAATGACAGAAATTTGATTTGTCATTTTAAGTTTTATGTTTTTCCAAACGAAATATGGGTTTTGTAGGGAAATATCAATTCAGAAAGTTTAAGAGTGTTGGAAAATGAGTTTAAGAGAAGTTAATCTTTTATATTCGATTTGGTAATATGATTTCTTTTAAACATTTTTAAAGCATTTTAAATATTTATTTCCATTTAATACCTTTTTTAATCTAAATGACTTCAAACTATGTTGAAATTAAAAAAGCTGATGTCAAGCGAATCATTGGTACCTTGCAATGCAAGCTTATGAGTGTGAATGAGTAAGAAGAATGCTCGGTTTTTTATTTAGTCTTGTGAGTGCGAAGGAGATAGAGATATATCTTTTTTTGCTTCGCTTCGCTTTGCTTTCATTTTTTGTTTTTAAATATGATTGGCGTTGGTACCAAATATATTGAGAGAGAAAGCGCGCTTAACATCACCATGCTTCAGACCATGGTGAAATTAGCTAAAGGTGGTGTATTTGTTTTAGCTAGCTGCACTGAATCAATCTAAACGAAACGTACAGAAATATATATGTTTCTTCTTCTCTCATTCATGGTTTATTTTACCATGCTCTCAAATTATGTCGCAAGAGAGAGCGAAGTAAGTAATTAAATTAATTTTTTTACTGACATATTTAATAACTTTTTTTTTCTTTTCGAAGTGAATTAACGCTTCAGTTGGTCAGCAAAAAATGCAATTTTTATGTTGCATAAGCATTTTATTTGGCATTAATTAAAAATTTATTTACGCTGGAAATTTTAATAAAAAATAAAATTAATATTAAAAAGTCAATTTAAAACTGATGAATTAAAAAAATATTTTAATATATTCCATGAATCTCGCCGTAGATTTTTTCAAACCAAAGTAAATATGAATTTTTTTATATCAGCAGAAAATATTTAATGTTTGTTTTGTTAAGCAAAATAAATACAAAAAAAAATTATACATCAAAATATTATTGTTTGCAGATACGAAATAATATTTAAATATTTATTAACTCTTCGCTTGCAACAAAGCTCTAATACATTTCTATAATAGTGAGCGGCATATACAGTCATGTTACCGTAAACGTAAAAATTTTGAGATTTACTTTTTAAAACGCAAATCGCTGAATATTTTCGATTTCAGCGGAAAACTTCCACGGTAGCCTTCTTCCGTCCTAAAACAAAAATACGAATTTTAGGATTAAGCTTAACACGACAAAAGCGTAATACGACTTATTCTTGCAGTACCGATAGCATCTTGCATTGTGGCCATTCGTTAAGAGGTCAAAAACATAAAAAAAGCTACTATCGATTATTTCAATTTGTATACTTTTTAATATCATTGATTCTGAAATTAATCTTTAAATAATAATTTTTTTCTCATACCTAAATAAAAAGAGCAGAAAATTACGTAAACGAAACAACTATTTACGATTTGGTTAAACCGATAACGTATACATTTGTAACCGATAGCACTTCTTATCGTATATAATGCAAAAAAATTTTTTTCTTTTTTTTTTTTTTTTTTAATTATTCGCGTAGGGGGAATCTTCAAAGACACCACCGTGCAGGTGATAGTGTGAGATTCTTACTCACTAAACCTCCCTCCGCATCGAAAACATGTTAATCAGCTAAATCAATAGCTATGAAACATAGTTATGACGTGAAATGATTAACTGACAGGGTGACGTTAAGTCAAAAGTAACTCAAAGTTAGTAGGACTTTAAAGAATAAACATAAACATTAACGATGCCACAGGTCGCTTGGGTGAAGTCGCTTTAGTCTTCAAAAGCAATAATAAAACCATGACGGATTCGGATATTTTGACGACCTGGTGCTCACTGCAGTCAGCTGATCGTGCATTCTTGCAGCGGAATATGCGTGGAAAGCCTCGCAAACTTGACAATTTGCAAGGCTTCAAGGTGAAAAAGCTGGTAGGTAATAATTTAAAACCTGATCCAAATAAGAAACTTAAACGTGGTGGTGAGGCTATATCACCCTCTATCGTTAAAAAATGTCAAAGGAAACTCTGAAAAAGGATGCGGAAAAAGATGCTCAGTTGAAGTATACTGGCACAGGTAATCCATTTTCTGTACTTTCTGATATGGATACTGACAACTACGACAGTGTTGATGAAGACTTCATTGAGTCTGCTCGGCTTGAGATTCCAGGCGATGTGCGTTCTGGCATTGAAGATAAACATATTCAATCAATAATTAAAGAAACAAAGATTCCAAAACCACCACCTATTATTGCTGAAGGAATAATTGATATAAATGGTTTAATAAACGCACTAGACAACATTATTGCACCTGAAGACTACCATCTTAAGTCTGGTGCAGCAAATGTAGTTAGAATCTTGGCGGCAAATTCTGACGCTTATCGTGCAATAACTCACCTGTTTAAAGATAAAAAAAACATTCCTTACCATTCCTACCAGCTTAGGGAAGAGCGAGCATTATCGAGTAATAATTAGAAACTTACATCATGCTACTACGCCATCAATAATTAAGGAGCAGATGATAACATTTGGACATAATGTGCGTAATATACATAACCCAAAAAGTCGATTGAATGGTTTGCCGCTAAACCTTTTCTTTTTGGAGATCGAACCAGCGATTAACAATAAGGAGATATATAATATTAAATTTCTATGTCGGCAAAAAGTAAAGATTGAACCTCCTCGTCGACGAAATGATGTGCCGCAATGCCATCGATGTCAAGATTATGGGCATACTAAGAAGTTTTGCAATAAATCTTTTAGATGTGTCAAGTGTGGTCAGAAACATGCAACTACTAATTGCACTAAATCGAAAGATGACGATAATCATACCGAGTACCACATCAACCCAAGGGCAATAGGTCAAGCAAGAAGGAGGACTATCGCGGAAGAAGCACTCAAACCGCACGTTCCGACAATTTCCGTAGGGAAATTGGGAAGAAGGTCAACGCTGAAATTGAGGACAATGTCCTCCAAAATGCTGATGAAATAAAAAAAAATTGGTAATGAAACATTTGCCATTGTGGAAGCAAGGCTCTTTAGCTTAAAAAATATGTTTACTAGTTGTGAATTATGAGTGGATGCGTATACTTTAAAACTAAAATAATAGTTATAATTCACAACAAGTTTAAGTTTTACTTTCAAAATCTAAAAATGCAATTGTTGCTTTTCAATATATTTTTTATTTATTATTATTTTTTTTATTTCGTAGTTTTCTATTTAAATCTTTTAAAAAATTAAAAAGAAACATTGTTGCGTAGTAACACTATTTTTTTTTTTTTTTTTTTTTTTTTTTTTTTTTAAAGGGACCAAAAAATGGACTAGTGCAAAAGTGATCCGATCTCAACAAATTTTATATGTGTTGATATAGTAATTGTTCTTAACACTGCTCGTTCCATATCGTTGTACCGGCGTTTTGGCTATACTTTCAACGTTTTTCCGCTATTGTCCATTTCGTCGCTCCATTTTGTTTTTGTGCAATTGCAGCTCCACTTTTTGGTGTTGTTTTTGTACTTTTTTTTTTTTTTTTTTTTTTTGCTTTTAAACCAAATTTCTTGGGACTAGCATGAAAATGTACAAAATTGCCCTATTTAATGTTTAGATTGCAAGGATACCGCTATATGTTGACTAGCATGAAAACATACAAAAAAACACAAAAAACAAAAATTTGTCTATTGGAAAGCTAAAATCGACTTCATGAAAGAACTAAGCTTGTCTGATGCATTATTTTAGTGGTCTATATTTATGCTTACATTATTGCCTTTCAAATGAAACCGGTTTGGTACTCATCGGTTGTATAGTTTCAAAGCCCATAGCGGACATAGACAAATTTTTACAATTAAATTCTCATTTTCTTATGAATTGGCAATGCTATGCACATAGTGTGAATGGTATATTCAGTTTGTCTGAAAGTTTGTAACGCATTGAAGGAGACGTCGTAGATCCCATAAAGTATATATCTTCTTGATCAGCTCGACGAGACGAATCGATCTAGCCATGTCCGTCTGTCTGTCCGTCCGTCTGTCTGTATATTTCTACGCATCTTTTTTGTTAAAGATATAAAGATATTAAGCTGAAATTTGGAACTTAAGCTTTTTCTCGGCAACGGCTATTTTAAGTTCGATAATGAGAGTGCCACGCCCATTTTTAGGTATAGCCCCCATACAAACTTAGGTTTTTTTCTATTTTTTGTATAAAAACACAAATTATTTATGAATGTATTCGCTCCCAATTGGGTAAAAAATTTCTTTTGTCATCCAGTGTTAAAACCAAGATGCCACGCCCTATTTTAGGCATAGCCCCCATATAAACTGTCCGTTTTTTCCGATTTTTGTAAGAAAATAGTTATTATTTATGCATATATTCACTCCAATTTGGCTAAAAACACATCTAATGTCATCCAATGTCAAATCAGATGTGCCACGCCCATTTTTTTGGTATAGCACCCACACAAACCGTCCATTTTCGAATTTTTGTATCAAAATGGTTATTATTTATTCATGAATTTACTCCATATTGGGTAAAAACTCTTCCAATATCATTGTGCAACGCCCATTTTTAGGTGTTTCTTCCATACAAAGTTACCGCCCATTTGCAGATATTTTCGAGAAATATGTTGTTATACATATCTGTATTTTTAGCTCAAAATTTAAAATTAATATTGTGTGTTTACATTTTCATGACCACTGATGATTACTCATAAACTCTTTAAATATTCGTGTGACGAGTATTTAAGCTTCGGTTCTACCGAAGTTAACGTTTTCTTGTTTAATATATATTTACATTTTCATGTCACATCCATGACATTAATGTTAAAAAGTTAAAACAGAAAAAAAAAAAAATTTATAATTTTTTAATTATGCATTGACAAATTAACGTTCGAATAAATAAAAATAATTACATATTAATAAAATAAATGACTTAAATAGTTTTTTTTTGTCATACATATAAACCTTTGTTTTCTTCCTAATCCAATTAATCGTTTAATAAATGCATAAATGGGATTTTCGAATTACATTCAAAATAAGTAAATGGAAAAAAACAAGAAAAACATTTCAACAATTCATTTGAAGTGCCAATCAAAATGTCTATTCGATATTTTTAATTTAATTGAAAGTTTGCTATTGAAAGCAAACATATACAGAGTCGCAATATAAATATTTATTTTTCTATATAAAAACTTATTGTTGCGCTGCAGATAAAATGTACTCAGCAACAAATATTTAGCATTCCCTGTGGCAATTTCCTATCATTCATCATGATGTTGCCAGTAGTTTGCTGTCATTATCCTTTAACAAGTATTTTTTTTTACTACGACCAAAGGACCACCCGCATGCAATATAGGAGCTGACGTTCATAGTTGGCATTTGTTCGCGTTTGTTGCTTTTTCGTTTTCATTGCCACTTAATTGGCTTCCGACAATTTTTCCAATATTTTTTCTTAACGTTTTTTTTTAGCAACATTTTTTTTTTCTTCTTTTGGCCAATTGTGGGTTTAGATTGTTATTGAATTTCTTTCTGGTTTTTTGTTCGAATTGCAATTGATGCAATTGTCGGCAATGTTTGTCAAATGTTAACATCAAAATGCTTTTTACTTTTAAATTGCACAAAAAGCGCCCTAAAGCATGCAGCAAAAAATTGCTAAATAAAAAAAAAAAAAAAAAAGGAAACCTTTTAATGGATTTCTATTTTTCAAGATTTTCTTCGATATTCGTTTTTTTTGAATTATTTTATTAAAAACAAGAAAGAACGCTGAAGTCGAGTATGCTCGACTACAAGATACCCTGTACCCAATCTATATGTACCTTAAGTTAGGTTCTATTTGACTACCATACATCATTGAATTGGATTTTCATAGAAAAAACTTAAAAAATCAGGTATATCTTTGATTGGGTTTATACCTAAAATTTTGTTGGGCCTATCCATATTGGTATATTTCATTGGGACTATCATAGACATAATTTATACTAAATTCAAATTTTCTAGAATAAAAGCAATAACGTTTTTATGTAAAAACCCAATATTTTGGGGTAAATTTGTATGGGGGTACCCTTAAAATGGGTCTAGAGAAAAACCGTTTGTAAGTGCACACTTGACGGCCTAGGAGAGTCTAAGTGTCAATTTTGAAAGCTCTACCTCTTATAGTCTCCGAAATAATCGTTTTCATTCGGCAGACAGCATGACAGACGGACGGATGGACAGACGGACGGACGGACGGACAGACGGACGGACGGACGGACGGACAGACAGACAAAGCTAGTTCGACTCCCCTTCCAATGCTGATCAAGAATATATATACTTTATAGGGTCTATCTTGCCTCCTTCTGTCTGTTACATACATTCGCACAAACTTAATATACCCTTTTACCCCTAGGGTACAGGGCATAAAAATATATATTTTTATGAATTAGCTTTTTATAGCCGTAATAAATAATGTCTTTCTTAAGACTAAATTTAAGTTTAAAGTTTAGTGAAGCAATAGCCTTAGTATTCTGCCTACTGCATCAAAAAGATAGAAGAAATATGAGATTTACACTATATTCAGAACCATTGTTGTCATATCTAATTGCAGTACAGGGTTTATATCATAAGCAGGTGGCTCCAAATCATGATGCAATTAGACAAGGTGTTGTACTCTTACTCTCTGTCTGTTTAAATTGTCAACTCAGCTGAAAGAAAGCTGAGCCTAAAAACACAAGACATAAATTTTCTTGCAAACTGACAACTTAAACAGACAAAAGAGCTGAAAAAATGAAAGAGACAGAATACGAGTACACCACCTTGTCTAATTGCATCATTACTCCAAATAGAAGGAAACCCTAAAAATTTTTGAATTTGACCTTGAAGTCAGATTTTTTTTTATTTTGGGAACAAATATTTTTATAGATTTTTTAACCGAAAATATTCCACGAAATATTTTACATATTTATTCTTTGGAAAAAAAAAAATTGAAAATTGAATTGAGTTAAAAATAATCAATATCGAGAAAAGTACAATGCAGAAAAATTTCTCAGTTCAAGGGCTAACAAAGTACATTTAAAGATATAAAATAACAATGGCGGCAGTTACTTCATGCTTTCCCCGGCTAGGCCCTTTCTTTACAAAAAGCTTTATAACTTAACCATTTTACACGTCAATGTGCGTACTTTCAAAAACTCAATACAATGGATGAAGCTTTTTAATAATATAGTGTGGCCCAACAAGAATAAAGTTAAAAAAATTGGGGAAAAAAACAAAAAAACAAAAAAAATTATATTTAACTTGAAAATATGCACAAATAGCATCTGAAATGTTACAATATTTTACAATATTATGTACCATGGTTAAAACCTAAGTTTTTTCTTTCCAAAACCGTTTAAAAAATAAAGTTCGGTTCGTAGTTTACTAAGTTATAGCGCCATAAGTAAGAAAAGAGCGAAAAATCAGTTTTTTTTAAATAAGTCCAGATTTAAGGAGCGTCCCTTAAATTCCGGTGCGCAGTTTGATTCTAGTCCATCAGACCAAAAACCTATACCCTGTACCCGAAGAGAAATTGTATATTATATAACTATGTCTATCCGTCCTGATGTCTGCCTTATGAAAACGATTATCTCGGAGACTATAAAAGATAAGGCCACAATATTCGAAAGGTTTATTCTAAAGGGATACCCCAATGCAAACTAACCCCAAAAACGTTATTCTTGATCCATTGGAATGGAAGTCGAAGTAGCTATGTCCGGCCGTCCGTTTTTCCGTCAGTCATGCTCGATTATCTCGAGACTATAAGAGATAGAGCCACCATATTTAAACTTACTCTGCTAGTCCCTCAAATGTGAACGTGCAACCGTTTTTTCCTCTAGACCCATTTTAAGAGGTACCCCGCATACAAATCTATCCCAAAAAGTTGTTGTTTTTTTAATGAATACTTCCGTGTTATGTAATCTTTGATCTCTAATTTTAATATGGATTTGTGCCTAGGGTGGTTCAAAAATGTATACAAAATAATTGTTTACAAAATGTAGATGCTTTTATCCCTAGTTTTGTTCTTTATCGAAAATAAAAAAGATCATAAAGTTTCCCATACATATTACATGGAAAAATAACACTTTCCAGGTTTATACCTTAGATTTAATGTAGAAATCTGGATTATGAATATTTTTTAACCGGATAACTATGTTTCTCTTTATAAACGGTCATAGAATAACATCTTATTCGGTTAAAAAAAGGTCTATTCCTATTCTTGGCCGTAGATTCCAAAAACTTAAAAACTTTTTCTTAAAAAATCGTTCTTGAGTTATTCTCAAAAAACTGTTATTTTAAGACTTTTACGTTATTACTATATATCTAGAGAATGGGTTGATCCAAACAGCTGAACTGAACATCATTTGAAGGTTACTTCTTTTACACGACGATGTGCTACTTGTCAATATCAACTGAATAATTTTTGTATAAAATATGGCACTTTTCATGCATATTTGAAAAATGTTAATTTTCAAATCCATATTTCTAGTAGAAAAAAAATTTAAAAAAAAATTATTTTAAAATTTCGTAATTAAGGTTATCTCATTAAAAAATATAAAGCCTAAATTCGGGAAAATTTTAAGGATCAAAATTTTTTTTTTTATATAAAATGTCGCAGTTTTAGTTATTTAAGACAAAATGCATTTATTTTATTTTATATATTTTTTTTATTCTTCTACCTCAACACTCCGCCGTTTACAGCAACGCGATATCCAATGAAACTTATGCGTAAACCATCTACGACATTTATTGCCTCCACGTTGCACAATTCCCGATGGACGTTCCTGACGACCCAACGCGCAAATGCATAAAAGTCTTACGCAGTGTAATTTGCGTAACAAAAATATCCTCAATCGATAACTTTGTACGATGACGTTCAATTTGCGTAAATATATGCGTACAATTTTTTGCATCTTCCGCGGATATTGTAAATGTCAAACAATTACGATATTCACGTTCAAGCTGTGCATTTGGAAAATAATGCAGTACAAATTCTGTAATATCAAAAATACGCTGGTATATGCGTCTCCGCATCTGTTGCACGTTCATAAACTGTCAAGGATTCATTAGCCCCAGCAGCAGCATTTAGATTATAAACATGCGGATATGTTGTTGCCTCACGTAAACGTGAATTAAATAGTGCAGCACGTTGTCTACAATTTATATTACGCTGCACGGTTATATGCAGTTGTATGCCACTGGCAAATTTTTCATTTAAATATTGCGGCGTACCAAAACATTTAAATTCACCCAAGACCATAATTGCCAAATGTGTACACATTGCGAGACATTCCTGTACCGATTGTGTTGCAAAGATAATGCTCATGCCTTGTGTAGCGCATAAATCTTGTAGCAATTGCCAAATGCATACTTTACTGCAAATATCCAAACCGTGCGTGGGCTCGTCTAAAATTAAAACTAGGGGATTTCCCAGCAGCGCTATTGCAATATTTAATTTACGCTTTAGCGCTGCATTATAGTAGCGTATTTGTATATCTAAAAACTGCTCAAAATCCAGCGCCTGCGCTAATGCTGCAATTATTTGAGCTATACGCGCAGGTTTTTATGCTGCGCAGCATACTGTGCATGCGCAGCGTTTCACGCGCTGTAAGCGCCGGCAGCAGCGCATGCTTATTCGAACAGTAACCAATTTTTTCATAAATGAGACGCTTTTGCTTTTTTAAATTTAGCGCATTTATATAAATATTACCTTCAGTGGGCATTAAATCTGCGACTAATAATTTTATAAGCGTTGATTTGCCTGCATTTGTTGGGCCTAAAATACAAAAAGCTTGACCGCTGGCAATGCGCATGGAAATTTTTTTAACGCTGGTAACATTGTCATCATATAATTTGCTTACTTGTTGCACTATAACGGTATATTTTGCATAGTCTTGCGGTTTTTAAATGCTTTATAGCTTCTTGCTCTGCTTTAATATCGGAAACAAAAAAATCATTGCCTGCTTTTAGGCGTTGATAATTTTTTTTACAGCAAATATACAATTTCTTGAAACAATCCATTTGTATGAGCGTAAAAATTATTATAAATTTAATGCATATTATTATTAATATGATTACTTCTGTTATAATTGTATTTGCTTCTTGTGGATTTTGTGTATTTTGTTCATTACTCACCACATGACAATTACTATAAGCTGGCATAACATTTTTTCACATCTGGCCACACATCTGCACATGTACCAAATATTGTTGCCTGCTTTCCCTCAGCTGCTTTACGTAAACCATTAATTAAATTAAATTCCAAATAAAAACGGAAAAACCATATAAATGGTTTATGTTCTGGATCCAAATATATGCGTAATATGCTCAGCAATATAAAAACAATAATCGCACTAAAAAAATTATATATTAAAATACCAGCATAACCCATTAATGGTGTATGAAAATATATAGCAATTATATAGGTACGCGGTATTACTCCAATGCCATAGAGTAGCAGCAAACATAATTGATATTCTGAGCCATAAATGGGTGAACCAATAAATAGATTTAAGCCTAAGATCAGCATTATTATGAAACATGTGACCAGCGCAAAAATCATATAATCCCAGAGATATGTGGCCAACCAATAGATTAACATTGGTGTTCCACTTATGTATTGTAATTTCTTAGCATCCGTTTCACGTTCCACAATAATTTGCATGCCAAAGAATGCGCTCATAAAGCATAAACAAAAACAAATGGCCAGCTCAATGCCATTGTGATGAAAACTATGTTCACGTATAACACGCTCAAAATTCGCATGATATGGCAATGGATGATTTATAACTGTTATACTAGCATTGCCATTTCGCAGCATAGCGCGTGCGAGCGCATTGTGCAATAGATTCAAACTGAGCGGCGCTGTATGCAGCGGTTTATTATTTAGCCAAGCAATTAATGCATTTTCCTTGACTGTCGCAGCTGCTATATATTGTGTCTCGGCTTTAACCGTTTGCCGCTCACGTGCTGCCAGTATAAATGTGGTAAAATCTGTGGCAATACCTTGAAATTTGCCATTTAAAGTTGCGACATAATTTTCATACTCGAATGCAATACGCTGGTGCAATGTATCTGCAGCTGCTGTATCTGCTTCCAATACTATGCACGCTGCTCCATTATATATCTCCAAATTCATTTCTAATGCACGCTGCGGCATATCGTAAGCCACATCACGCACATTTATTATGACAATTGCCAAAAATGTCACAGGCAACAATACTAATAATAAAAGTGTTACCAGATTGCGTCGCGTTAGTAAATATTTTTTCAAAAATTGTGCACGAAATTTTTGAAAACATCTACGCCGCTCAAAAGTAGCTGCATCGAATATTTGTGTTTCAAATTTATGCGCCTCCGTTTCATCGTTATTATATTCCTGATTAACACGCCAATATGCTTCATCTAAATTACCCGATTTTATGCCTAAAATTTTTATTTTTAAATTTGCAGCATTTGTTTCCAATGTTTCTAGCAGCTCTAAAAATTTTTCTCTATAACCCGGCGGTATGCGATATGTGCATTTGTAGGCCATAAATTGTTCCATTTTTATATTTGTTGTTGTTATGTATTTTTGTATAAACGCTGTAACCGCTGCCATATTTGTATCTTTTGCTATACTTTCCAATATTAAACGACTACCTGCGGCATATAATTGTTTTATATAAAATGGATTACCATAACATTGTAATTCACCATTACACATTATAGCTATACGATCTGCTATAATATCTGCTTCATGCAGATCTTGCGTTATGACAATTATAATGCGTTCCTCTTTTTCCGCAGCCAATATATGCCATATGCGTTCTTTTGATATTGGATCCATATCTGCGGTAGCTGCATCTATAAACACATATTTTACATTAGCACATAACGCGCAGCATATAGCTAAAGTGCGTTTAATGCCATAAGTTAGCTTTTTTATAGCTACATTTTCAATATTTGGCATTTTAAAATATTGCAGATACTTTTCGATTTCATTATTTATTAATTTTGCTTCATTTAAGTTACGTAAACGACAATAGTATAACAAATGTTCACGTATGCTCATATCATTATATAATAAATTTTCTTGTGCACAAATGCCAAAAAGTAGCTAAAGCAGCATTTTTAGCTTTTTTATGAGCGCTATTAAAATTGTATCTTTATGCAAACTATTATAGCCCAAAATGACAGTTATTTCATTTAGATAAACATTTAAGCTTATATTAGCTATTTTTAATAATTCAGCTTCATTGATTTGTAGCACTGATACAGCAGTTGGCTGCTGTAAGCTGTCATATTCGAAAGATATATTTCTTTGCTGCGTAGCTTTTAAGTTTATAAGCTGCAACCAACGTTTAGCAGCATTTTTTACAGCATTTTCAGCATTTTTTGTAGCTTTTTCGTCATTTTTTACAGCATTTTCAGCTTTTTTTACAGCCTTTTCAGCATTTTTTATAGCTTTTTCGTCATTTTTTACAGCTTTTTCTGCATTTATAAAGCTGCTTTGCATTAAATTTGTTGCTTTATCAATTTTTCTCGATTTCCTCTTCTCAATTAAACCTTCAAATGGCATATATAATTTACGTTTTTAATATATTTTCCCGCTGCTATTGCTTCAATATATACACCAATTGCCAAATACACTACACAAGCGAATAGCATCATGGCATATACATAAATGAGCGCCATATCTTCATAGACAGTCATTGCCTCGTATATATTTGTCCAATGTGCACCAATTTGAAAACGTTCCGCCTCGAGTATAACACGCAAACCCACATCGATGGCGGTATTCACAAAAAGCAGCTGCATATTTTGCTTATTAAATGATGCACCACATACTCGTGTGTCGGTATTAAAAATGTCATATTTGTTGCAAAGCATAAGATGCCCGTTACTGTGGCAGCACATGTTGCATCTGTAAAAAATGCTGCAATTAAAAGCAGAAATGCAGTCAACGTAAGCGCATAGATAAACATGAGACAGAGTAGCACCGTGTAGCTTGTTTTTGGCATTATTGCTAGTTTTGTATAAAATGGAAATTTAAGCATTAGCACAACCATTATGCCAATCAGAAATAATATTATAAAACTTATGGTAAACCAAGCGCACCAGATTAACCATTTCTGTATGCCCAATATTTGCATTATTTCACGCATATGTTGCTCCTTTTCACTTACAATTAGCTTTACAAGATGTATACACGGATAAACAAAGATCAAAATTAGAAAGAATGGTTCTATGCGCAGCACACCCATTAAGATATGCATCCCTGGTATATGCATTATATGCATAACGTTGCATTTATCTGTGGCACTGCAGCGCTGCTTGTAGCCAATTCAATGAATGCGCTGCTTATAGCATTTTGTAGCGGTAAAAATCCTTCGGGAATATAGCCCACAGGTAAAACCACCATCATTATTTCTCAGCATTACGTGCACCCATTGTATCAAATGCTGGATATATGCTATTAGTTTGCCATGTTTCTAAATGTTTGCTGCTTGTACGCAGTTCACTTGGAAATCTGAGCGTGTAATGAAAATTTTCTGGCAATGCTTCAATACTTTTTTCAGCTTTTAAATTCTATACCCGCAAAATAATTGCCTGCCATGAGTACATTTTCTAATTCGGCAACATTTTCACAATATTCAAAACTTTCGAGTTTAAGTTTTTCAACGGCACGTTTTACTATTTGCTCATAGATTGCATTTTTGTGGTGCATAGACTAATATTTGCTTAGGTTTTTTACGTTCCAGTATATCCTCATCAACTGCATTTATAGCTGCCTCGTAGCTGCTAAGTGTCTCAATATTGATTGGCTGAAAATGTTGCTCTGGTATTTGCTTGTAGGCAATAGCGTTAGCAACGCTTAAAAATGTCAGCGGTAATAAAATTAATGCAATCATTGCACATTTCTTACGTTTTTCAATGACGTAGGCTTTCCAAATGAGTAAACGATATTTTTGCCAATTGCTGATTGTAGCCATCCCTAGTTAGCTTGTCTATCAAAATTCAAAATATATTTTGAAAAATTTGATGTTTTTTTTTATAAACTTAAAAATGGGTTACTTTAAATTAAAAAAAAAACAATTTTTATTTATTAAACAATGTCAAGAAAATTTTTTTATTTTTTGATACAGCATTTATTTTAATGTTAGCTCTTTCGAAAAGAAAACCATTTATTTTTTTTTGCATCTGAAAAGAAAAAAATAGAAATTAAAATTATATTTTAAGGCATTATTTTAATAATTAAAAATTTAATGTGTGTTATGCCATAATGACACGAACAATTTTTCGACAATTTGCTCGATGATTTGTAAAATATGTATTAAAAAACACCACACTTGGCGAAAAAACACAAATGTTTTAAAAAATGACAAAATTTGGTATTTATTTAAGAGAATTTTAAAATGGTTACACCCACACAACTGCAACACAACTGATCAATGTTTACGCTTTCGACAGCGCTGCCATTGGTCGACGAATTCAGTATATTGCTGTCTCGCTTATACTTATTGAAACTTTATATGTATCTGTACTAGCTTTGCTCGCGTTTGCTTTTTTTTTGTTATTGTTTTTCTTTTGTTAGTTGATTTTTTTGTGCTTCTACTTGTAAATTAAATATATTCTTAATAGGAAGTGAGAGAAGAGTTGATGTGGCAAAGTTCGGAGTCCGTCCGCCTAGTGTATGATAAATTAACAAAGTCGCCATGCTAAACACTGAACCAAAAAAAGCTTTATAACAAGTTTCCAGACTATCGGAAACATTTCAAACACTTAAATATTTTTTTAACCATCTTTCTATAGCGCCTAGTATCAAGTCTCAAAGTCTAGTTATTACAAAGATTTGACTTTATGGTTTTAAGGCCCCATTAGACCTCAAGCCCCATTAGACCCCGAGTCAATGTCTTAGTGCACATCTAAAATCTAAAAAAAAAATTTCAAAAAATTATTTTTTGATCCACCAAATCCACGCAAAATTTCAAAGTTCCTTTTAAATGCGCCCAGTTTTAAGTCTCTTCGTCTATTTACTCCAAACATATGGTATCCGGTTTCAAGGCCCCATTAGGCCCCTGGTAAAAAATTTTTCACGTCATGTCTTATTCCATACCTGAAGTCCAAAAAAAAAAAAAAAAACAAAAAAAAAAAAAAAATAGACCAAAAATTGGCCAACAAGTTTATTTGGGGTCCACCATTACGTCCCCTTTCAAATTTCTAAAATCTCTTGAACACGTCAAAAATAATTTCTAACCATATTTTAAATGAGCCCAATTAGGCTGGGGCCCAAACATTCTTCAAATCACTTCTAATCTTTTTTAAGTCCACCAAGGGGTTCCAAATCTTTATTTTGAAAATCGCTTGAGTATGTCTAAAATGTGTTTTAGCTTCCTTTCAAATGAGCTGAATATCTCTACGTCTTTTTATCCCAGAGATATAGCTTTTCCCGGTTTCAAGGCCCTTGGGTCAAAATTTTTAAAAATCCCTTCTAGTGCCTACTTCCATCTTAAAACGAATCTACAGTAAAAGTTTTAGCTTCCTATCTGCAGCCGTTTGGTGAGTCAGGTGAGGGAAATTCCCATAAGGAATCGTTGAAAAAATTGTTTGTGTCATTATAGCATAAGTGGCATTTGATATGGCAACATTGCTGAAAACAAGGAAAACAAAAATTTTACATAGCATTGCCATATCGAAAATATAAGTGGAGTGTATTGTTTATTATTAAAGTCCATAAAAATAAAAAATATATACAAAATGAAAGAAAAAACAAGGTAAAATTATCTTGGAAAATGGATTTAAGGAGAAATAAAATTGCGTAGTGGGCTCTCCTATTTTTTTTTTTAATTTTGCATATAGTCTGACAGACCATCTGACAGATTGAAGTATTATATAAATATTAGTGAGCCTTTGCAACATTGAGTTTACGACTTTCTACCAAAATTATTCTTTACACTTTACATAGTACATAAAGTATGCCAACTTACCGTTCAGTGGCATTCGACGATCTTGAACGCTCTCTTGCAAACTCCAAAAATATTTCCTCCAATGTTGTTTGACTTATTGTATAATCTTCGATAAATAGCGCCTTACAATTATATTCGATTAGTGCAAATAGCTCGGACCATTTAATGCTCTCTATTGGTATATAATATGTCAATAGACCCTGATATTCATCTTGCAGTTGTGCTTTCGGTAATTTCTTATTAATGAATTGTTTAACTTTCATTATGTAATGCGTTTGCGTTAATAAATTACGCAATTCACGTTCTTCATGTTGTATGCGCAACGATTCGATATTTTGTATATCAATCTGTTCGCGTGGACCAAATGAGGTGTCTGTCGTTGGTACGGATGTATATTGATCAGCTTCACTTGGTGTTACCATTTTTGGATCACTGTTTGTTAAAATACTTTGTTGTGCTATTTTTTGACTTGAAGTATTCGTTTGTTCAGTTTGATGTTCTTTACTTGTTGCTTCAGCAGGACGTTCTTTACTCGCTGTTTTATTTAATTGCTCTTTACTTGCTGTTTTATTCAAAAGCTCTTTACTCGCTGTCTCAGCTAAATCCACTTTACTCGTCGCATCGCGCGTTTTACTCGTTGCTTTGTTAATGCTCTCATTACTCGCTTCAACTTGATTCACTTGACTCGTTGATTTTGCTTGACTCTCTTTACTCCCTAATATCCACTTGCAATGCTTTACTAGCTTTTTGTGTTAATGCCGCCTCTCTTCTTCCTTTCCTGCTACATCAGTTTGCTGTTTCTTATTTAACGCTTTGCTTGTTGTCGGCTCTTCCGAAGCGCTCACCTCAACAATTTCATTATCTTGTACAATTTTTAACATTTTAATTTTTAGAATTAAACCTTTCGAAAATTTATTCTTCAAATGTTGCGTCGAACCCAAACATTTAAATTCACCGCTAACCATGATAGCCATGCGCGTACACAACGCTTCAGCTTCTTCCATGCTGTGCGATGTCAGCACAATCGATTTACCTGCATCACGTACGCGTCCCACCATATTCCACATATGTCTCCGCGCATTTGGATCCATGCCACTGGTTGGCTCATCTAAATACATCACAGACGGATTACCCAACATAGCAATGGCAGTACTCAATTTACGCTTATTACCGCCACTATAATGTGTTACCAGCTTATCCAAATGTTTCGAAAAACCAAAAGCCACCGCTAGCTCCTGTGTTAAATTTCTTATATAACTACGTCGCACACCGCGTATTAGACAAAAAATGCGCAACATTTCGCGTCCGGTCAGATCTTCCAGTAACGCATCAAATTGTGGACAATAACCAATTTTCGAAAAAATGCGATGCATATCCGTATTAATGCAAATGCCATTAACATAAGCACGTCCCGAACTGATGGCAACATCACCGGTTAACATTTTAAATGTCGACGATTTACCAGCACCATTTATGCCCAACAAACCAAAACATTCACCGCATTCGACACAGAATGAAATTTTATTGACAGCAATCTGCTTGCGATACAATTTCGAAATACGATCCAAAACTAGTGGCAACTCATGTCGCTCACGATTCGTAAGACGTGCAATACGTCGTCGCTCTGCAGCAACATCGGAATCCAGCAGATCAATTGCCTCAATGCCACCGCTTAAACGTTTTTGTTTTATTTGTTTTTTACGTTTCTTGCAACTTAATAAACCGCAGCACCATGGCAAAAAACTTGCCTCTATGGCAAGTATGAGCAGCAACATTAAAATGGCAACACTAAGCATATAAATAAATTCCGGCAATACACCCGGTTCACGCCAATGAAAATAATCGGGTATATTACAACAAATTGGTACAATACGACAACGCAGCTCTGGTGGCATATTTAAAATATAATCAATGCGACAGCCACGTCTCAAATTAAAATTTAAATGTATACGATGCAGCGCCATGGTTAATGAAAAATGCGGAAATATGCGAAAAAACCAGGCAAGCGCATTTGCAATATGTTTTATATCAAATAACTCCACAGACAGCGCCAAATAAACCGAATAGAGTCCGGTGCCAGTGAAAAGATTAAAAATGGCAATACGCGAAAAGCCAGTAGCAGTATCGCTAAAACAAAATGACATAGCATATGTCAGCGGCAGCGCTGCCAGACCAAAAATTATTAGCACCAACAAATAACGTGATAGCTCCGTAAGTGTTGCATAGCCAACTTCTTGAAAGTGTATAATCGTTGCCAGCGCCAAAATGCAAACGATTAGAAATATTATAAAATCCCAAATAAAATGTGCCAACCAATAAATGAAAATATTCACGCCGCTCACAAATTGTAGCAGCTTAGCCCTCGTTTCACGTTCACGTATGAGCGGTATTGCATAGAATGCTGTCACAAAACACATCGAAATGCCCCAATTAACTGAAATCTCAACGCCCAAACGTGAACCCTTATTTAGACGCTGTATCAATGTTTCATTGCTATACGGCAACGGATAATTCGTAACGTGTATCTCAACATTTGGCTGCAACAGCGCACGCGCCATGGCATTATGCAAATAGTTCAACGTTAGCGGCGCTGTATGCAGCGGTTTATTATTTAGCCAAGCAATCATTTTGCCGCCACGTTTAATGGTTGCAGCCCGTCAGATACTTTTGATTAACGCGCGTTCTATGCATTGCAGCTAAATTTAAAATGTGCTGCTCGAAGCTAACATTCAACGGCGTTGCTTCAAATTTATGCGCCGGCCCAAAACTTTGCGCAAATGCAGCATATTCTTGTGCAATTTTTTGCTCCAAATGATTTAAGCCTTCTTCACGTTGCAGCACACTATACGACGCAGCATAACGCGTTACTATAATGGGCAGCGGATTGAGCGTATAATAAAAATGCTATTACGCGCATTATAAATGGTTAGCACCAAAAATAGCACTGTTACCAATAATTGTATGCAAAGCATTGCTTTATTGCGATATGACATGAGCACTTTTTTCAACAGCATTGCCTGCCATTTTTGACATAGTCTACGCCTGCGTTTATGCTCTTGTATATCGCTATTAAAAATTAATTCATTTGTATGTTGCGCATCCAAACCACGCATCGATAGCATCGAAGCATGTTCCTGACGATCTGCGCCGACACGCATAAAAACCTCTTCGAGTGAGGCAACGCTTATGCCAAAACCGGTTAACTTAAGTTCTACACTTTTATGCTCCAGCATTGCCAACATTTCGGGAAATTTACTTGTATATGCAATGGGCAAACGATAGCTTAGCTCATTGCCAATTTCACTTTCGGGTATTATGCTGGGTATATATTGCGCTAGCAGCATGGTTACTCTTTGTACCAGACAACCCAAACGTTTAACGCATATCAAACGATAACCCGAACCATATAAACGCTTTAGCGCAAATGGTGTATCATAACATTGCAGACGTCCATCAGCCATTATGGCAATACGATCCCCTAGCACATCTGCCTCATCCATATGATGCGTGGTCAGTAATATAGTACGCCCCATTTTTTCCGTTTGCAATAAATCCCATAAACGCCGCCTAGCTGCAGCATCGACACCCGAAGAGGGTTCATCACACAACACTGTACGCGTATTGCCACATAATGCGCAGCAAAGCGATAATTTACGTTTCATGCCACCGCTCAGCTTACTCGCGGGCACATGCACCTTATCTTCTAGTTCCATAATACGCGCATATTTTTCAATTTCTTGTTTCAAATGCACTGCACCGCGTACACCTTTGAGTGTACTAAAAATATGATATGATTTCGCACGCTCATATCATCGAAGAGCACATTATGCTGTGGGCATATGCCCAACGATTGACGCGCACCATCCAGATCGTTGCGTATATCGTGTCCATTTATTATAGCAGTACCACTCGTTGGTGGTATTATGCCAGTTAACATAAAAATTGTTGTTGTCTTTCCGGCACCATTGTGTCCCAAGAGTACCGTTATTTCATTAACATACATATTCATTGTTAAATTATCGACTGCCTTACTATGACGATAACGTTTGGTTAAATCACGTATTCTCAATCCAATTTCACCCATATCTAGGCCCGATTCGAAGTGTACCTGCTTACGTTCTTCGATATTACGTTGTATTTGTGGCTCAATTACTTCAATGCCTCCGGAACGATTTGTTTTAAAACGTCGCAAACAATTAAGCCAAAAATCGAGCTTAAACGGAAAATACCAATGACGCCCGACGCCATATGCGCCCGGATAGATTTGTTCCACATATAAACAGATAATCATATATATGCATGAAGACAGTAATAACATTAATATAACATATAACAATGCCAAATTATCATCACCATGTGCTGCTCTGATTTAAATTATACCATTGTACACCCTCACCGGTGCCCTCAAAATCCATAATGACACGCAAACCAAATCCCAGCGCTGTATTTGATAGTAACGAAGCGCATAATTTTAATGTTAAATCTAAACGTTCATAATAATAATGCGCAAACGAGTAGGGCACATAGGTGAGTATCCAGATTATGGATGTAACCGCTGCGGCAGTGCTTGCTTTCGAGAAGAACGTTGCCAACATAAAACAAAAACAAATACTTGCTGTAATGTAGCACATAAAAAAAAATAATATAACAATCCAATTGCCATAGGTGAAGACTGCTGCTTGCTCATAGAATGGTATCTTAAGTAGTATCGTAATACAAATTGCTATAAAAAATAATATAGCAAATGATTTGATAAACCAAGCAACCCAATGTAACCAATTGTGTAGACCCATAATCTTCATAACCTCTTTCAGCTGTTTCTCCTTTTCGTTGGTAACAAATTTCGCTATATAAGCACACGGATAGATGTAGCTCATTAATATTAGAAATGGCAAGAGCTGTAATAATCCCGTTAGTAGCTGATCGTAAATATATTTTGTATATGGAAAACGTTGTATTTGTATTTCGGGTAAATCTTTGCGACGACTTGCACGTTCTAGAAATGATAGCGATATAGCATGCTGTATTGGTAGAAAACCTTCCATTATATAACCCACGGGTACACCACCATCGCTAGCATTATGATTTCTGGGTCCAGTAAGATCATAACTTGGAAATATGCGTCCCGTTTGCCATGTTTCCACTACTGGGCCACGCGCTGTACGCAGCTCACTTGGAAAACGTAGCGTATAGGAAAAATTTGTTGGATATTTTTCAATATTTGCGCTCAAATCATCAAATTCAACGCCACAGAGAAAATTTTGACTTATCAATTCCTCTTCGAGTATACGCGCATTTGGATAACCTTGAAATCCATGTAATTTTAATTTATAAACCGCATCGTACATGATTTGTGCATAAATTGCATTGAGCGGTGAATAGGCTAGTAGAAATTTTGCAATATTTAATGTTCCATTATCGTGCATTCGACGATTACCCAGCAATACGTTTTTCTTGTACAAACTTAAATCGGCAATACTCACCGGTTCGTAATGTGTTTCGGGCATGCGTTCGGCTCGTATTAGCGAGCGCAGTAAAACGATTAAAAGCACAAAGAATATCGGTAGCAGCAGTGCCACGGCTAATTGTATTTTTTGCTCCATTGTAGCAGCCAATTTTTCCAGATTAATAGTTTTAATTTATCCCAGTTGCTTACTTTGACCATTTAAGGGGGTTCGTCTGTTTTATTCTTTTTTTTTTTTTTTGTTTTTTGACAGCAATTTTTATTTATTTATTTTTTTTTTTTTTTTTGTAAAAAATTATATTTTTTGTTGCTTTGCTTAAAACTTAAAATTTTGTATTTAATTTTGACAAAACTTGTTGAAAATTTTTAAAAACATTTTACAAGCTCATTGAGAACATTTTATAAGTTTAAAATAGAAAAATAATTTAGTCTTCAATATTTTGTTTTTGTTTTCGTTTACGCAATTTTCCACAGCAGCGTCTGAAAATAAAAAAAAATAAAATGCTTCAATTAACAAAAAATCGTAAAATTTTTCGACATATTTTGAAAAAAATTTTCTTGGAATTTCCTGTCACATTTTTGTTGAAAACCATTGAGATTCGAAATTATTTTCAATGCAGAATAATGTGAAAAAATTATAAGGGCTATACTTAAAATTTTTTTGGTTCTAACTGAAAGTTAACTTAGTCTATACAATAAAGTGTCAGTTAAACAATTCAAGTTTAACTGACACTCAAAAAGAAACTTTATATTCAGGGAAGTCAGGGAAGTCTCTACCAACGAAATTTCAATCAAATACCAAACAAAAAAATTTTTAAGGTATTACAAAATACTCTTTGTGGGCGTGCGACAGCTTGGATCTGAACTTAACGAAAGCTCGGTAACGACTGAAACAAAAAAAAAAAAAAAAAGACCAAAAAACAACAACAAATGGCTTTTCGCAGTACATTATCGAAAAGCCACGCTGCATTTTTTATGTTGTACGCAAAGAAGCCTCGTTAACGTCTGAGCACGAAACCAAAAAAAAAAAAAAAAAAACAAGGAAAAACGTTAACATTGGTGAAACCGAAGCTTAAATACCCGTCACTCGAATTTCTAAATAGTTTGTTTTTGATCAACAGCGGCTTCTGTAAAATTTTGAGAAGCGATGAGTGGGGTCAAGGGTCCCACTCAACCCCAAGTTTAGAAACAATATTGGTATCAAATTTTAAGCTCACAATTCATAAACAACAATAATTTGCTTAAAAAAGATCAGAAAATGGGAACTGAGATTGTATAGGTAGTGAGTAGATAGGATGATGTAAGATGTGTTTTGATCCTATTTGAAGTGAATATCTTCATAAATAGCAACTATTTTCTTACAAAAACTCGAAAATTTGCGGTACATTTGTATAGGGCTATACCTAAAAATGGGCGTGACACTTTTTATTTTAATACTTGATTTAATCGTTTAAGAGAAAACTTAAGTTCCAAATTTCAACTTAATATCTTTTAAGCTAACCGAATGAATTGCGAAGAAACAAACAAACTGACGGACAGACAGACAGACGGACATAGTTAGATCGATTCGTCTCGTCGAGCTGATCAAGAATAATATACTTTATGGGGTTTACGATGCCTCCGTTAAAAAACAAGAGAAAGAAAAACAGCAACAAGTGGCTTTTCGCAGTACATTATCGAAAAGCCACCCTGAATTTTTTATGCTGCATTAGATTGTGTTTGTATTGACATCAGATTTTCCAGAGATTTTCTTGACATCACAGATTCTCCAGTTTTGAATACCAAACTAAACAGCTGTGTTTGTTTATATTCTGTTAATTTTTCGATAATCTACATTTAGAACTTAATCAGACATTCTAAAAATCGGTTTAGAGTTTCTATGAAATGTAAGTGAATAAAATAAGCAACTAAATAAGCAACCACGGGAGGAAGATACTAAGTATGGATTCGGATCATCTTAAAGTTTGTTGCCAAAACCCAACTACAGAGTAGGCACTAGCATGATTTAAAAGTTTTGGGTCAGCACCAGTTAACCGAATGTACATATGTTCAAGTATTAAAAAATATATACAGTCATATTCTCAACTCCAATTTCAATTTTGTTGTACAAAAGCGCTTCGAATTAATAATTTTCTTACTTTCGCACAAATTTTTCGAAAGTGAAATTGAGAATAAGGCTGTTAACTTTCAAAAAATTTCTACTCACTTAAAACAATTCGACTTCTTTGGTTCTTCCTCCGTAATATTTTCACAGAAATTCCGATAGATTTCCTTCAGCGAACCCTGCGATATGACATAATCTTCAATATACAATGGTGCCTTGATTTGTTCCATTAAATCAAAATTTCCCAAAGCTCGTACATATGACGCGGTATGGAAAACTTCAGCGTATTACCATATTCAAAAAATAAGTTTTGAGCTTGGAATTTCTTTGGCAAAAAAGAATTTAATCGTAGCATAATTAGCAGCCAACTCTCCAATTCTGTGGTGCATCAACACCTGTGCGTGTAGTGCGTCGTTCAGCAGATGCTACGGAATCGCGTGAATCACCAAATTGTACACCATACACTTGCGATGGTGTTGCCTTTGCTTGAATAATTTCCCATATAAAAATTATATAATGTGTTGCAAATTTAGATTTTATTTGTGAAGCGCTACCAATGCATTTCATTTGGCCATCGATGAGCAATGCTAAACGTGTGCTCAACACTTCACATTCATTAACGCTATACGTTAATAAAACTATCGAAGTGGTATGCGTTTCCATTTTACGTAAATTATTCAATGAACTCCAAATTTGTTGACTTGCCAATGGATCTATTTCATGCGTTGGCAGACATAGCAGCATAAGACGTGGTCTGCCTATATAAGCAATTGCTGCGCTTAATTTACGCTTCTGTCCTTGCGTATATTTCTTAACACGTCGATTTAATATATCATTTAAATAAAAGATACTTGCTATATCTTGAATTATTCTACTCACATTTTCACGTTTAAAACCACGTAGCAGACAAAAATAACGTAAATGTTCACGCGCTGTTAAATAATTAAATAATGAATTAGTCGCCGGCAAATAGCCCATTTCTTTAAAGGCAAACGCTGCCTCGGATGTTAAACTATGTCCAAAGACAAAAGCATCGCCATAACCAAAATAACCGCGTCCTATAAGCAATTCTGCAAAATAATGCTCGGTCTGCCAGTTTCGATTTATTGCATAGAATGCAAAAATATTCATTCGGTTGCACCGTATAGCTTACGTTTGTTAACAGTTCTTTACGTTTACGTTTCAGATACATTTCACGCACAACTTGTGGCATTTTTTGGCGCATTTTTCATTTAATTGCAATGTTGCACGTTGCTCCTGCAGCACACTCTCATCCAGTGTCGCTTCATAATTGGCATTTTACTTCTGCGCTTTTGCTTACGTATTTTACGTATTTTACGTAATAGCTGCAAGCAATATATTGAATCCAAAAAATAATAGCAAACATGTATAAAGCACAGCTAAAGCAAGCATTATAATAATATCTTGCAACACACCCGGTGTACGCTAATCAAAATAATCGGGTATATTACAACACGCAGGCGCGCTATGACATTCATTTTGCTCTGCCAAAACACTTTCACACACCTCACGCATTTCATTATTGATGTGCAGCATCTTGAGTGCCATGAAAAGATTTATCATTGAAAATATGCGAAAATAGATATAATAATCTTCAGCATTATTAACATAACCGCGCACTTCGAAAGCGACAAACAGTAGTACAATGAGTACACTGAATAGTATGCCCATAAAGAAGATAGTTAAAAAACCGCGTATTACGCTATTAAAGAAAAGTGTGCGTAAATATGTAAACGGCAAGCAGCATAATGAAAAGACTTGCATTACTATGAAGAGCCTTAACAGCGCTGGTGCTGTTGAATAGTGTGGTATGCTGAAGACATAAAATGACAGTAATATGCATATGTTGCCAACATATATTGTATATAATCCCATAGAAATTGTGTAAACCAATACATTAACAGCGAAATGCCCGACATTAGCTGTAAACGTTTAGTGCTGCTAATTTTTTCACGTATTACCGGCACTGCCAACACAGCTAAAACAAAACACATGGCAACCACGACATTATTGGCAACACCCATATTTAAACCGGAATTTTTTCCAATATTAAAAATATGTTCGGCTGCAGTAAATGCTTAAAGGATGATTAATTAGCTTGATTTCAGCGCCTCTCGCCTAGTGATACCTTTGCCATGGCATTGTGTAGCAAATTCAGCGCCAGCGGTGCTGTATGAAATGCTTGATTATTAAAGAGCGCCACATAACGTTCTGGTTCCACTAAGAGTGCTATCAAAAATTCATTTTCCATATATAATAACGATTTACTTGCTTCGTATAGTATAAAGTGATCTATAAGCTTCTTGATAGGTACCTGCTTGAAGTTGACTTTGCTAAAGATTTTACCAGCTGCTCATAGGCAGCACAAACATGTTGCTGCAGCGTATCCTCAGCAACATAACGATCCTTTTTAATGCTATTGTTAAATGCTCATACGAGCTGGTTGCTATTGCCAATGCTGGTAAATCTATCTTTTTGTACTGTACCAAATTTTAGTAACATTTGTAAAAATACGCATATCGCAGGTACCACTATGACCAGCAATGGTTGCCACCAATTGCGTAGCATATATAAACATTTCTTTTGAAAGATAGCGCGTATTATTTGATGTTTTGGTAAATTTTCATATTTTTCATAAATATTCGTTGCACTTTATTATTTGTATCTGTGTATCTTTTTGCGTTGTTGCTGTTGCGGCTGTATCTAATGAAATATTACTACGCGCATCACGCGTTAAACGCATAAATATATCTTCTAGCTGCAATACTATTAGACGATATGATTTTATATATAAATGTTTCACCGACTTTTCAAAATCTTTAAACATTTCGGCAAATTTTTGCTTTTCAGCTGCTGCAATTTTTATACAAAACTCCATTTTATTTGATTGCCATAGTGTGGCGCTTGGTATGTGCGCTTGTATTATTTGCATGCTCGCACGTGTCTTACATCGACGATCTAAACGTGTGCATATTATATAATAATTTTGTAAATATTTTTCACGTAATAGCTCAGGAGTATCGTAGATTTGTATTATGCCATTGTATAAGAGCGCTATACGATCTGCTATATGAAATGCTTCCTCTTCGCTATCTGTGGTTACCAAAATAGTGCGTCCCTGTTTTTCAGCCTTGAGTATAGACCACAAACGTTGTTTACTGCGCGCATCTAAACTGGCTGTTAGCTCTTCACAGATTATAGCTGTACGATTGCCACACAGCGCGCAGCATAATGCTAGGCGTCTTTGCTGTCCATAATTTAACTTTGCTGCCACAGTATCTCCTAATTCCCAGATATCGAGTAATCGCAAATAATGTTTAATTTCACGATTCATTATTTTACCGCTGCGTACACCACGTAAGTGACTATAAAAATATAAATGTTGTCGCGAACTTAAATTATCGAAAATTAAATTCTGTTGCGGCAATATGCCAAGTTCTTCGCGTGCTAATTTCTTTTGATGTTTTATATTATAACCATTTATAATGACGGTGCCACTATTTAAACGATAAACGCCGGCAATACATTTCATTATAGATTTTTTGGCTATGCTCGAGGCGCTCAGTATGCATGTAATTTCATTTGGATGACAATTCATATTAATGCCACGTAATATTACTTCCGGACCATTTAATTTACGTAAATAGATTAATTGTATACCCCGGGTGGCATCAACTAAAGGTGTATTAACTATGGAAGCTGTTGCATAAATATCGTAAATTTGTAGATCGACGGATAGTTCTGAACTAGATTTTGAAGGTGCTTCAAATTCAATATCATCGTCAGTTGTATCTTTATCTAGATTAACTTGTTTCTTAAAATCTGCAGTATGTTTTGTTTTGAGTGTTGCTTCAGTTTTATCTAAATCGGTTTGTTTTTGAAAATCTTTTGCAGTTTTTGGGGTTCTAGATACTTTTTCAGGCGTAGATACTTTTGTAGGCGTAGATACTTTTGTTGTTTCATCTTCTATATTAAGACTTGTAGATACTTTTCGAGGCGTAGATACTTTTCGAGGCGTAGATATTTTTGTAGGTGTTTCATCTTCTATATTAACACTTGTAGATACTTCTCGAGGCGTAGATACTTTTTCAGGCTCAGATACTTTTGTTGTTTCAGCTTCTATGTTAAGACTTGTTGCTTCCGCTGTTTCCGCTGCTGCCGCTGCTGCTTCATTATCATACAACACCAAATCAGCTGTTGATAATTTTTTTGTTATTTGCTTATTTTCCTTCTGTGCACTTAAAATATTCATAAACGAGGTACTTGTATGTCCTACAAATTCATTAAAATTCACTGTTTGATCTGGGCGCATACTATTCAAGGATCTAGAGCGTTCTGCGCTTATAAATGATGTTGCTGTTGCATAATCTGTTTGCTGCTGCTCCGCTGCATCATAAAACATTTCAGCATCTTCAGCAGCTTCAGCTGCTGCACGCATACCAAAAATTTAAAACGTTGCGGACAACATGATTTCCAGTAGGCCGCCTGAAATGGAAAATACCAACGTTGCTTTTCGCTATGTGGTCCCGGATTTAGCGCCTCAATATATAAACATATAAGCATATGCAGCACAGCGCCAACAATTAACATAAGCATTACATGAAATAAACATAAATCGTCGAATGGTGAATGTGGTTCTTTGATTTTTTTCCCATGTTAGACCCTCACCGGTATTCTCAAAATCCAATATAATATTTAAGCCCATTGCTAGTCCCGTATTTAGAAATAAGCAACATAATAGTTTACCCGAAAATGGTATATCATCATAGAATAAATCCGAGAATATGAATACCAGATATGTGCTCATATGCAGCAAACTTGCATAATAATTAGCGCTATGCGAATCACTAAATGCAGCGGCGAGTATAAAGGTAAATGTTATATTCGAGGCGGTATAGAAGAGCATAAAAAATAGAATAGGCACCCAATCGCTAAATTTGTAATCTATTAGCCGAATCGCCATACCATTCAAAACTGAGCATATTTATGGTTATAACCGTAACCACGCCTTGCAACAGAAATAGCTGTATGAACCAAGCAGTCCAATGTATCCAATTGTGTACACCCATAATACGCATATTACCCTTTAAATCACGTTCACGCTCGATTGTTATTAGCTGTACTATATAATGACACGGATACATGAATACGAATACTACACATATGGGCAATAGTACACGCATTACATCCTCAATGGGATCATCGAAATGTTTCGGATATGGAAAACGTAACATTTCAATATTTTCAAATGGTTCATTGCCTGCTTGCTTTATATAGGCCATTGCTATGGCATGTTGCAAGATTAGAAAACCTTCACGTATATAACCCACTGGTGTGCCACCATCTGCATCATCACGATTTCTGGGACCACTATTTGATTTATCATCAACACCGGGAAATAATTTATTTGTGGACCAATTTTTCATATGACGCGTTTCTTTCGTTTCACGTAATATTGCCGGAAAACGTATTGTATATTCGAATTTTTCCGGATATTCTTCAAGATTTGCATTTGCATCACCAAAATCTATGCCAGCCATATAATTACTGTTGGCATTTTGCAATTCGTCAATCATTTTGGCAGCATTTTCATAGGATTGTGCGCCTTCCAATTGTAAATTACTCACCGTTTCGGCCATGATTTTCTCAAAAACTGGCGCTTCTGGTGCATAGAGTATTTTTTTCTGTGGTTTCTCATCCATTTTACTAACAATTTCATCGTAGTGACTTAAATTGTTGAGCGCAACGGGGGTGTAGACGACTTTTTGTGCGTACCGTTGGTGTGTATACGATGCGTATTATTATAATTATTGGCATCAACATTAGCGCGGTTAATAATACCAAAAATAATTCCAATTTGTGTCGCAACATGCATTGTAGATTCTTCCAAATGACTATTTTGAATTTATGACATGCATTAATTTTGCGATAATGCTTTTTGTCTTGTTGTTGCGAGGACCTTCTTCTTTCTTCTAAAACTGAATGCATTCTTGAATTTGAATTTTGGGAAGAGAAAAAAACTACAAAAAGAAGCACTTCTATAACATTATTTTGCAAAGTTATTGAAAATTCTACAAAATTGAAATATTACTCATGTGTAACTTAAAAAAAAATATTAACTTTAAAACAGTGTTGTGTAGTATTTTTTTAAAATTTTGGTATTCACTCTAGGCGAGGGCTTATGAATTTGATTGTCTCCTTTTTGTGCGTGATTTTGGCGTTTAGCACTATTCATAACAATTCAACACTATTTAACTCTATTCGACACTATTCGACACTATTCAACACTATTTAACACTATTCAACACAATTCAACACTATTCTACACAATTCAACACTATTCAACACAATTTAACTCTATTCGACACTATTCAACACTTTTTAACACTATTCAACACAATTCAACACTATTCAATACAATTCAACACTATTTAACTCTATTCGACACTTTTCGACGCTATTCAACACTATTCAGCACTATTCAACACTATTCAATTCTATTCAACACTATTCAGCACTATTCAACACTACTCAGCACTATTCAACACTATTCAACACAATTCAACAATATTCAATACTATTCAGCACTATTCGACACAATTCAACACTATTCAACACAATTCAACACATTTCAACACTATTCAACGCTATTCAACGCTATTCAACAATGCAACTCTTCGCTTGACACTGGGTTTCAACCATAGATTCAAATGTGGTGTAATAGAAATTTCAGGGCACGGAGGAACTTAAATGAGTTTTAATTAAGCTAAATGTGGCAACTCTCTAAAGTATTGTCCAAGTCAATTCATAATAATATTTCTAGACGTCACCACTACCGAAACTTTGAATGAATCACTTTATTTCTTTATAAAGAAACACTTTTCGGTATGCACAAGAGCCAAAGGTGTGTTTCAACAGAATGGCAATGGCTGAGTAAATAGCTAAACTATTTATATCAAAAGAAATGCATTATCGGCCAGCCAAATTCTGAAGTAATACTAAAGTCGATCAGTAAAGAAATTAAGCTTAGCTCTCCGTTTATTCTGAGATGCCAAAGTGGTGTTCATACCGATGATTTATATTCAATCGAAAGATTTTGGATCGATTTAAGTTCCTAAAGCGCATTCTACGAGAAAATATAGGCAGCAATCTCAAGGATAGTCTATGGTATCGGTCCTATATGAAGTTAAAACAGTAGAGAGAACTCTATCACCACTTTATTTTTTAATAATTTATATATAAAAGCTTCTTTAAATACAAACGCTTCTTGCTCAGAAAATTGAAATATTTTCGGTACGTTTGCTTTAGGGCTGTTCCATAAAATAAGATTAAAAGTTATCTATGTATATATATAAAATAGTAAAAATGTTTCTATGTCCGCTATGAACTTTGAAACCATCCAACCCATGAGTCCTAAATTGGTTTTATTTAAAAGGCAACAAAGCAAGTATAATTATAGACCACCAAAACAATTAGACACATTTAGTTCATTCATGTAGTCGATTTTTGACTTTTCTCATACAAAAATGCTCTAAGTTTTTATATGTTTTTATTATACTAACTCTAACATTTTAACAGAGAATTAGACAAGAGCTATGGGGCCTTCGAGAAAGTTGTCCTATACGCCACGTCAAGAAAACTTATCCTTCGTGGTGGAACAGCAACCTAGCAGAACTTAGGACGATCGCTAGGAAAACTTTTAACTATTGATGCTTAAGAAAAGAATTGCATCCCTACAAAGAAAGTCTTCGTAGGTACAAAAAAAGCAGTTCGTACATCCAAGAGGCAAACTTGGCAAGAGTTTGGCGAGTCAATGGAGAGTGTACAGGGCTCTGTTAGACTGAGCAAACTGCTGACAAAGCAACATGCCAACTACTCTCTCCTGCAGAGATCGGACGGCACGCCAACAAAGACTCTGGGTTAGTCGTCATCATTCTCATGTACGCGCACTTCCCGGGGTGTACCGACGGGAAACCTAAAGTACGTACCACAGTGAGGGCAGGGGTTGAGCAAGTAGCTGGGTCCATCGTCTCTATGGATAGGATCATCTGGCCTATCGCAGCCAATTGCAGCGTTCCCCAAAATATTTTTGGCACGCTGCAATCAAGGAGAAACTGGTATTTTTAGTATGTTTTTATATTAGCATCAACATATTTTGGTTCCAATGCAATAAAAAAAAAAATAGTGAAAATGCTATCGAAAAGAAATGCCATCGAAACGGAAAAGAGCCGAAACGCCCCTACAAAGAAGTAGCACAAGCCGTGTGCTCGCTAGTTTGATATAAAATACTACACAAGTGTTCATTCCGCAGACAGCAGCATAGATGGACGGATTGATGAATAAGCGTAGTGACAGATAAAACTAGATGGAATTAGCGTTTCATATGCATCAAGAACGAATAAGGAGGATGAGAGACCCAATAAAGCATTTAATTATGGGTTCTGTCAATTATTTTTCTACTGTTAACCCCTTTACTCTTTTGAAACTGGGTATTCTTGAAAGCCAAACTTATTGTTGTGAATTGAAAAGATTTGAAGTTTAGATAACCAACTCATTGTAATATCTTGGGTCATTGTTCAACAAAAGTAAACTAAAGTTTTCACTTTCCTTTTGTCAATATGAATGCAAGCGTGTAATATTCTTTAGTATATACTTAACTATTAAGTTTATTTGGAATAAAATCTAATTATATATTCTCTTCTCTTTTTTAGGTAAGTAAATTGATGCCTTTTGAAGTTTCAAATGTAATCAACAAAATTTACTACAAATTGTGTAAGTTACGATTATGCAAATAAATAAATATTTAAATGAACAAAAGACTTGCATTTGAGATACAAATAAACACTGTAGATAACTTTATATTTTAAAACGTATATATTAGCATAACTTTAGGAAAAAAATATATATTCGAAGTGAACAGCAAAAGTGTAAAGTGTGCGCTGAATTAAAATTATTCTAAACTACTTTGCTGTTTTTCAATTGTATAAACATGAAACAGGCCTGCTGCCTGGCTTGAAAAGATACTTAAGATGAGCAAAAAAGAAATTAAATATAATAAAGATGCAGTGTAACTGTACAAGGCTGAAAATATATTTTTTTTGGTTATTAAGGTTTGTAACAGCAGTTTACATTATTTTCAAGCTATAAGATACAAATGTATCTCATAGTTTCAAAACAGCTCTTGTATCTTATGCAAGGCGCTTTGTATCTTTTGTAACTGACATAAATACAGCAGCGACGTGAAAGCAAAATTTTTTCTCTTTTAGCTTTACGCGTAGCTATAGATTATGACAGAGGCACAGCAACAAGTTCATAAGTCGTATACAGTTGCTCAGTGTCATCTTTTGGTTTTCGGTTTTCGTTGCTTTTCATTTTCATGCACTTAACCTACTCTTAATATTTATTTTATTTTTTTTTTTTGTGTGTCACTGACAGACGTTGTAGTCTTATTGTCAGATACATTATTTTTTTTTTTTGTTTTTGTTGTACTCGCTGCTAGCAATTTGCATAGTTTTGTGCCTTTTGGGCATGTTTTATATTTTTTTTTTTTCGTTTTACTCCTTTTTAATTTGTTAAATTGTCTCGCTGCTCTGGTTCAGCCATTCTTAAAATAGACAAGCATTCGGTCAGCATGCATTCCTATTTGCATTTGTATCTGTGTATTTGCATTTATGTATATTTCTGTGTGTATGTGTTATTAATTTTTCCATATGCCTTCTATCTCTTTCTTACTTAATGTTTTTCTATATTTGTTGCCTATTTGAGGTCGAACGTCATTCATTGTGAAAAAACAAAAAAAAAAATTCATTTTACATTTTTGAAATTAAATTTTGCATACGTAATTTAAATTTGCTTTCGACATTTCAATTTTTTTTTTTGGAATTTTTGCACAACGATTTTTCAACGATTTTCCATGCATTTATAATATTTTCATCATTTTAGTTTCTTACAATTTGATTTGCAGCATACTTATGAGCGCATATGAGTAAATTTTTTATTTTGAAATTATTTATAGCATATCTTGAGATGCAAATTTATTTTTAGATGCTTAAAATAGTTTTAGTATTCCCGAACATATGACTAAGGAGTTGCCAGATCAGAACAATAGTTTATGTATGATTATCAGTGGCTTAGATAAAGCTTCGATATGGGATGAATAGGGTTCAATGATCCGATACAATCCAAGTTAAGACACAATATTAAGATCAAATTTCATGAAAAGAACAGAAAGTGGGAGGTATTGCCTGGATCGCGGTCGCAAGATAAGCACCTTCAAATGTCTATCCACGGCACGAAGGCCGTAGTGCAGACATGGCGGGCTTCCTGAACAGGAAAACGTGCACTGCGGCCTTATATAGGTCTTTTGTAACCAATCCTAGTTTTGGTAAGGTTATGAGACTAAGGACATTTTCAGCTGCTTTGATGAACCTGAGAATGTTCTTTGTCGAAGAATGTCTGATGTGCTCAGGGGTTATGATGCAGTGATCGAGCTGCATGAATCTAAATCCAGCCAAGACTGGGCATTCACACAAGACATGTGAATTAGTTTCGTCATCTTCTAAACAGAGCCGACACTCCGTTTCGGAGGGCAGACTCATTTTATTCAGATGGAATCTCAGGACGTTGTGACCCGTAAGGTACCACGTGAGTAGTCTTAGTTCAGCACGTCTGAGATGAATATTAGTTTTAGCAAAGATTGACAGAGTACTTGTTAAGCTTGCCGTAGGCCAGGATAGTGTAGCCAGTGTTGAGAGATAGAGTCTCTGAAATGTCTTTCAATGGAGAGTGTTGCTGAGGCCCAAGTGAGCCCAAGAATAGGTTCAGGGCCGATCAGAGTGGTTGACTACTTTGCAACTTCATTTCTTTCAATGCCTCGATGACCAGGGACCCAACATAGGTGTGGTATCATCGTTTCCCGGGAGAAATCGACTAAATGAATAATTCAATGCCACAGATTGACGGGCATGGCTAGAACGACTCGTCTCATTCAGCTAATCAAAATTATATATACTTTGTGGGGTCTTCGACATCTGCTTTAAGACTTTTCGACAAACTGATAATACCCATTGACATGATGTGAGACGTGTGTAAAAAAAAAAAATTAAACTGTTACCAACATAAATATTGGGAAAATTTTTATATCAGGTCCAGATCTGACGAGACACAGGGATAGGGTCGAAAATCTACAAGACCCATAGTTTTTTTTGACTGTAATGTTTTTTATATTTTTTTTTTTTGGAAAATGTTTCCCAGATTCCAGATTTTTTTTCGGCTGATATAATTTATAAAACTCTCGTGTCACAGTATTTGTTACATAATTCCTTCGAAACGACTTGACCGATTCTTACTCAATTTTGTGTGTAAGGTCTGAGAATCGAATGAAAACTATTTTTCATACCCCAAAGTGGGTGTTGGGGTTGGACCTCATACAATCATTCTAAATTCATTGAATATTTCCGAAAAAACTCAATCGATTTCAATGATATTTTGTAAATGTATATAGGATATATGGGAAGGGGGCGTGGTCATCATAAAACCGATTCAGAAATTCATGGAATTTTTAAAGTAAAAGTATTTGAGAGAAATGAAATTCGGTATACATGTTATTAAATCCTGCAAAGTTGCAAAAAACGGGAAATGGCGTGGCGCCGTAAAAGCGATTTAACAAAAAAAAAAAAAAATACCTGAAAGCTTTTAGAAAAACTTAAAACTGAGTTCAAGCTCGTACTGCTCCATGTAGGGATGTGTGATAATCGATTGTTGATGATTGTAAAATAAATCGATTGTTGCTGATTACTCATGATTAAAAAAAAATTTTTTTTTGAGTTTATTATATTTCATAATCTTAGTTTAACTTAAATAAGATGAAAAGTGAATCCCTCTTTTTTGCTTCTCACATTGGAAAAGCTTTCTACTTACGCTCTCTAATCAATGCCGAGATTGTTCTCTACCCTCTATCAACTAGTTGATTATTGATTAAATAATTTGTTAATGAATCAATTATTTTTTCTTCTTCAACTAATTGATCAGTAGATTATACAAAATAATCGATTGTTCATTGATTAATCGATAAATCACACAGTCCTAGCTAATGGAGTATTTACACAATTTTCACGAATTGTTGAATATACTTTATGTGGCTTCTGAAAGTGATTTCTTTAATTACAAAGTTTTAATTGTGTGTTCCTTGAACATAAAAGAAACTTTTAGCATTCCAAGCAGCAGAATGTGTATAATTCAAGGAATACCAATAAATCAAGTGTCATAAGAACAAAATAAAAATATATATAAATATTATATACGTGTTATAATAAGACAAAAAAGTGCTATAATTAATTAAACAGAAACTGAAATACAGACGAGTACATGCGTTAAAGAATACAATTCACAAAACGCACAAAATACGCACGACAAAAGCAGAATATAATAATATGGCTGTCCAAAATGGCGAACAAAGCGATGATTGTATACAAAAAAAAAAAAAGAAAAAAACATTGGCAAAGATGCTTAAAGAGAAGACATTGACATGGACAGCTAGCGACACGTGTATGAATGAAAAAAAAAAACATAAAGAAACCTAACATAAAAATGTATCGTCTGCCATAACAATACTCGTAAAGCTATATGACCGAACGAAAGGACATGCATGAGAGGAGACATATAGAAGGACATGTAATAATAAAGCACAACAAAAAAAAAAAAAAAGAAATAATAAAAAAGAATACATTTGTGTAGGCATTGTTATCCATCTTCACCTACATTACAGGAAGTTGCTCTCCCTCTTTATGACAGAACAACAAAAGCGGAAGTGTGAATACCATACAACAGCGAAAGGTTAGCGAGAGAGAATGAGTGAGTGAGTGTGTGAGTGAATGATGTACAGAAAAGGGCAAAGATAGCAATGAAATTGCGAAATAATAAAGAAATAACTTGCACAGCATGACATGCAGGTTCTCTATGTATATGAGTATGAGTGGCTTACAGGTAGGCAGACAGACAAATATTGAGGTCGCTGCCAGCATTCTGTAATATTTTTTTCTTTTTTTTTTTGTACATTCAAAACGTATTTTAGTAACAACTAAATGGACGCTCTTAAATTAAATTATTGGTTTATTTATGAAATAAAATGCACATAAAGATGAGATTGTAGTCGTTATTTGAGTTGAAAGCTGCCTAGCTGGCTCGCAGGTAGTAGCATATATATACAATATAAATATTAAAGCAATATTACCAGGGATGAATTGGAATATTTATGAAATGTGATTTGAAAATTCGCAGATCAGATTCGTTCGCTGGTTACACACAGTACCAAATTTTCAGGTTCCAGGGGTAACTTAAGTTCAGAGAATACAAAAATAGAATCGTTTTTCTTTCAGCGCCATGCCTTTTCAGAACTATCTGAAATGAAAAGAATGTTGCAAGTTTCCAGTGTCAAATCAAACTATTACGTATTTTGTATTCGATTCTCCTGACTCATATAAATGAAAACGCAATGGAACTTCCTTATATTCCAAATCAACTCTGGACCAAATTTCTTTATTATATTCTATTTTAAAAAAGAATCACGCCTATTTTTGGTAGAACTCAGAATCTTGTAGCATCACCCTGCGGTAAAATTTTTCTTTTATGATTTAGGGACTAGTGACATGACAAACATAAAAGATGTCATGCAAGACATGTCATGCCTAAAGCTTTCCAAGACATGTTATGTATGAGTCTTGAAAGATATGGCATGAATGAACTCTAGCAAGAAATGTCATGCATGAATTCATGAAAGATAGGTCATGCATGAAGTCGTGCATGACATGTCAGGCTGTTGACGTGCAGGACATGTCATGGCTGAAGTCTTGCAGGACATGTCATGTATGAGAATTGCAATATATGTCATGCATGAATTCACGCAAGACATGTCATGCATGAATTCACGCAAAAAATGTCATGCATAAATTCATGCAAGACCTGTCATGTATGAAGTCTTACAGGATATGTCATGCATGATGTCGTACAAGACATGTCGTGCATGAAGTCATGTCATGCATGAAGTCATTTCAGACATAAGATCATGCAAGACATGTCATGCATGAATTCTAGTGAGACATTTAATGCATAAGGTCTTTGCAAGACATGTCATGCATGAAGTCTTGCAAGATATATTATTCTAGACAACAGCGACACATGTATGAAAATGTCGTAAACGACTTGTATGGTGCTGTCGTCAGTATGTCATCGAGGAAATAGACTGCTGCATTGATGACTTTTCCGCTGGGTGTATTATGGCTGATTCTGAAATAGGACGTTTTTTTTTTCGTTTATAATCTAATAAAAAACTAAAAACGATTTGAAGAACAATGAACTTCGCTGGTGTTTCCATATAAAACAGTTATACGCCTCAAGCTCAATTATTATAGGAAACATGGCTTTATTTCTAGGAGGAACTAAATATGGCGTTCAAAAGATTAAACAATATCTTCTTCACTCCCTAAAAAAGTTAGTGGTTTGATCTGTTTTTAAAATAAGCCAACAGATTTCGAAAAATACGGACACGTCTCATGAAAGAGTGCATGAATATACTAATTTTTACCACTAACGGCTATAAACTTTGTCTTGGAATTTCTGATAATATCTGAAATCTTTTTTAGAGCTTTTCAGCTGTCATCAACTAATATGAGGCATTTTGAGGAATAAGTCTCGGTCTACCTTTTTTTTATAAATGAAAGTATTCGGACTTAATAGCCACTTGGCTTGAGGAGAGTCAACAAAACAGAAACATCTGCCGCAACAGAATTTCGTGGTTTTATGTTTCAAATTTTGTTTTTTCTTCCAGCCCTAAATATACGCGAAATTATAGCCTCAACAATGCTTCAAAAGCATAAAAATCTTACCGATTTCGATGCTTCAAAGCGGAAATTTATTTCTTATCAATGCCATTTTATGACCAAAGCAAGTCATAACTATTTTAGCTGAAGTGAAAGCATAAAATTTTATAGCATTTAACAATGCTCAAGAACTGTGAATGTGAAGTGAACGACAGAAAGATTTGAAAAATACAATAAAAACTTAAAGCGTCACAGCTGTACGTATGTATTAAAGTAATTGAATTTTATATACCAAGGGTAAAAATGTTGCCCCACAACCGATTACATATAAAAGGGCGTGGCGAAATGTGCAAGTTTAAAAAAAAAAACACTCAAACTAAAAACTAATTTTCACAACATTCAAACAAACTTTAGCGAAACGACAAATATCCAAAAGCCACTTAACAGCGAATTAGAGCAAGAGAAACTAAAAATGAGAAAAACAGCTAAACTAACAAACTAACAAGGATCTATAAATAATACAATATATATATATATATATATATATATATACATATAAAACTCGTTAGAGCTAACGCGGTATAACTTGCTGTTGCTGCTTAAAAGTATGCTTTAAACTTGGCAACAAAGCATCAATTAGTGCCTTGAATATAAACAAGATGCATTAATGTTGTATCAACCGCGAAAAGCAAGCCGCAATGACAAAAAATGGACTAAACTCAATTTTTAAGAATGAGTGCCACATTGTTGTTGTTGTTCTTAACATTGTATTACAGCAAAAGCTTAGCATACTTTTCGTTGCTTTTAACAAGAAACACGAAAGCAAAAAAGTAAAACAAAATTAACAACTTTTTAAATGATAGAACAGCTTGTGTCAATTTATTTAAAATGTTGCAAAAGTAATTTTATCGTCAAAAAAGTTTTTTGAATGATCACACCAAAATTAAATGTTGCCTACTTTTCGGCGTACAAAAAAAGTTATACAACAGCGTATAGCTCAATTAAATTGAATTTTAAAACTTTTTTTTTGTATTTTTTTTATTTTGTAATTGCATTGAATTGATTTTTTTTTTTTTGGTTCGTTTTCGTTTTGTTTAAATTTTCAATTATTTTTCTTAAATTGTGCGCGCATGAAAAACATTTAAAATAAAATAAATTGTGTGGAATTTGAAAAATTTTTATTTATTTTTTTTTTCACGCCAAGTTTGTTGGCCTGCAGCAGCAATTAGCATTTAAATGTCATTAAATTTTGAATTAAATTAAATTTTTACTACTGTCGAGTTATTTGGGGAATTTTTTTTTATTTAAAATAAATATGGAAAGATAACGTTTTGGAGTCCTAATCGTATTAAATTTATTTAAAAGGATTAATATTCCACATGTGTTTGACATAATAAACTTTGTTATATTGCTTCGTAGAAGGCCAAAGAGAGAAAGATGGAAGACACACCCATGACAATCACACAATGCGCCGCGTAAGACAAGTCATGCATGAATTCGTGCAAGACATGTCATGTATGAAATGGTACAGTACATGCCTTGCATAAATTCGTGCCAGGCATGTCATAAATGAATTCGTACAAGACATGTCATGCATGAAGTTATGTATGAATTCGTGAAATACATGTCATGTATGATGTCGTGTAAGACAGGTCATACATGGAATCGAGCAGGACATATCATGTATTAAGTCGTACAAGGCAGGTCATGCATAAAGTCGTGCAAGACATGTCATGCATAAACTCTAGCAAGACATGTCATACATGAAGTCTTGCCAGAAATTTCATGCATGAAGCCCTACATGGCATTGATGCTGGGAACAGCTGAGAACATCAGTTCCTCTTCAACTTCGCTATTGCCATCATACTTTGTTGACCTCAAAAATTCAATGTCCAATTGAGGCTCCATTACCAGAAAATCCCCTTCTAAAGGGTAAACACATCCAAAGCGGTATGTAGACGGGTCTAGAGTTCATCTTTCCACAGACTGTACTATAAGCTTAAAAGATCTACATAGTAACTGGAGTGGTGTACAGATGTAGACTGTCTTTTTAGGCATATGCTTTTGTTATATAAAAAAATATTACGTATACGCAACAAATATGTACAACGACTTCTCCAAAAAAAAATCCCCAATATTTTCATTTACATTTTAATAATAAAAAGAAAGAAAGAAATCAACAACGAAATAAATTGCTTTTGAAATTGTATTCACTGTAAAAATTGTCACATTAAATTTCAATTTAAAATTTAATTTATTTTGCATACATAAATTAGCATAAATTTAGGCGCCAATGCGTAATTGTCACCTTTAAAAGGAGAACCGAAAAATAAATTACGCACAAGTCAAACATTGTACATTTTATACATATATGTAGCACATTATTATATAAGCCATTTTTTTTTTTACTAAAAAGAAACTTTAGCATACTTATGTGCATAAAAAAAAATAACAAAACTTTAATAAACACACACAGTTATACGCAAAAACATTTCATGCTACGCTTTATTGTTATTTTTAATATGTATTATCTTTTTTGTTATATCTCTTTTTTTCGTTTTCTTTGTATTTCAAGTGCCACCGAAAAGTAGGCTAAGCCTTTTTTTTTCTTTGCAACTACTTACGCGTCATTGTCTACTGTGCTGATTAATTTAAGTAGCAATTTTGCTACTAAGACAAGTGACTTGATTGATTGGTTAAACTTTTAATGAGTATTTTAAGAATTATTATGATTGATAGACGAAGCGAAAAGGGAAAAAAATCGATTATCTTTGTTTGCAAGCAATCAGTTAGTATAATTATTTGCATGATTATCATTTTATGTGCGTTGTACCACAATTCGCATAATTATAACTTTACATTTTCTATGTAAGTAAATCCTCTTAAAATGCTTATAGTCTGTATTTACATATTTAATTATGCCAACCGCACACTTCAGCATAGATGTGGTACATACACGCAGCAGCAGATGCTTGAAGTTATTATCCGTTCGTCTGTTTATCGACACACACACACACACACTCGACAAAATTATTGTAAATATTACACGCAAAACATGACACGTAATAAATGTGTAAGCGTTATGTTTATTCAGAATTAAAGCCTTGTTTAATATTTGAGATATGTAGTTGTATAGTTTATTTAAAAAAAGAGGTTTTAAGTTGAACTGTGACACCCGTTTGGAACTAAGTTCCTTTAGATATATATTATGTATTACACCTAAGAGTAATTAAATGAAAAATATAAATAGATTCCAACTTTTGTCTGCAACTGCTTGTGCGTCTTCTTGGCGCCAGTGCAGTACGAAATAAATAATAAGCACTTTTGGCTGCTTCGAAAGTGCTTCTTACTACATCTTTTTGAAGCCTTTTGAGCTTTCTTATACTGCAGCTATTTTTGAGTAGGTTGATGCCGAGGGTGTTGGTATGCATGTCGAGCCGATCTATATAAGAGGTGCTTAGTCTTGTAATTTCCTGATATACCCAAGGTACCCCCGAGTTCTTCGTGTATCTCTTTGTTGGTGTGTTTGATATAATCCTCAGCGACTTGTTTGAAAATATTTGAATAAAAGAACAGTTACTCCCTGCTGGCAGTGTCCCAAATTGGGATTCCGTAGGTCCATACTCTCCTTATTATTGCTCTATAGACTAGGAACTTGCTCCTCAGCTTGAGAGGTAACCTTTCATTGAGCTGTGCCTTTTTTGATGATAAGGTGAGGACGCCAAGTTAACCTTCTGTCAAGGCCCAAGCCCAGGTACTTCGAGATGAACTTGGGGACAGTCTCCCCTTCTTAAAGAAAAATTCATTTGAGTGGACTTCTCAGGGTTCGAAACAATGTTCCACCTCTTGAGCCAAGTAGAGAAGTTGTCGAGTTGTCTTTAAAAGATTCCAGGAGCAACCTGTGGGGAAACGTCTTCCACTATAATCGGCAAGTAGGCTGTATAGAGTGTGTAAAGGACCCTGTCCTAGAACACTTCCCTATAAAACTTTGGCACTGACTTCTTTTATTTGGAAATTTTCTTTCCCACATCTAACGAAGAAACCCCTGCGTTCAAGGTACGACCTAATAAAGGTATAGTATGGAGCTGGTAGGATCATCTTAAGTTTGTGAAGCAGACCAGCATGCCACATCCAGTCGAAGGCTTGATTTACGTCCAGAAAGACAGCCGAACATAACCAATTCTCCTCAAATGGTTCCAGTATCTTCTTGACTAACCTGCAGCACTGTTCCAGCGAGCAATTTAATAAATGGAAACGGAATGTTGAAAACAGTCTGCTTTGATAAACATCTTTGCATATAGTTTTCCACTGGGTCACATTTTTTCTTCTATGCCTAAAAAGCAACAATTCTTTCTTCTTTGCCTATAAAGCAACAATACTTACTTTTTTGCTTATGAAGCCACAACACAGACTTCTTTACTTATAAAGCAACAACACTTTTGCTTTGTTGTTTCATTTTTGCGTCAAGTAGTATTTTATGTATTTTTCGGTTATTCTCTTATTAAAAACTTCGGTCTAAAAATCTTCAAATACTTAAAAAACGAATAAAGATGCCTGTTCTCTTTTGGTACATATTATTTAGAGGCTGTTTATTTAATTTAAATTCTAAACCACTTAAACCGATTGTTATGACTAAAAAGACTTCTTAAAAAAGTATTTCACATCAAAAGCAAAATTATTAAATAAAATGAATTAAGTATTATTTCGTTGCCTGTATACAAATTTATATTTATATATGCATAGCTATCAAACAAATGCAAATGTATGTATGCACTCAGCAAATGCTATGTCAGCGCCTTCAAGTATGCTACACCTTAATTAAAATTTGTCAACGCACTCGAGTAAGCATACAATGCCATTGCCAACAAAACGAAACGAAACGTAATGTAATGTAACTTAACAGCTGCCTAAGTTACCAAATATTTACATAAAATACACAAAAATTTCAAGGAAATGCGAAGACTCAGAACACAACACAACACACCACACACACACACCAAATTGTAATATAAGAATGCAACTGAAAAAATCGTAGATGCCATTTTATAATGTACACAAAAACAGTTTTAGTGTGTTTTGTTTGGTTAAAAATTTTCTATTTATTCAACGCATAGCGTATAATATTTACTAAGCATGCCTAAAAGTATGTTGTGAAAAAAAATATGTCAGCACTTATTTGTATCGATCGTGCAAAACGCATAAAGTACAAAAAAAAAAAAAAAATTAAACAAAAATAAAATAAACGAACGTGCTGCACGGCGTATGAACATGCATAAAAAAAAAAAAAAAAAAGAAAATCATAAAAGTATGTTAATCGCTTCCTGTCTACCGCGACTTGCCACGCCATTGCCATTGCTGCCTGGCAGCCATTTTATTCATTTATATGCACGCTGTGCAAACAATTGCCACATTTCAATAACGTGTGACGTTGCAGAGCAGAGTGAGCGGAGTATACAGTTCTTTTTTTTTTTTTGTACGCTTCATATGCAAACATAATAATTTTCAAAAAAATACGAATTTATTGCGTTGCGTGTGCACATTTGCGCTTATTTATTTATTTAATACGCACAATTGAAGCACACATTTTAATGTGTTCCCCTGTGATGTGTTTTGTATATGATTTACATAAAAAAATTGACGTTTTTAATAATCAATTGCACGGCGAATTGATATAAAGCCACGTAAAATGGCTTTTATATGAACCAGACGAAATTAGAGTTGCTAAAAGTAGCTAAAATTATTTACTAAAAATGTGTGCGCGTGCCATGTCATTTTTCGTGACACACGAAAAATGTTTGTGTCAAATAGCGTAACCAAACTTCGATAAATTACTTAAAATGTTTCTATGTCCGCTATGAACGTTGAAACCATGCAACCGATGAGTCCCAAACCGGTTTCATTTGATAGGCAGCAATGCAAGTAAAGTAAACTAAAACTAAAACAGTGTATTAGACACATTCAAGTCGATAAATAAATATTGAAAAATGTCATCGAAAAGAACTTACACGGCAGAAAAAAAGCATTGAAACGGAAAAGAGCCGAAAGAGTATCCGAAACGCCCGTACTAGGTAGTAGCACACGCTGGGTATCCGCTAATTATACATATTGTAAGGAAAATCTAAGGTTTTTTTTTTGAAAACTGGCTTGTAGTTTACTGGGATTACTGTTTTTTTCTAACCATAAGACCACATTTACGCGGGGTTCCCCAAATTCCAAGCATGCAGTTTGGACTCCGTAACTGTACAGATGCCGGTGTGCTTTTCGTGGGTGATAGTCTTAGTCGACTTAAGCCCACGGAACCCCCTTGGTACCATCAGGGATTGGTGAATGCCAACCTGCATCTCAGAGAGCGTACGCATCTGCTACAAAATTCGAAGCCATGCTGGTATTGGCACCATGAGGACTATCTAAGTCCTCGGTGCCTCTCTGATATCTACAATTTGTCAGGCCTGGTTGAATCGCAACGCCACGATCGAGGGATAAAGCTCTATCCTCGAGTTTGGGTATAAACCACAGCCACCACTATACTCCCAAAAGGGCCGTACTCAAAAGAGCCAGGGCCTTCTGGCTGCCCGTGGTACCAGAACTCTGTTTCTGGTTGGACATCGCACTCTACCGAGCTACCTACTTCGGGGCCAATTCCCCCAGGGCTAGGTGAACCCTATCCCTAACTGTACACTGGTCGGCATAATTATTTTGACAAACGAAAAAAAAACGAATTGATCTAGCCATGTCCATCTGTCCGTCTGCCGGTCTGTCCTTCTGTCTGTCTGTTTGTTGCTATGCGATTCATTCGCTTAGTTTCAAAGATATTGAACTGAAATTTTAAACTTAAGCTTTTCTCGGCAACGACTAGGTTAAGTTCGAGAATGAGAGTGCCACGCCCATTTTTAGGTATAGCCCCCATACAAACTTATCTATTTTTTTAGATTTTTTGTTTAAAAATAGTAATCATTTATGAATGTACTCGCTCCCAATTGGGTAAAAACATTTCATTTGTCATCCAGGGTCAAAACCAAGACGCCACGCCCATTTTTAGGTATGGCTCCCATACAAATTTACCGCCCTATTTTCGAATTTTTGTGAAAACATTTATTTTTTTTGAATAAATTCAATTAAAATTTGGTAAAATCAATTCTAATGTCAACTCCATCGATATGCTAAAGATCGGGCTAATATTACAAAAAGCCTCCAAACAAACTTGATCAAATTCATAGTGAAATGTAATCTAAGCGCCTAGTGAACATATAAACTCTTAAAAGTTTTGTGTAACGGGTATTTCAGCTTCGGTTCAATCGAAGTTAACGTTTTTCATTTTGTTTATAATCATTTATAATGTAAAATTTTATGTAGAATCCAAAGATGAAAACAAATTTTTTCGAAGTGTAACGGTTTTGAAATATACCGTTTCATGTTGAAATATCTGATAAACTAGATTTTAAAAATTTTTGACTTATACCACTTCAAAATCAATTCTTAGCTAAAATAGTACTGAATATCGTCTCAAAATCGTGCACATTTGTCAAAATCTTCTAAAAAATGTCAGAGTTATGCAATGTTTCTGATATAGATGGCGCACTCTGTGCACTATGTTCAGTCTCTGGTTCTGAATATTGAAATTTTAAGCCATTTTTATTTCTCTGAGCTTCTAAAAGAGTGGGTGCCAAATAATAATGGTAAGTGCTCGTTTATTTAAAGTTTTTATCAAACAAAAAAAATAAAATACTGTTTTTTGATAGCTTAATACAAAATAAAAAGTTTTCGGTCTACTTAAACTTTTCTAACAAATTATCTCAATTTGCGCTTAACTTTTCACTTCAGTATTTAGTTAAATTTTTCTGATTCACTGTACACATACTTAGCTTGTGTTTAGGTACATTTATTTTCTAGGCGCGGTTCACAGTGGCCAAGGTCACCTGTATGTGCCTTTCTGGTTTTAAAGCCATTTCTAGCTCATTGAATCGCTTACATGCATTTTTGCGGCAAATTGCATTACACAAACACACACATACACACGGAAAAAAGTAAGAAAAATAGCTCAAATTGCTTCGTTCCATTTTCTGTGATATAAGAACATATAACAGCTTGCTGCTTCTATGAAAATAATTTGTTGTGCTGCATTAAATTATTACGTACAAGGCTAAGACATACTTAAACGAACATCTAAGGTTAAGTGTGGCAAAACGTTTTTTTTTTTTTTATGCAGATTTATCAGAAATAATTGTGTAAAATTTAAATATGAAAAGATTTTACATTGCATACTTAAGGGCGTATATGTACTAGAAAAATTTAAATTAAATTTTAATTTATGCACATTTTGCAACAAATTTTATGCGGTTTCTATAAATTAAATAAAGCATTTTTTGTATTGCAGCATTTTAGGCTGCAAATAAAATAAATCATTAGTTTGTAATTTAAATAATTAATTGCGCATTATGTTTACTGTTAGCTATTAATCTATGCGGTTTTTAAATGCATAAGTAAAGTGTTTTTAATGTTTTCTATTTTTAAAAATATAATGCATAAAAGTATGCTATTGTTTTAGCCTAACACTATATGACTATATAGTAATCAAGCCAATTAAATTTGCATGCTTCGTTGCTGCGTATTTTTTTTTTTTTTTTTGCCTTCAGTTGTTGAGTTAGTTAATACAATGTATGCCTCCTACACGCTTTTAATTAAAAAGTTTCTCAAACAGAACAAAAAAAGTGTTGCATACTTTTGTGGCGTTTAGCAGTTAATTAGAATGAATTCGCTTGGTTTATTTGCATTGTCATGATAAATTAATTTACATTTTATATGCAAAACAAAAAGATACTTATTTAAAATTTCATATTAATTCAAATTTGAATATAAAAAAATTTAGAGTTCTAAAACCTTTACTGGAAACTTTATACCTATAAGCTGCTTTTATATTCATAGCTTTTTGTAGACTATTTCTCAATCTTAAACGCATTTCTCTACTTAACACGCTCAACTAATTCTATCTTTATTTTTATTTTTTATTGTTTATCTTAATTCATGACTTTTGCTTTCAACTTCATTTTCCTTTTAAACTCTCACTTATTTCATTTATCTTTTACAAAACACTGACAACTCATAGATTGTCGTCTTGGTAAAATGCCAAAGTTCAAATAAATGAAAATATTTCGTTGTAGCAGCTTAAGTCATTTGCTACTAAAACCGATTGAAATTATTACGTATACGTTTTTATATCTATCTATCTTTCTATCTAGCTAGAATAGTCATAGTCATATAGATATATACGAGTATGTATCTATATACAAATGTATCTGTGAGGTTGTTGTCAAATAAAGCTGTCAAAAGAGGAATGTTTGGTTCTTGTTTTCTTTTTCTTTTTATTTTATCTATTTTTTTTGCTTTGCAAAGCGTGTTATAGATTATTTTGTTATATACAGCAACACACGATTGTTCATTTTTTTTTTCGATTTAATTTTTTCATATTCCACATTTTTTTTTTTACGCAAAGAATCAATTTACATGCCACACACACGTTGCATACTTTTTGGGCGTATGTGTATATCAAAAATTGAATCGTTTAAGCGGATTTATATTATAATTTTTGTTTTAAGCATCTATTTATGTTTAATTTAAATAAATATCTTTCAGTTGAAGCTAAAAATTTTAAGATACTAAGCTGCTATTAATATTTAAGTATCTAATATATTTCTTAATTTGCATACATTAAATTTATACAGTGGCGTATTTTGTTTAACTGATGCCTGAGGTATTCTATGTGAAAGAAAAAAATATTTAAAATTAAAGAAAGTATTTGAGCTAAACATAGAAGTATAAAGAAAACTGTATGCCAATCGAAACAAGAAAATCGTTATTGACTAATTTTCAAACCTTATTTTGAACACGGGCCAAGGAAGGATATTGATCAGATAATCTCATCACACAATATTTTAGAGATGTTCTTATACCGAAACGCAAAAAATACAATTTATCTTGAAAACTCATGAAAGATGGAACGATTCTGAGCAAGAGTTCGGATTTATCGTACCTAAATCGTTCGGGTACACTATGTCCAGTCTCTGTTTCGTAACATTTTCAGTGACCTAAACTTCTTAAATGGTTGCACCCATGTACAAGAGTAACTCGTCGCGGCAGCTATTGCGCGGAAAGTTTTTTAATGTTGAAATATCCATAAAGATCGCAATGTACCCACTCAGTTGAGATGCTTAAAACCCACAGCAACCACAAAAAAATTTTCATCTTCCTTTGTCTAATAATAATTCCATTCATTTTACTGACAATTATGGAAGTGACGACCTGTTTTGGGCGACCTCAGCGGAATACAATCTTTTCTTAACCATTGAAAATGGAGAGTGGCCATAGATATTATTAAGCTTTTTTACTGGGTGAATGGGATTTTTTAGTGATTGTGGCAAAATAAATAATGCAATTGTTCAACACTTTTTTAGTATCACTAGTGTATACCCGGCTTGCGTTACTATGTTGTACAGGCGTTTTGTTTGCTCTATCGGATTTTTCCGTTTCTTATATGCAGTGTTTTGGGCAATTGCAGGTCTTTTTGGTGGCATTTTTGTACTTTTTTTCTTTTGTTTGATTACAGTGATACCAAAATATGTTGGGCATAGTATGAAATCATTCGAAAAGCACAATAATACCAAAAAATACCAGTTTGGGCAAGTATAAAAACATACAAAAAAGCAAAAAAAATGTTTGAATGGAAATAGTGGAAAATTGTCTTCATAAATGAACCAAATTTATAGTTTTAGTGGTCTATAATTATGCATGCATTGTTGCCTTCCAAATGAAACAGGTTTGGGTAATATCGGTTGGATAGTTTCGCCATCTATAGCGGACATAGAAACATTTTTGTATTACAAGATGATTAAAATATTTTTTATTTTATTTTTTTTTGTAAAAAAAATAACATATTTATTCATATTTTTTTCTTCTATTTTTAGGTAAGTTGTATATTAAATATCTTTTCTGGACTGCCGTATTTTTATGCTATGATATGCAGTACTATGGTAAAAAAAATAATTTTAATATTTTCTTTGAAGCTTCTACTTAAATATTTTTTATTATTAATGCTGCATTGTCAAATTCTATTGAAAGTATTAATCTAGCCGTTGAAGGTCGTATGTCTGCCTGTCTGTCCTGTATATAGTCAGCAGACTTTATTTCCAAAGTTTTGAGATACATTTTGATATAAAAATACAGAATTACATAACCAATTTTTTAAAAAAAATATAAATCTATCTTAAGCCGCAAAATTTTATATAATTTCTTAAAATAGCTTTAAATAGTCAGCATAAGCTGCTACAAATATAATTCTTAACGCCCACAAACAAGCATATTTATCTGAAAAGTAAACTGAAACGTAAATATAAAACGGATTTTTTTTTCCATAGGCTTTATTATTTGGCGTTGCAATGCTTCTGTATTCATTTGTATGCAACGAATTGAATTTGGTGGATAGTGCATTCCATTCCGGCTACTTGAAAAGCGTTGCATGTTCTGCTAAGTGTGAATGACGTTTTCTCAATGCGCTTCGCTGATTTGATTTATGCGATATTTGGAATTCATATCGATTGGATTGGAATTTTTGTTCGCAATTTCAATTTGTTTTTAGCTTGTTAGTTTGTTACGTAGCGCACTGATTTTCGGTATTTGTAAAAATATTGGAAAGAAAAAGAAAATAAAAGATAACCAATTGCAATATGCTTGGCACGTTGTGTAAACAGCATTAGCCGCAGACTACTGAATTTGTGCTGCAATCAGCAAAATTTGAAATCAATCGAAGTAAGCGCTTGGAGAGTAACGCTATATGTTTTTGAAATATCTTTTAGAACAATGGGATATTTGCCCCACATGGATTCCAGGTCACCAAGATATTCTAGATAATTGCAAAGTCAGAGAATGTACAAATTCCGTTATTCCTACAGTGAGGAGTTCGAACGGAATTCTCATGGCCATTCTGAAGCTGTGAGTAAAAAAAAAAGGAAATAACCAGGCTAGCAGAGATTAGATAGACCATAAATCCCAAATGAAATATCTCGAAACTCAGAATACAAAACCAAGCGAACAGCCCAACTCATGCGCCACAATAGATAGACTCTATCCATGATGGTAGGGGCTCTCAAGGTTGGCTCTTCTGTAGGAACTGTAGAAACGAGGAAGAGAGAGATAGTGGAAAACTTTCTCTGTCATTGTTCAACCCTTGGGACACTAAGATTTACCGTACTTGGTAGGTTGTTTCTAGATAGTCTGGTGCAGTAGTCGCCTTTATAAGGAAATCGAGCTGATTCGAGTAGGGAGAAGAAAAACAAGGGATCATATGGTATCACAATGGGCCTAATCAGGTCTGGGTGACGTCGTGAAGAGTTGTCTTTGGTCACTTAATCTTTCTCTTAACCGTGGAAACGAGCTTACACACGCGAGTAACTCAAGCATTGAACGATTGTTGGTGTCTATTAGAGCTCTGCTTCGGATATCTCGAAAAATGGTTATAATCAAGCTATGACTTATTCGAGCCAATGAGTCGACTAACCGGACTCTTCTATATTTTCTCGAATAAACGAATACAGAGTTTGTATCGATTATCCGTTATTTCAGTTATTCGACCAAAGTTACCCGTTTCATTCGATTATCCTATTTTTCGAAATTTTACTCGAGGCTTTTTTATGAAGCAAAAAAAAAAAAAAAAAGAAAAATAGTGAATACAAGGGCTATGGCGGATTAAATCATAGTACTATAATTATAATCGAGTTTCCGATTAACTTATCCGACTCGAATTTAATCGAAGTCAACATACGCGAGTCAACCCGATTACCGATGTCAAACGAGTTAATTCAAGTTGATTCGAGTTACTCAAATCGTTTTCATTTCGAGCATTCGCTTTCGTTTAACAATGCAGGCCTCTAGTGCCAGTTGAGAGTACCACGATTGCTAATTTCTTAAATTTAAAAAACTTTGCCAGACAATCTTTTTTTATCCGAAACTGTTAACTGTTAAATCATTGTTTAAAAAAGATACATTTTCGTAGCTGTAACGAGAATCTCTCTTTTTTTCATTCCGTATTAAATCTCTTTATTAAAAGTTAAGTTAAAATAAAATGTATAAAATAGCTGCAAGATTTAAGTCAGGTTGCTGTAAAGTTATCAATCTTCCCAAAAGATACATTCAAAGAATTAATTTACATAAAGCCGAAGCGACCGACTGTTGATTAACCTTTTCACTTCTATTGACATTGATTTATTATTGTATTGAATTATTATTTATTTTTGTTCAAATAAAGGGAACCATTCATCATAGTTTATCCGAAACAAATATGCTAAATAAGCTTTTCACAATTTTAATAAAATAAGAGTGACATCTGTTGTCACTTTACTTTAATATCAACAAAATCTGTAAGCGTTACTCTCGTTCGAAATATATCAAATTTCAACACAAGAAAGACAGGTATGCCCAAAAAAAAAAAAAAAAAAAAAAAAAACAGCAACCTTGAATTACAATTCTGCTACAATTTGTACGACAATGAAAAATCATTGCATATTTTCAGGCATACAAACGTTAAAAATTAAATTATCGTATTTGAAATCATTTTTAAAAGTCAAGAAATTTACTAGAAAATTTAAAAGACTTAAAGCACTCAAATATCAAAAACTATTTCAATTTTGTGCACACTTGAAAACTTATTCATGCTCAAGCCACAAAAGTGTGCTATACTTTTACACTGAACTATCTTAAACTAAATCAAAACTATATTTCTTGTCTACTAACTCACTCTTTGCGGTCGATTTTACTTTTTTTTCATGAATAACAAATCAAGCTAAGAAACAATCAAAATGCCAACAGGAAAAGCCTCAAGACAAGACCGTACAAACGACTCAACGACGACGACGACGACGACCAATTGAAAGCAAAACTTTTTATATTTATAGAAGTATTAAGATGTTGAAGGGCAAAGGATATAACAGGATATGCATAAAAACAAAAGAGAGAAAAGATGAGAGGCAAAAGAAAAAAAAAAAAGACAAATAATTTTATGCAAAATCCTTTAGCAAAGAAAAGACACACACAAAGTTTTTTTTGTAAGAAACGAAATGCGGCTATCTTAAGCCAATGACAAGTGCTGCGCATATTCTTCTTCTTCTTCTTCTTGTTATGAATGCATAAGTGGGTTCTACTTGGTTGATCTGCTTTCTCGGAAGGAAGCAAACTATGTCCTTCTATAAAAAAAAAAAAAGAAACCGACACAATGATCTGTGTTGTGCCAATTCTTGAGAAATTGAAAAGAAATTGAGCAAGAAACCCTTTAGATACATTTTGAACAGCTACTAGAATTATAAAGCGTGCTACATTTGCTAAATGTTTAAGTATTCTTCAAATATTACAGACAGCTGCCGCTATTATGCGTCACAGATACATGCCACCAAGCCGGCAGTTAATGGCAAACAAAAAAGCTGCTTAGTTATATAAAAAATAAAATAAAATATATAAGTATTCTTTTCAAAGACAAAAAAAACAAAGCACTAAATTTTCTAAAGTGTTTTGTTTTTGAAGAATTTGACATTTCATGCTGAAATTTTCTATCGTAAAATTTTTTTTGTTGCCACATGGCGTATGCGTTATATTGATTTAGTATGGAAAAATATATTTTTTTATATAAATTTGTTGCAAAGCTTTATCGACGTAGATAAATTGCATTGTATAAAATAATACAAAAACAAAAAAAATAAAAATAAAAAAACTATAAGCTTTTTTATTTAGTTATATGAAAAAAAAAAAATAAAATTGAAATTCAATTTTAAAATAAATAAGAAAAATATACAAAATAAAAAAAAAAAAAAAAATTTATTAGTTCAATGGAAAAATTGTAACACTATTTATTATTTTTCATAAAATACAAAAAAAAAAAAAATAAAAAATTGAAGCTATTTTATTATAAACAAGTAATTAAATTACAATTGAATATCAATTTTTTTATGAACTTCAAATAAAGTAAAGAGTTTGTTTATTTGAATCCTAAATTCCCAACAGTTCAAAAGAGTTATAAAACAAGAAAAAGCGTTAGCTTCGGTAGAACCGAAGCTCAAATACCCACCACACAAAATTTGTATGATCATCAGTGACGTACATTATTTTCCCCAAAGAGGTTGGATGGGGACATTTCAAGTTCGGGCTTATATTAGAAGTATATATGTAAAATTATACATAACATAAGAAAAATTTTCTTGAATAAATAAAAAAGTAGAAGATAAGTTTGTATAGGGTCTATATGTTATAGCGACCCGATCCTTGTCATATCGGTAGTACATTCAAATAATGATAGTTGAAGTGATTTTTACCCAGATTGGAGTGAATATCTTCATAAATAAGAACTATTTTTTTACAAAAATGGGCGGTATATTTGTATGGGGACTATACCTATAAATGGGCGTGGCATCTTGGTATTGATATTGGATGATATAGGAAGTGTTTTTAATCAATTCGTAGCAAATACATTCCTAAATAATAACTATTTTCATAAAAAAATCGAAAAAAAAGTGGTAAGTTTGTCTGGGGGCTATACCCGGAAATGGGCGTGGCACCTTGATTTTGACATAAGATGACTTTAGAAGTGTTTTCATCTTATTTGAAGTGAATTCATTCATAAATAATAACTATTTTCATATAAAAACTTAAAAAAAAGCTGTAAGTTTGTATGGGGGCTACACCTAAAAATGGGCGTGGCACCTTGGTTTTACCATACAAAGTAGTCGTTCCCGAGAAAACCTTAAGTCTCAAATTTCAGCTCAATAACTTAATATCTTCACCGAAAAAAATGCGTAGAAATAAACAGACAAACAGACGGACATGGCTAGATCGATTCGTCTCGTCGAGCTGATCAATAATATATATACTTTATGGGGTCTCCGATGCCTCCTTTAATGCCTTACAAACTTTCCGATAAACTGAATATACCCTTCACACTATGTGTGGCGGGTATAAAAGTGAATAAGCTAATTGGGTGTAACACTAAGTTTTAAAGTATTTTTTCGACTTCGACACATTATTGTGAAAAATTGGTGCATTGAATTTTTTTTGAAAATATTAGCCTTTTGGGAAAGTATAGATTTCGTTCCAATAATACTGCTCGCTGTTAGTGGCGAAGAACGAAACAAGTCAATTTTTGTATAACCTCACTCGAAGTGAAGTGCCTTCCTGTAAGGGCATTCGATTCGACCGGAACAAATGTTAGTCTGATGGGGCAAGATCTAGGCTATAAGGCGGGTTAGGTCTAGATGGATGAAAGATTACCAGTTTCCGACCATCTGGGCAATTCCAATGGCTTTTAACCGCTTTGAACTGGCTTAATGAGTCACGCCAAAAGTTGTCGCAAGTTCTTCATGGTTTTGACCAAGGTCTTCATCTTAAATTGCATTGGTGGCCTTTCTTCGTGTTCCATTTACTAGCATGTACCTGCACGCCTAATCAACATTCAATCCAAAGAAATGACTTTTTTCAAGGCCCCGGATTAAAATTGTCTAAAATCTCGCCTTAGTGCTCAAATGTAATGATAAAAAAAAAAAAATTGGTGCAAAAATCATTATTAGGTCCACCTATGGGTCCCAGGTCAAAATTTAGGAAATCCCTTGAATACGCCTTAGATATTTTTTAAACAACTTTCAAATGAGCCCTCTACGTCTATTCAATGCAAAGATATGGCTTGTTTAGTTTCGAGGCTCACGTTAGAAATCGGGTCAAAGTTTTCCAAAATCCTGTCTAAGTCTTAACTGAAATCTAAAAAGCAAAAAAAAAAAAAAATTACTCAAAACATATAGTTTGGGTCACCCTATGGGTCATCCCATGGGTCCCATGTCCAAAATTCGGAAATCCCTTGAACATATCTTAAATATTTAAGCATCTTTCAAATGAGCTCTGTTTTAAGTCTCTTCGTCTATTCAATCCAAAGATATGGCTTTTCCAGTTTAAAGACCACCATTAGGCCATCAAAATTAAGTAATTCTACCGATTGCAATTTTATGGCAATCAGTTGAACCGTTCTCGAGTGTTATGCAGTGACAATCAAAATGTATATAGGGTATCTTGTAGTCGACTGCAACTCTATTTCGTGTTTTCCTTTAATTTTCATATTTTTGCTCATCGTTTTTTTTTTTACAGGCGTGAAATATGAAATTTTAATTAGATTTGAATGTCAAATGCAAACATTTTTTTGCGTGTAAATAGAGTGCAAATTGTTTATTAAACATTTATGCCATTGGATTAGTTTTTTATTTTATTATATTTTTTATTTTATGTAAATCGTTACAAATCGGTGATTTTATTTACAAATCATTTTATGTTCCTTTGTGTTACCTTGACATTTTTAAATGTGTTGAATTGAATTTTTTTAAATTATTTATTTATTTATTTTTTTTTTTCGACAATGTAGTGAACATTTAGCTACGGATTTAATAAATGCATTAGAGCATCTCAATTCTAAAATCTCAATCAAAAGTAATTAAAATGCAGGGTTTACAATATTCCAAAAACCAAAAATATTAAAAAAAAAAAAACATATCAACATGTTTGACCTTGTTTGGGTGACACAAATAGATATTTTCGTGTATTTTATTGGTGACACCAAGCAGCTTTTTCAATCAATCATACTTTTTCACTTCTTAATACTCAGTTTCTGTAATTTTTGATATTGTTTTTTAATTGAATCAAAATTCTCTGTAAAAAAATCCTTA
>JAEIFJ010001534.1:0-10446 GCA_018903435.1 Leucophenga varia
GTTGCGACCAATAAGAATATAAAAGTGTGTTTCTTATGAATATCCAATTTCAATTCTTTTAAATACTTGTGAAAACACGATAAATTTCTGTATCGATTCTATGAGCATATTACCTTGTTTATACACACCATGAATACCAATTTCAATTCTTTTAAATACTTGTGAAAACACGATAAATTTCTGTATCGATTCTATGAGCATATTACCTTGTTTAAATACACCATGAAATATACTACATACTGGGAACGTGTGTGAATATAACTAAAGGAGCAAAAAAAATTACATACAACTTAAAAATTAATGGCTTAATGTATTCATATACATCACTAAAAGAAGAGTGAAACATATATGGTTGTAGCTTACTTTCAGAACTTGGCACCCACATCTGGACCGATCAATATGAAATTTTGACAGAAGGTTCCTATCAATCAGGAAACGGTCATATACTATACTTCGTTATGAAAATTAGTCATATTTTTGTAAAAACCTGAGCTAGTCAAATGAAATTCGGTTTGCATATTTCTACGACCGGGAAAAGTACTTATAATCTATTGAAAAATTGGGCGGAGGGCGTGAAAAATATATAATTCATTGGAAAAGCGAGCGTTGAGAAAAAATGACTTGTTCCTCAAATAAATCCAAAATAAATGTGATAACAATTAAAGTGTTCGGTGATAATTGTCATATGTGCTACTTAACTATTAGGGTGTTTACAGTGCGGTGATAATTGTAATATTCAAATTATCATTAAACTTAGAAAAAGTAAAACAGCTGATACTTAAGCCTGTTTTTAAAAGTTACTATCAAGGAAAAAATGTGAATGCTTAAAACTTACAAAAAAAAAAAAAAAAAAAAAAAAAAAAACGGTGGAACCGAACCTCAAATTTGGAGGAATGGAGGGGACTGAAGAGTCAATAGTCCGATACAACCAAAGTTTAGATACAATAATCTGGTAAAAAAAAAAAATAAAATTGGCGCTGACTTTGTATTGGGACTATATGTTATAGTGGGCTGCTTATAATATCAGTAGAGTATTAATAGGATGACATTAAAAGTGTTTTTATCCCATTTGGAGTGAATATATTCATAAATAATAACTAATTTCATAAAAAAATTCGAAAATGACCGTAGTTGTATGGGGGCTAAATCTCACTCATTCATTTTTTTTGAACTTAATTAGTCGTTTCCAAGAAAAGCTTATGTTCCAAATTTCAGCTTAATATTTTGAATTCTTAACCGAATAAAATGTGTTGAAATATACAGTCAGAAGGACAGACAGACAGACTGACATGGCTAAATCGATTTGTCTCGTCAATTAAAATTTGGCAAATTCACTTTTAATGAACAATTTACTACCTTCTTGTTATTAATCAAGCTAATAAAACAAACAAACAAAAGACTTCCTGTATTACACAAGTGGGCCAAGATGTTACGCCCATTGTTAGCTTTTGTATTTTGTATTTATAAATATATATTTATAAATGTATATAAGCCACTGATGAACACATTTAAACTATTCAAAGATTCGTGTGGCGGGTATTTTACGCTTCGGTTTCACCGATGTTTACGTTTTTCCTTGATTTCTCTCCCAATTTAGAGTAAAAACATTCATAAACAATAACTATTTTCATACAAAAATTCGAAAATAGGTGGCACCTTGTTTTCGTCATTGGATGATTTTAGAAGTTATTTCTAAATTTGGAGTGAATACATTTATAAATCATAACAATTTTTATACATACAAATGGGCGTGGCATCTTAGTTCTGAGAAGTAAATTACTTAGGACCAAAAAAGCAGAAATAAAAAGTATTGTTATACAAAAACTCGAAAATCGGATGTAAAGTTGTATTGGAACTTTGCCCAAAAATGGGCGTGGGACCTTTTGACATACTAACTGCTTAGGGCTGAGAAAGGCTTAAACTTCAAATTTCAGGGTTACATCCTTAAAACTTTTCAAGTAAAACGCATTTCAATAGACAGACGAACGGACGAACAGATAGACGGACATAGCTAAAATTGTCACGTCGAGCTGATCAATAATATATATACTTAATGGGATCTCCGATGCCTCCTCTAATGCTTTACAAACTTTCCGACAAAATGACTTTTTTGTAAATTTATCAATTTTTTTCAATCATGTCATAGTTTTTATTACCAAATTTTCTTTGTACGCTCATAACGTATAGCCCGGAAAACGTTTCCTCTCCGTTTTCCTCTGCCAGATTTTGATTTTACGAAGTGCTGTTGCATGGCAATGCACTCAAAATTGACCTACATTTTTTAATTGTTGGTAGCATTTCGTTTGCTTCCTTAAAGGGGTCAACAATTTCAATGTTGCACACAAATTCTTTTTCTTCCACCAATTATACCAAAGAATCAATACCGACATCCAGACATCTGAAAATTCATGAGAATTCATTTGAGCATTTGATCATATTTAATGGATGTAGTCTAGAAACCCCAAAAGCTAGAGTATTTTCATAGCTGCATTTTATCTGGAAGTTCTTTTGTAACTTTTTTCTACATTCCTTCTACAAAAATTCCGTAAAGTATTAAGAAATTCTTCTGATAGCCTTTGGATCACCTTGTTTTACACATTCGTGATATACAACGAGCATATTACTTACATGTTGTTGATTCACATCATTTATGGTCCAAATAGTACTTCTTATTTCTGGAAGTGCGTTCATGTCATTTACAATAATATATAGAATGTGGCTGGAGCAATGCGCCCGAGTACTAAATGAACTTTTTTTTAAATGGCTAAAACGCGGCCTTCTTTGCCAGCCATTGTAGAACATTAATCAAAGCGTAATACAACGCAATTTTCTGGTCTCAACCCGTTGTAAATCAAAAATGAGTCTATTAAATTTGTCTTATAATAAAAAGGCAAACCAATAGCTGTTCTTTTCCAACTATACAAGATGTTTCATCCATTAATACGGCGAAAGCATAAGCATTTTTAACATCTACAATTATTCATTTTAAATTTATGATGATGGTAAATTTGCGTGACGGCGCCATTTTTCCAAATAGTTTTCCAGTTTACTGTCATAAGAATCGATACGCAACTTTATTAAGTCTAATAAAACTCCTCCATTCTGTTTTTCCCCTGAGTGGTATTATATATCGTGCGATCCATAAAATGGCACACATGATATAATTGAAAACATTAATATTTTGTTGTCTTTTACTGTTTTCCCGTGAAAATTTAGTAATTGCACCTCAACGGGTACGTTTCAAATTGAAAATTCTCCTTACTTTTTGTTCACAGTAGTAATACCTGCTAGTGTAAAATAGATTTTAAGTAAGATTTAACAACAGAAGTTAATATTTTTTAATTATACATTTTACATAGATAGAACATATTACTTTCTTCTTAATCAAAAATATTTTTTTTCAAACGTGCCGTTCTTCGAGCTGTTTTTTTCGTCCGGTAATTTCCTCCAACTTTTCTAGATCGTCTTCTATCAAATTCTTCCATTGGGTCCGTTCCCTGAATGAATTCTTTACAAGTTTTTTTACAATCGTACCTTCTCATATATAGATTTTTTCCGTATATTTGACATGCTTCATATATTACTTTTTTACAATACTTGTAATATTTGTCAAAATAAAAAACTTCATGTTTAACCGGACATTCTCCCATAGGATAAGGTTTCCAATCGAGACATTCTTTATTTGAAAATACAGGAATCGCTAAAATCATTATAAAATACACGATTTTAATAAATACTGAAATAGATGTATTTTTCATCTTGCTTTATTTTACTCTTATTCGTAATGATATATTTTAAACGTGTTTTTTTACTTATGAAGCATGAAAAATCATATAATAGCATTATTCGTTCTCTTTCCTTTTTTTTTATTTGTCTTACCTAAAAAATTAAACACTATGTAATCGCAATTATGAAAAAAAATACAAGAACCGTGTCTTTTGAAATAGAACAATTCATAGCTATTATTATTTAATAATAAATATACCAAAAAATATCCACAAAAAAAAAATGGAAATTGGAATCGCTCTAATTTGCTTAAAATAATATTGAAATAGTTTGTTGAAATCGAAATTTTAACATTTTTAGGAACATTTTTAATTTATAAAGTATTTTAAGAGTGTATTCTTGGTTGGCACAAATTTTTTTTCTCGATTTATTTCGTATATTTTTATATCTTGGATATTTCTGAATGTCGTCCTGAAAGGGTTTTTTGAAAATCGAATTTAGGATATATAGCCTTTTTTGTTGGCCAATATTTTAGCCGAAATGCGATTTGCTTACTTTGGCTACTTTTTGAATGCAACGATTTGAAGCAACCACTTGAATTTCGTTCAGCACGTTCATTTCCAGCTAATAGCATGTTTGAACACGCATTTTTAAAAAAAAATGTATTCAAATGTTAGCAGCGTTTTTTTTTTAAATTGATTTATAAACCGGACACACGCGTGCATTCAGTTCCGAAAAGTACAGTTTTGATAAAAAATTTTTGTTTGTGCTAAAGACTCGCTATTCGCCTTCATTCGTAGTCGATTGCAGATATGAAGAAGGCTATTTGGGCTACTATTTTACACAAAATCTCCACCGATGAAGCTCCACAGCATCAAAACTGTCCGACCGGTGCGTCGAGTTGGTGCGCCTGGCAAAAGGCGGTAGCAAAAGTGGCCATTGACAGCTTTCAACATAGCAAGCAATCAAACGATTTTACGAAGCGCTTTCATTTTTCGAAAAGAGGAAGGAGTGCTTTTTGGGGCTGGCATTGAAAATTGATATCTGTAACATAAGTATAGTATTTCACAACAAAAATTGATTTCTTGTCTAAAATTTTCCTTTTTTTTTTTTCAAAATCACGTTTTTTGAAGTTCTAAGTAACTTTTCTCCGGTTCTACTGGACCAATTTTGATGAAACTAAGTGTAATCGATGCAGAATTGTCAAAATTACTGTTAAAATATATATTCGATTTCTATAAATATTTCATAAAAAAAACGTTTTCTTACCAAACTTATTTTTTTTAAACCTGTTACACTAGCGTAAACAGGTGTATTCAACAGGTGTATTATTTGTCGGAAAGTTTGTAACGCATTAATGGAGGCATCAGAGACCCCCATAAAGTATATATATATATTATTGATCAGCTCGATGAGACGAGTCGATTTAGCCATGTCCGTCTGTCTGTCCGTCTATCCGTCTGTCTGTTTGTTGCTGCGCGATTTACTCGCTCAGTTTTAAAGATATTAAGTTGATTTTAACCTTAAGCTTTTCTAGGTCCTGTTTACTTTCTATGTTAAAATCAATGTGCCATACCCACTTTTAAGTATAGCTCCCATACAAGAGTACAACATTTTGTTAAGTTCTTATTAAAAAAAATGTATTTATAAAGCGAATGGCTTCAAATATTGTTCAAATGTTTCTTATACCATGCCAAATCTTCAGTTCGAAAATGGTCCAAATCGGACCGCGAATTTCTAAATCATAATTATAAAAATTTTTTTTGCAATTTTGTTTACTTTTAACTAAAATAATAAAATGCCCAAAATCGATTTTTCATTTTTCAATGACCGCCACTTTGTAAAAAAAATTACATAATTATGATTGAGGTACGGACCAGAATTACGTCTATACTGAATCTAACGCCGTTTATTTCTTCCTTTTCAGATGATCCGACGTCGTTGTTTCGTCGCCGCCAGCAGCATACTTTTTTTTACGCTCCACTTTGATGGCCGAGAACTTTATGAACAGCCCTCGTACCAAAAAAAAAAAACTTTTATTTACTTTAATATGTTCTTAATACAATAACAATAACATAATTCAAATAACTCTTTGTTCAAAAAGAATCCAAAAAACAGCCTTTCGACCAAGAACACCACCTTAAGTTTAAATTTAATATTAATTCTGAACACAAAAAACGGATATTTACCCGCCAAACATTAATTGTCGTTGAGTTTATTAATTTGAGTTAAGTTGAAACTGTTGCTACAAAGACTTTTGTTGAAGATAATATTGTCATCAGTTACACAGTTAAACATTAATTTTGTTAAAAAATAATGACCATCTTATTATTGAAGAATTTTTCCATATTTTTCGAATCTAAAGTCATAATTTTTTTATCACGTCTCAATTTTGTTTTGAAATAGGCAAGTTGATTCTGGTGGCAATTACAAAACTATGTAGAAACAGCTGATTTCAGAAGTCGGCCGGCAGATAGCCAAAGTCATATTTGTAATTATTTACTTGCACATTAAATAATAACAAGGAAAAACGTTAACTTCGGTGGAACCGAAGCTGAAATACCCGTTACATGGGCGTGGCGTCTTGGTTTTGACCCTGGATGACAAAAGAAATGTTTTTACCTAATTGGGAGCGAGTACATTCATAAATATTTACTATTTTTAAACAAAAAAATCGAAAAAATCGGTAAGTTTGTATGGGGGCTATACCTAAAAATGGGCGTGGCACTCTGATTTTCGAACTTAACATAGTCGTTGCCGAGAAAAGCTTAAGTTTAAAATTTCAGTCAAATATCTTTATATCTTCATCGAATAAATCGCATAGCAACAAACAGACGGACAGACTGACAGACGGACAGACAGACAGACGGACATGGCTAGATCGATCCGTCTCATCGAGCTGATCAAGAATATATATACTTTGTGGGGTCTCCGATGCCTCCTTCAATGCGTTACAAACTTTTTGACAAACTGAATATACCCGTTTACACTATGTGTAACGGGTATAAAAACGTCCACATATTTTTATATCTATCTATCTATCTATCTATCTATCTATCTATCTATATTTTCCTTTATTTATTTATTTACAACTCCATTTAACAGAAAACAGTGGCTTGAACGATACAAATTTTTATTTCAAAAGCGTTATAAGTTTAATTTACAAAACTGGTATACTAAAAGTAAAGTCTATATTAAAATTTAATTACAATATAAAAATTTATAAATTCTATGGAAGAATGGAACGAGAATAGATGAGCATATTTTTTATATAAAGAATTGAGAAAATGAATTGAATCATGACAGGCGTAATTTGTTGTACACTCTGACAACTTAAAAATAACTTTTTGTTCTTTTTTACTAAAGCAAAAAGGGAGAATCAACTTCACCACACAAAATCTTATGCAGAAAAACGGCCAATAGCATACATCGGTGCGAATACAAAGTTGGGAAGTCAATAAGTTTTAATCGATCCATATAGGGCGGAAAGTGAACGTCTTTGGCCCAATTAAGATTTCTGAGAGCAAAGAGGAGTGATTGCTTTTGCACATCCATAATAATGTTGTAATTTCTCCCATCGGAAGATGAAGGGATATTTTAGCACGTAATAAAAATATCTGTGGTAAAAAGGAAAAACTGGAAAAAGTCTGATTTTACCGTTTTTCAGGAGAGCAGTTTCTAAGTTTAAAATAAATTGAAATTGTACCCAAAAGTGAGATTAAGAAAAAATTACTTTGTCTATAACTTCTTGAAAAATCGTAAAAAATAATTTTAATTTTGCATGGAGGTACTTTACAATACGGAGATCAGCGTAGTATTCTTTACTCAATTTTTGCCTTAGTCGACTTAAACACTTTTTCCTTTTCAGCACAGACATTATAACTAGAAAATGAAATTTTGACACACATAAACACAATTGAGCGGTCTAAAATACTAGCTCCTTCAGCTATTAAAGATGACTTTACAGATATTAAAACACTACCACCAGAACGGATTTAACGATAATTTCTAAAGGAAACAAAATTATTACAAAAAATCTCTTTATTAAGAATGTGTGATTGAAGCCATGTCTCAGCACAAATGGAATCCGTTTATATTTATGAAGTATGTATGTATATTATTTTATTTTAACGTAATCAAACGATAGCTTTGCTTTGATGGCAAACAATTACAAACGAACTTAAAACCATAAGAACACACGATCCTTGGATAAGACAGCTAGAAGAAACAAAACTACTTCAAGTGGCAGACACAGAAAAGAACATTGTCTATAAGCGAATCCTGCAATCGGGACCAAAACGAGCTGTTGTTGAGCGATATCGAGAAAAAACTGAGAGAAAGAAAAACTCCTTTTCAAACGCAAAAAAAAAGACGCAGAAAGGCTTGAGCTGGAGGAAGTTAAGATGATGTGCGACCGAAATGAGGTTTAAAAATTATATCGAAGAATCAAGCGCTTGACCGAATGTTATAAGCCCGGAGCATCGTTCTGTAAAGATGCGCATGGAAACGTGGTGACAGATATCCAGGAGTCACTTATGATATGAAGGAACCACTTCTCTACCTTACTTGGGGGCGAGGACGGGAACAATACCGCCAGCGGAGAAGATGTATATCTGGCTCCCCCACCCAAAAAGGGCCCCCTTGTGGAGCCACCAGACTATGACGAGGTCTTAGAAGCTATAGAAATGCTGTAAAATAACAAAGCGGAGGTTCAGACTCCACGCTGAGTCAGATCCTGAAAAAGACCAAGGAGAAGCAGATCGACACACACAACATATTGTCGATTTCAAAGCCGCTTTCGACCCGCCAACAAGATCAAAGCACTGACTGAACTTCGTATCCCTGCGTTCGACTCTGTATGATGACGCTGACAAACACTCAAAGCGTTGTCAAGGTCGGTAAGAATCTCACCGAGTGTCAGGGTGATGCGTTGTCGTGCGACTTCTTCAATCTCCTGTTGGAGTACACTTTGAAAAAACGTTCTCACATCGATTTGAAGTGCAATATTTTCTTAGAAGAAACTATGTTTCTCGATACCACTGACATAATCGGTAAAAATCCACGTACAGTCATCAGTTAACGAAAGTAAGACGAAGTACTTGGTATCCTCTCGCAAATCAATAACACGACCTAATGATTTTTGTGACCATGGGGAATTTCACCTTCGACGTTTGTTGAAAACTTCGTCTACTTGGCCTTAAAAAAAAAACAAGAGCAATAACACCAGCCTAGAAATTAGACGAAGAATTACTCTGGCTAACCGATGCTACTTTGGTCTCGGTAAGCAAATGAGAAGTAGATTTTTATCCAGAGCAACGAAAATCAAACTCTACAAGACGCTGATTATCCCAGTCCTGATGTATGGCGCAGAAACATGGCTCATGTCAGAGGCTGACAAATCGGCGTTGAGAACATTTGAGAGAAAAATTCTTCGTAAAATTTTTGGTCCTGTCAGAGTGGACAACGATTACCGTATTCGCATGAATCACGAGCAATATGACATCAATATAGTAAGGCGCATCAAGTATAAACGATTGCACTGGGCTGGACACGTACTTCGAATGGATGAAGAAGCTCCAGCGAGAACGGTGTATGACAAAAACGTGGACGAAATCAGAGGGGAACGACAGAGGGGACGACCGCCGCTGCGGTGGAAGGATCAGGTCCTGGAGGACGTCCGGAAGATCGGGATCCAAATTTGGTATCGAGTGGCATTGGGTTAATCCCTACGTGATGCCCAGGCTTACCACAAGTTGTAACGGCCATATATAAGTCAACACGCGCAAATCGAAAAGGGCTGACAAAGCAACTTCGCCGGATGCTTGTGCAACAATGTCTCAGACGAAATCTGAGACTAGCATTCCAAAGCGGACGGATTGATTGCACGAGGCGCCGACTCAGCATTCTGCCGGCTTGCTTGCCGCGGGCGGCGGCTTAAAGTTTTAGTTTTAAAGTTATTTTCAAACGATTCTAACGAATCGATAAATAAAAATAACATATTATAATAACCAAATTTAATTGTGTTATAATTTGGCGCCAAACGGCGCCAAATCCTTAAAGAAAAACAAATAAAAAAAGTTAAAAAAAAAAAACGATAAAGTTTAATTGTTTAAAAAAATTAAAAAATAATAATAATAAATTTTTAAGAAAAATTAATTAAAACATAAAATACGCAAAACATATCCAAAAAAGTTTTAACGCGATTTTAGCAAACAAAAAAAAGCTAAAAGTGAAACAAGTGATTTTCAAATAAAGTGAATAAAAGTGGAACAATTGATTTTCAGATAAAGTCACTAAGTGAATAAAGTTTTTGTTTTTTTTTTTTTTCTTTTTATTAAGACAAATTTATCTACGAGCTATCTTTAGACAATAAATAGATTTACAATGACACTTAATTAAATTACATTTATTGTGCTCTTATAGGCACAACATTAATGCTTATCGCTTAGTTTATAATATGTTTTACATTGATATGTTACTGTAATTTTAATATTGATTTAGACATATAAATAACTATAATAATTGTTTTTGACTTAGTTCTATGGAGGCCTAAACGGTAGGTCATTAACATAAAAACGTGTGGTAAGCGGGCGGTCAAAGTATACTACCACAGCAGGCTCAGCTTGACGTAAGAGTCGTCTAAAGAGCTAATCCTCGATGTGAGGTTGGTCGGTGGAGTGGTTAACAACCACGTAAAACAAAGAATCCGTGATACACACG
>JAEIFJ010001535.1:0-71261 GCA_018903435.1 Leucophenga varia
GAATTATTATTTATTCGTTGGTAATAATATTTTAATGTTTAATGTAATCTAAATATAATGATGAGATAAAATAAATTGACAACTTCAACGACTTTTCTACTTGACGACATTCTCTTTTTCGACTTCTCGACACGACTGCAACTTTGCCACTAACTACGATCTTTTCTCTGCTGGCGATGACCACATGGGCACCGCAACCACTCGCCACTCGGTGTATTACTTGTTACATTCGGCCGTCCTGATCCATGTCATCTGTCCCAGATGATAACAGGTCTTCATTCTCGTTCACATATTTCCACAGCTTCATATTGTCGCAACTTGTCGACGTAATATTTGGGCCTTCTACTTGCGCTGCTTTTCTAACGTCATATCTGCCATTACGCTTTATCTTTGTTATTTCGTAAGGTCCCAAAAACGAACTTGCTAGTTTTTTACCGGAAACAAATTGAGTGCGCTTAATTGCAACTAAATCACCCTCTTTATAACCATATTCTGGTTTTCGTTTTTTTATCAAAGTTTACTTTATAAGCTGTTTGGGCGCGTTGAATTTGTTGTTTCGCTTCTTGTCGTATTTTCTCTCGATCAGCTTCAAATTCTTCTATGGCCTCCCGATGAAGAAGATTAAGTAACTTATCGCTGGTTTTGTTCTGCATTTTAACTCCAAACATTAATTCAAATGGTGACTTTCCTGTTGAGGAATGTGTGTGACAGTTAACTGCTCTTTGTACTTCCGGCACAAACTTATACCATTCCGAAGGTTTATCTGCAGATAGTTTCGATATTATTGATAAAATCGTTCTGTTTACGCGTTCGATTTGTCCATTGCCTCTTGCAACACCTGTTGTAGTTAATATGTGTTCGACATCGTTTTTTCCAACAAATTCTTTAAATGCTCCCGACGTAAATGCAGCTCCACGGTCGCTAATTATACGTGTAGGGTTACCAAAAACTTTAATCCACTCTTCAAACTTTTTCAATACTTCTTCGCTCCCCGTTGTTTTTGTAGTAAAAAGCCAAACGTACTTGGAGAAGCCATCAACTATTGCGAATATGTACTTATAACGCTTTGAAGTGATATCCATCGGACCTAGGTGATCTACATTTGTACAGCATAATGACCAACATTTTGACACTCAACTATTATTTCATGCTCATCGAATTAGGTACAACCAACAAGTCATTACCATCAACGCTTTTATAAAGAATCTTTCCTTTAATCTTAAACCCATCTTAAGGCTTATTTTTCAAAATCTCTGATATAGCGACAATATACGGATCTTTCTGTTGGGCACATCGCATACGTGCAGATATTTCTGAAGATGCAACGTAGATAACAGGATAACGACTTAGACAATCCACATGCTTCATCTTATCTCCAGCTCGGTGTTCCACCTTAAAATCATAGTCTTGCAAATATAAAAATCCACTTACTTTTCCACGTGGGACGTCTTTTTGTTCACCGTCTGTTTAAATGCAGCACAATCGGTTATCAACGTAAAGTTTATACCTAGCAGGTAGTGACGGAACTTTTTTAGCGCCAAATAAGAAGCCTTTACTTCCAAAATATAACTGTGTCTTGCAGCATCACTGGGTGAAGTCTTTTTACTCCAATAAAATATCGGATGTAGGTTTCCATCAAATCTTTTGTAACAACGCAGCACCAAAACCATCTTTTGAAGCATCTGTATGCAACTCAGTATACGCCTCTCTACAGTAAATTCTCAAAACCGGTTCACGGCTAAGTTCATCCTTCAACTTATTAACAGCATTCAATTCCAACGCCTCCATCTTAAACGGTACATCCTTTTTTAAAAGATTTGTTAACGGTCTTACGATCTGAGCATATCCCTTAATAAATTTTCGAAAAAATCCAGTCAATCCCAAAAATGACTGCACAGCTTTAATGCTCTTGGGTATAGTAAAATGTTTAACAACTTGTGTCTTCTCTTGTCCTGGCCAGATCTTGCCGTCTTCAACTGTATGACCCAAGAAATGTATTTTATTTTGTAAAAAGCAACATTTCTTCCAATTCATTTTAAGGTTATATTTTGCAGCCTCTTTCAATACTTGCTTTAACTTGTAGATATTTTCGTCAACTGTTTTTGCGTACACAATTATGTCATCCATATATAATTGCATTACATTTTGATCAATGAGATTTTGGAAGACACTGTTTATAAAACGAATAAACGCAGCGGGTGAATTACAAAACCCAAACGGAGCTCTATTGAATTCGTACAGCCCCTCTTTAGTAACAAAAGCAGTGTATTTTCGACTGTCTTCATCTATAGGCACGTGAAAAAAGCTGTTCTCTAAGTCCATTACAGTAAAGACCTTAGCATCTTGCAACTTTTCCAGAACATCGTCCATCAACGGAACAGGGAAACAATCTTTTATCACCATGCGATTCAATTGACGGAAGTCAACACAAATTCGATAGTTTAAGTCCTTCTTTTTTACTACGACGACTCTGCTTGCCAAGTTAGAAGTAGACTTTCGCACAATACCGTCCTTTAGCCACTGGTCAACTTGCTTCTTTACAGCTTCATTTTCTACAGGCGGGTGACGACTTGGTTGGTGACGAAATGGTGTGATCTTCTCATCCGGTACAATCTTCAATATCACTGGACTGCTTGCTGTTGATTCACTCGGTTGGTAACTCTCAATCAGTGGACGAATTATCGGCACGTACTGCTGTGGTGTATTTATATCAGTATCATTATCAGCATTATTAAAAACACTTATCTTATTTATATCAGCGTGATGAACCAGCGGTGTTAACAACGAAAATTTAAAGCCATTTTCATCTGACGTAAAACAAAATTTGCTCGTAAAATCATAACCAAGTAAAACGTCGTACTCGATTTTATCGTCAGGCACAACGACAAATTTGTGATGTATTTTGATGCCATCAACCTGTACGGTTCCCGTAAATACTCCAACTGGAAGCGTGATGACATTTCCAAGACCACGTAACACTGTTTGACACTTTTGCAGCTCGGCATCAGTCACCTTCTTGTGAAATGATTTTTTAATAATCGTAGCATCAGCGCCTGCATCGTACTTCAACATTATTTATCCAAATAGTTTTTAAACGTCTGTCATCAACAATAATGCGAACATCTGTTGTACCCCTCGGATAATTTTTAGAGATGTGACCTTCATCGTTGCATTTTAAAACATTTTGTTTTATTTTGACAATCTTTTCGCATGTGCTCAACTGAACCACAATCAAAACAACGATTTAATTTAGTATGAGTGGCACTATTTTTTTTGTCACCACTGTGTTGTGCTTTTTCATATTTCTTTTTGTCGTACATTCTTTCATTTGTTTTTTCCGCTCATACTTTCAAATACGCTGTATTTCTCCCTCAATTCGTCAAGCGATTTACATTAATACATTGCGTACTTGTATTCGTTTTTCACATCGAGACCGTCTACGATATAACGGATAACGGAGACAATGTCTACACTACCAAGCGACGCAATTTTGTTCATTTGCAGTGTGTATTCCCGAAATGTTTCTTCTTTGCTTTTTTTTCTTTCGCTTAATTTTTTTGTGTAATTCTGCACTTCGTACTGTTCTAAACTCCAGCAACGACTTGTTCGCGTAATTCACTGTATGTGCTCACAAATACAGTCTCGAGAAATAATTTGGCTGTATTAGTCATTTTTGATCGTGCATGTACATATTTTTGCACGTCACTCAATTGGTATGCATTTGCATTTTGTTTAAAATTATTGAACCAATGTTCAACCGATTCACCATCATAATCACTGATTATGCTCACGAAACTTTCAATTGATATATTCGGTTTATTTCTGTTCGCTTCGTTTGCGTTTATTTTCAGAGTAAGCAATTTAATAATTTCCTCAATATTTTTGCTGTTTTCTTCTATTTTCTCAGCCATTATTGCTAAGCTATAGTTTTCTACGTCCGCACTGTTCGACACTTCAACTTCGACTCTCTTAGATTTACTCTCATTATCGCGAATTTCTTTTTGCGCCTTCGATCTTGTTAAATATGTTTGTCCCTTTTCAACCAACTTCTTTTCAGCATTTATTGAAGCGCGCGGCGATTCTCTAGTTTTTACGTTTGTTTGTGTGTGCACTGGATATTTTGATTTTTTTCCACTCATGTTTTTTTTTTTTTTTTATGTTTTTTAGGTTGAGCCCCCAAATGTAAGAATGAATTATTATTTATTCTTTGGTAATAATATTTTTAATGTTTAATGTAATCTAAATATAATGATGATAAAATAAATTGACAACTTCAACGACTTTTCTACTTGACGACATTCTCTTTTTCGACTTCTCGACACGACTGCAACTTTGCCACTAACTACGATCTTTTCTCTGCTGGCGATGACCACATGGGCACCGCAACCACTCGCCACTCGGTGTATTGCTTGTTACATATATATATATATATATATATATATATATTCAGTGAAGTCAGCGTTAATTGTAAGCGCTTTCACATACAAAATCTTACTGACTTCTTATAATCTAATTATTCTTAATCTCTAGTATTTCGATATGACTTCGTCTATGTCGACTCGTTCGTGCTATCGATCGTGTCTTTTACAAACCAAAGCTCTTGTTTTCGTAATTAGCATAGACAATTTAAATAGTAAAAAAGCATATAATGTAAACTACTCCCTTTTTCAAGCAATGGTCGTCCCTGACCATTTTTTAAGCGAATATAGTTTGATTTCCATTAATAAACATAATTTTTAGCAATAATTGATGACTTACAATAAGTATTAAAATATTTGAAATGTTCAATTAAATTGATTTACTTATAGTAAAGAAAATTCAAAGTTAACATTCAGTTCAAAAAAATGTAGAGTGCTTTATTTATAGTAACTTATTTTTAATTTTAGAAATTGTTATTTGATTATAGCCGATAATGTTCTAAATTTATAATCAAAATTAAATGTGTTTATTATTTTATGTTATCTTTATGGACTCGTCTGCCTTTCATAAGAACAGTGGTCCCTTTAAACTTCTTCTTCTTCATAAATTGATGTTAATTTGTTTCCTAATCTTTTATTTATCTTGACCATTACTTTCTCTCCAACCTAAAATACTCTATTCTGTCTATTTTTGTTATGAGTCAACAATTGCGAATTTTGTGTTTTTTCGATACAATGTTTTACGTTTTGTTTTAAATTTTCCGGGGCAGAGTGAATAATATCGATTGGCTTTTTGCCTGTTGTGGAATGAATAGATTTATTGTATTCTATTGTAGCCATAAGAATAATATCAATTTTGTCACTTAAATTTTCCTGTAATTTAATACATCTTTCAATTTCAATCAAGGTGCTATGAAACCTTTCTACTTGACCATTAAAAATGCTGTGCAGTGGTGTTGCGTTGCCGATTTCAATTTCGAAATGATTTGTTAGTAACGATTTTATAGTATGAGAGTTCAATGACTTCTCATTGTCGCAATATATTATTTTTGTGTCTCTAAAAATGTTCATCAGTTGTAGTAGTGGTATTTTCACGTCTGTTATGGTTCTGGAGTTTATAGGTTGCACTATGGCATATTTTAAAAAATTTGTCTAAACATGTCAAAAAGTACCTTGAATCCGTAGAAAAAATGTCAATGTTTAATATTTCTCCTAGATAGGAAGGAATTGGAGTTTCGGCAATTATGTTTTTTACTGGATGTCTATCGTATTTAGATTTCGAGCAAACTTTGCAGTTCACAACCAACTCTCTCGCCTTTTTCTCCATTTTAGGAAAAAAGTAATCTTTTAGAACTTGCCTAACGTTTTCTTGTGCTCCACGATGAGCTCTGTAATGCTCAGCAGTTAAGATTTCAGTTTGGTCTTCCAGATTGGTAACATCAGTTACAAACAACTAACATGTGCTGAAACTTAGCCAGAGTAGGCAGATTGCAGCATATTGCATTCACTACCTCCGTATTTATAGCATCCTTTAAAGCCGTAAAAAGATATTCGACATCTTTAAATGTAATCTTGTGCCTAACTTTCGATCCAAAAATAATAAAATTTTTCTTCGTATTAACCTCTCCTTCTTCTAACACTATTTGGTTTCTAAAGCAGTTCACTGGTTTTTTAACACTATCTATAACATATGAAAGAGATTCTTCACTATGTACCGTTGCATTGCACGAGTCTACGTCTTGTTCGATGGCATTTATGTGCTGCCTTGACAAAGCATCTGCTACAAAGTTTTCTTTACCGGGCTTGTAAAGAACTCGAGCATTGTACTCCTCAATCAGAAACCGCAAATGTTAACGGCTGATGATCCGTATAAATATTTAATTGTTTAACACCGTAAAGGTAATTTCTCAAAGTATTCAAAGACCATACAATTGCCAAAAGCTCCCTTTCATTGGTTGCAAAGTGCTCCTCTTTTTCAGAAAGTGTACGAGATATCATCGTAATGGGTCTGCCAGATTGCGAAAGGACGGCCCCCTAATGCATTCGACGATGCGTCTGTTGTTAGGTCGAAGGGTTTGCTGAAGTCAGCATAGGACAATGTTACTTCTTCCGAAGAAATAATTTCTTTAAGTTTTTGAAATGCTGTCACCTGTTGCTCATTAAAGTTTAACTTAATCTTTTTTGACTGATTTGCGCTGACTTTCCCCATTTCACCTCTTAAAATTTGTGTTAGTGGCTTAGCAATTTCTGCATAATCCCTTATAAAACATCGATAATAGTTTGTCAACCCCAAAAACGACCTCAAGCTTCTTAGTGTTCTAGGTTGAGGGAAATTTTGCATTTCTTCACCATAATCGTGCATGATTTTTTCATTTTGCAAATTTATTGCAGCGTTAACATTCGGAATAGGATATTTATCGCAGATTGTTTTCTCATTGAGTTTTCTAAAATCAATTACTAATCTTTTTTTCCTACACCGTCATTATCAACTCCCTTTTTATTCACTACCCAAATTGGATTGTTGAACGTTGATCTAGAGGTTCTAATAATTCCATTTTTTAACAAATCATGTATTTCATTATTTACAAATTCAACGACGCTCATTGGATACGGATACGATTTTGAATATACTGGCTCATTATTAATTGTGCGAATTGTAGCCACAATATTGGTGTTGAATGGTAGAGCTTTACTTGGATCAGCAAAAACCCCCAAGTTTCTTTTTTAGTAATTTAAAAAATTCGTCCCTTATATCGGTTGGTATGTCGTCCTTTTGAACTAAGTAATTGACGTCTGGGCAATTTTCAAAAAAAAATTTTTCTTTTACCATAATGGTGCATGATTTTTTCATTTTGCAAATTTATTACAGCGTTTACCTTGTTTAATAAATCGAAACCTATAATACCGTCAAAGGACTGTAAATTGGGAAGAATGTAAAAAATTGTATTTGTTTCAAACAAATTTACCAAACATTTTTATACCCGTTACACATAGTGTAAACGAGTATATTCAGTTTGTCCAAAAGTTTGTAACGCATTGAAGGAGGCATCGGAGACCCCACAAAGTATATATATTCTTGATCAGCTCGATGAGACGAATCGATCTAGCCATGTCCGTCTGTCTGTTCGTCTGTTTGTTGCTATGCGATTTATTCAGTGAAGATATACATATATTGGGCTGAAATTTTAAACTTAAGCTTTTCTCGGCAACGACTAGGTTGAATTCGAAAATGAGAGTGCCACGCCCAATTTTAGGGATAGCCCCCATACAAACTTATCGATTTTTTCGATTTTTTGTTTAAAAATAGTAATTATTTATGAATGTACTCGCTCCCAATTGGGTAAAAACATTTCTTTTGTCATCCAGGTTCAAAACCAAGACGCCACGCCCATGTAACGGGTATTTCAGCTTCGGTTCCACCGAAGTTAACGTTTTCCTTGTTTTCAACTTTACTTTTTCCATGAATGGACTTTACAACGAAAGGCTGCGATACTGGTGCAATGCCCCCAAGAAAGGATAAAGGTTTAATGAAATTTTTAGCTGCACCAGCATATAGTAGAAGTTTTATGGTCTTTCCTGTTATTGATCTACTGATCCAAGGCAGTAAAAAAATTGATTTCGTCGAACTCTTCTTCAGTTTCATCTGCTACCACTTCGTATTCCTTTTCATAAAAAGAGATCAGACTCTACCGCTGTGATGTTATGTAGTCTTTGCATTTTGGGTCCAGTATTTCTATCTGAGTTTAGACGTCGCTTAAAGTGCTCGTTTTGCTTGTACTGGCCAGATTCCTGCTTTGGTCTATAAAGGTGGCTCTGGTTATGCTCTTGACCATTAGCATTAGTATTCGCTAAAGTTGAAAACTTGATATGCGATAATGACGGGCTAATGTCCATGCTCTCGGTTGCTGCAATCTGCCCTATCTTGTTGGTGATGTGAAGGCTCTGCTTTGTAAATGAGTTGCTGTAGCTAGTGTCCCTAGAACTATTTTTCTTCTGTTGCGATATGTTACTATAATTAGATTTTTTTTCCATTCCCATTAGCAAAATTTTTTGCAAATATATAGCGTAAATGATTTGATTCCACCTCTTGAGCAAGTGCCACGGCAGAAGGCAAATCGGATGATCTTGAAGAGAACTAAATATCACACAATGGTTTTTTTTAAAACCAGAAATAAATATTCTTGGTGTATCTTGTCTATATTTTTCATTGAGAGAAGCAACTAAACTTTATTATTGTTGTATGACATGATTGTTTTATTTGTTAGTAGTGTTAATTTTTTTTCTATTTCACTATAATACTCCGTTATTGTAGGTCACCTTGTCGTAAGGTCGAAAGTTCCTGCTCTAAAAGATAGATAGGTCTTTTGTCAGAGTATGTAAAGTCTAACCTTGAAATGATGGCTTTGAAATTTAGCACCGTGTTAAAAGATGCTAAAATGGCATCGGCAGCTCCAACAACCTTTTTCTAATTATTGCTGTGGCCTGGTAGTGTTTAGAGCTACCCTGAAAATCTTCATAAACCTCATATGCGGCATGAGCGGCTTGGCGCCATGATACATAGCGATGCTGTGTACCATCGAATTCTGGAATGCTCTTCACAACATCTAAAGATTCTTCACATTTTCGCGCAAGAGGATTAATTTTTACTTTTTCATAATGTTGTGCTTTCGCTTCTACGTTAGTCAGTGTCTCTAGTCTATTTGTGATGTTAGCTATTAAGTCATCAAAAACTCTTTTTTGAGTTGCTAAAGCTGTTGCTATTAGTGCTTGAACTTGTGCTTCATTCATTTTGACAATATTTTCACTAAAACTTAACTTTTCAAAATGTGCACTTAATTCCTGCATACAATTGAATATTTTACAATATTTATGCTTTCTTGTTTTCTAATATTTTGCACTCTACTTACAGTTTTATTATCTCTACTTATTGCTGTTAGTTTACTTAAAATTTTGCAAATTACGGTTGTTGTTAGCAGCGGAGTTATTCTGTGCCTCTGGTTTATATTCCTTTATCATTAGCTGCTTACAATGTTGTTGGAGCAAATAATGTGTTGTTGTTGTTCTGGAGATATTTTTAAAGATAAGCTGTTTTCTCGAACGGTTGCGATGTATGGCGTGATGCTTCATTCCAAATATTAATATTTCTGTTTGTTAATCAACTTTACTGCAGATTTAAAGCCGCGTGTTTTAATTTGAGCACATGTTGATTGAATTATTTTGCTGCAATACTTTTATAGTATGTGCAGACTCAATTTCAATTCTGATTGTTTTTTGCCAACGTTAAAATTGTTTTTCAAATAATTTATTTGTGGTTTTTTTGTTGTTATTTAACAAATTAGTGATAAGAATTTATCAATTGTAGTTGTTATTTTATTAGATTGTAAATAATTATATTGCAATTAATTAAATTGCAATTAATTCACTCGTGCCCCACGTTGGGCGCCAATTAATGAATTTTAGAGTTGAGTAACTTTATTCAGTGAAGTCAGCGTTAATTGTAAGCGCTTTCACATACAAAATCTTACTAACTACTTATCTAATTATTCTTAATCTCTAGTATTTCGATATGACTTCGTCTGTGTCGACTCGTTCGTGCTATCGATCGTGTCTTTTACAAACCAAAGCTCTTGTTTTCGTACTTAGCATAGACAATTTAAATATTAAAAAGCATATAATGTTAACTTATAGAAATATATATATATATATATATATATATATATATATGTATATATATATATATATATATATATATGTATATATATATATATATATATATATATATATATATACATATATATATATATATATATATATATATATATATATATACATATATATATGTATATATATATATATATATACATATATATATGTATATATGTATATATATATATATATACATATGTATATATGTATATATATATATGTATATATGTATATATATATACATATATATATGTATATATATATATATATATATATATATATATACTAGCAACTCGCCCCGGCTTCGCACGGGTACCCGCGGCTTTGCTCCTCCCCTCCCCCTTTTTTTTCCTCTTTTTTTTTCCTCCTTTTCTTTTTTCCTTTTTTTCTCCTTTCCTTTTTATGTGCCAACTTCATGGGCCAACAGTCATATAATATGTACATATAAGTGGGTTGATATAAGAAGTATTTTTAATGGCAAAAATAAATAGCTTCATAAATAGAATTTTAATTATTATCCATGCTAAATTTAGAGTTTCTAGGTTACATAACAAACAAGTTTTCTTGAAAAAGTGGTAGGTTTGTATGGGGGGATACTCCTTAAAATGGGGCTAAGAAAAATCCATTTGTAAATGATCTCTTGACGGCTAAGGAGAGTCTAATTTTCGAATATGGTAACCTTACCTTTTCCCATAAAAGACAAATATACATCGTATATATACCTGTCTATATATCGACTCTCCTTTCAATGCTGTTCAAGAATATATATACTTTATAGGATCTTCTTTTTTTTACAAACTTAATATACCCCTCGCATACAAGGTATAAAAATTAAGAAAAAAAAAAAGGACTTTTTTTTTTAAATAAGAAAAAACAAGGAAAAACGTTAACTTCGGTGAAACCGAAGCTTAAATACCCGTCAAACCCGTCGAGAAGGGATGGGAGGGGGTCAATAGTCTGATACAACTTAAGTTTAGACACAATGTTGGTTTCAAATTTAAAGCTACACATACAGATATTCAAAAAAAGGGCGTGACACCTTGGATATTTTTCATATTTTTGGTACCCAATTTGGAGTGAATACATTCATAAATATTGCCTATTTTCATACAAAAACTCGAAAATGGGCGGTTTTTTTTGTACATGGCACTTTCATTTCCAAAAAAAAATTTTAGCTAAGTGCCTTCAATAGTCTCCAAGTAAATCGCGTTGAAATAAACGTAGGGACATGACTATATCGACTCGTCTCATCGAGCTGATCAAGAATATATATACTTTATGGGGTCTACGACGCCGCCTTCAATGCATTACAAACTTTCAGACAAACTGAATATACCCTTCACACTATGTTTGGCGGGTATTAAAACCAAAAGAAAAAAAGAGTGCTAGACTTTGTATAACTGAATCATGGTTAAATAAAATTGAAAATCATTATATTTATTGGACAATAGCACAACGCGAAGAAGACTGTTGAGGCTTCATCCTTTGGATTTACCATTTAGGGAGTAAATATAGTTGAGACTCATAAGATAGGCAAAATTGCAGTTGCACCAACGTTATTTCCCATTTTGTAAATCCATTTAATTGTTGTTAAGACAGTTTTAAATAAAAATTTATAAAACAAAAAAAAAAAAAATTATATTTTTTCGTATGTGCCTTCATATCGTATTTATGTCGTCGGAATGTTTTTATGACATTCTTAAGACTACGAGAACCTCTATAAATCATTTCAACATTTACACATACACTTTGTCATGAACACTAGCAAGATCTTAACTCAACTAAATAACTAAATAAAACCTCCCATCCGAGCTCCCGTAGCTTCTGACGAGTCACCAAAGATGTGTGTGGCCTGACGTTCTCCTGGTGGAACACTACACCCTTCCTGTTGGCCAATTCTGGACGCTTCTGGTCGATCGCCTGCTTCAAGCTGTCCAGTTGTTCGCAATAAATGATAGAATTAAGCGTCCGGCCATATGGGAGCAGCTCATATTGATGATTCCCTTCCAATCCCACCAAACACATAGCAAAACCTTTCTGGTCGTCAATCCCGGCTTGGCCACTGTTTGGAACGATTCACCGGTCTTCGACCACGACCGTTTTCGCTTGATATTTTCGTATGTTATCCATTTTTCGTCGCAAGTCACCATCCGCTTCAAAAATAGGTCGAGTTTGTTCCGTTTCAGCTGCATATCGCAGGCGTTGATTCGGTCCAAAAGGTTTTTTTGCGTCAAATCACGCGGCACCCAAACATCAAGTTTTTTTTTTTTTTGTAACCAGCCTTCTGCAGATGGTTTAAAATGGTTTGGTGACTAACTCCCACCCCTGTGCGATGTCAGGAGATGTCACATGCCGGTCTAACTCGAAGTTTTCCATGATTTGATCGGTATTCGTCGTCACAGGTCTTCCTCCGGCTGGCTTATCCATGGTTTCGTTTTCACCGGCTCTGAATCATCGAAACCATTCCTCCGCGGTTCGAAGTGATAGAGTACCATCCCCCAAAACACCATTATTCTCACGGAACGTTTCTCTAGCGGATTTGCCTTTAACGAAGGAAAACTTCAAAATAGCGCGAATTTCGGCGTTAGTGAACTCCATGTTTCCACGTCTATATCGCAGTATCCAGACAAATCATATATAGCGTCGTTTTGTAGGTTATGTCAAGACCTTCCAAATGATGTATAGTATTGCCCGATATGAGCTCAGTAGCGCTTTATACATAGCCGTGAAATTCAAAAGACGAAGTTTTGCTTCTCGCTAAATTTTTAAATTTATAGGTAGTTTATTAAATAAAATACTGAATTGACACAAATAAGCTTAGAAAAACCAGACTAAATGCAAATTATAAAAGGCAATAACACGGAAAAACGTATCAAGCAATCAAAATCTTTACAAAAAAGTCACTCACACTTTGTTGAAAAAAGCACATAATCGCTTTTCTTAACAGACACTAGTGAATACCTATAATATTTAACATAAAGTTATTTTAAACCAATCGCAAATCAAATCACATTTGGCAAATTTCAAGCTAAAAATGTAACAATTTTTTTCTTTAAAAAAAAAAATGGGAGGTGAGTTTGTATGGGAGCTATAAGCTATGGTAGCACGATCCTTATAAAGTCGGTGGTGTATACATAGGTTTAAATAAATTATATAATCATATTATATAGCAGAATTATTTTTACCCAATTAGAAGTGAATACATTATTAAAAAAAACTTTTAATATAGCGTGGGTATTTTTGTTGTTATTAATTTGAAAAATCTTTTATTTTGATCTAAGGAAGTTTGTTTTAATAACTTTTTCAACAAATTTGACCTTTTTTCGGCGTTTTCAATCACGTTGTTTCGGCGGGTATGTCGGCAATTTCTTGACGAACATTGTTCTTGAGGGCAGCTACAGTCCTTGGCTTATTAGCGTATATCTTGGATTTCAAATTAAAGTCTGGTGGCGTCAAATCAAATGATCTCGGTGGCCAGTCAAAATTCGCAATTTTTCGACATCAGTCGCCCAGGGAACAATGATCGCAATAAATTGATTATTGCTCGAGGTGTGTGGCATATGGCGCCGTCCGGTTTGAATCAGTATTCGTCCATGTAATTTTCACGAACAATTGGCATCAGAAAATCTGTAATCATGGCTCAATAGCGCTCACCCTTGACGGTTATCGTAGCTCCATCATCGTCTTCAAAAAAAATACGGCTCGACGACCATACCCGCGCAAGTTTTCTGTGGCATAAAACCGACAATTTTTTTTATTAACGCCTCCAATTAACGAAAAATGTGCCTTGTCAGACATGATGGGTTTAAATATTAAGCCATTTAAATTTTCTATGTAAAAATCTTTAAATCCGCACGAATTATGCTTCAGAGGGTGGTTTGAGCGATGCCTAACTCTTAAGAACGATGACGACCGGATGTTTTTGAAGTCTCTTCAATACTGGCTCATATGGCTTCGATATTTTCATCGGAACGTCTTGTTCGTCTGATAGTGTTATCACCTGTAGCACTTTTCACTTTATTTTTTTTTACGAAACGTACGATTGAGAAGTTATTTCGAATGGTGTTTACTGCTCTATGCTTAAATTTTACTGAAATAAAGCTTCCAACACGATAGTCGATCTGACAACTAATGTCAAAGATATAGGGGGTTGTATAAAAACTCGAAGACGGGCAGTAGGTTTGTATGGGGGGTATACCTAAACTTGTTTGTGGTACCATAGTATATATTCTGGAATTTCAAGCCAACATCTTTAAAACTAAAGCGAATAACTTTTTACACTGTGTTACGAATTCAAAAATTTTTGCTGGAATTTTGTCGTATAAGCATCAATTTGGGATTGAGGGAAAAAAACAGTTTAGTTTTACTGATGGCAAGAAAGTAAATTCCTTTTGGAGTGAAAAATATAACTCGAAAAAATTATATAAGAAGTACAAGTGGGAGAACAACTAACTCGAGCAAAGCAAGGTAGAAACAATTTTGTGTAAAATAATATTTTCTTACCAACCAAAAATTTTTTTAATTCATTTTAGTATAGTCCCTGATTATATATTTATATCTAAAATTGCGAGAGGAATATCGAATCCGGTGGGATTTTACCTATTGATAAGCGATCCCGTTACTTCATTCATATATTGTTGTGATTGTCATTTGGAAGAAGAAGAAGCCAAATTTTTTAAACTGAGCTAAGTTTTTTAATAAATTTTTTAAATTAGTAATTTTTATTGTGTTTTTAGCAATTTTTACTAGTGTTTCTCGTCCTATTAGTTATCTGTGTAATTATTAATTACTAAAAGTTTTGTATTTGTTTTGTTTGTTGCGCGTTTGCGCTTTTCGTTGTTTGGTATGCCTGAGTGCCATAAATGCAAGGGTGCTATACGTGGTGAGACCGGCATTAGATGTGAAGGCGTCTGCGCCAAAGTGTTTCACTTCGCATCGAAGTGTTCTGGTCTAGACCAATATATTGCCAATATATTAGGAACCAGTTCGTTTTTACGTTTTATGTGTGACGACTGTCTCACATACATTCAAAATGTCGATTTAGTGCTCCGCGATGTTAACGAACAAGTTAACCAAAGCGCGCGTCGTTTCGCAGAATATAAAAGTGAATTTAATGACTCGTTGAAATTAAATAATACCGAAATTAAAAATTTATTGGAGGTTGTTGAATCGCGTTACGTTGATCGTGTAAAAAAACTTGAGACATCGCGTTTAGACTTCATTAATGTTTTCTCTGAATTAAAAAGTGTATCCGAAAATGTTAAAGAGTTGAAATTACAATTTTCTCGTTTATCATCCTCCAACGACACTATTGTTAAGGAGATGAAAAACAATAATAACAATCGTGGCAATTTGTCTCAAGTTGTATCAACGCCATCTTATGCAGACATTGCTAAAACTTATAAAAATCGTGAAGTATCCGTACCGAAAATGCGCAAGCCATTAATAGTCCGTCCGAAAGTCCCCCAAGCAACATCAGTGACAAAATCCGATTTGTCCGCTAAGGTTAACCCCTCTAATTTGGACTTTAACAATATATTTGAAAAACAAAACGGTGTTGTTGTAATTGAATCGGAATGTGAAGATGATCGTGACAAGATAAAATTAGCATTATGTGAAAAAATCGGTTCGGACTACGACGTTCACGTACCAAGTGTCATTAATCCGCGTATTATGATTACTGGTATAAAGATTAAATACGATGATGATGCTTTAATGTCTACAATAAAAAAGCAAAATAAGTGCGCGGATGATGCATCGCTTAAGTTTATAAAATCTTTTGAAATAAAAAAACAAAACGGAAGTTATTTCAACGCGATTTTTGAAGCTAGCCCAGTGGTGTTTGCTAATATTCTGTCGGGTCAAAAATTAAATATTGGTTGGGAACGGTGCAAGGTGTATGATGGCATCGAAGTCTTAACTTGTTTTAAGTGCAAAGGGTTTAACCACACCGCGAGTTTTTGTAAGAAGGAAGAAATTTGCGTTAAATGTCACGGGAATCATAAAACAAATTCGTGCAATAAAGATCACTCGAACAAATGCATTAATTGCATACGCGCCAATAATAACTTAAATCTTGGACTGGATGTAAACCACTCCACCCTTTCCAAGAGTTGTCCGGTGTATTTAAATAAACTTTCGGCAAAAAAAACAAAACTTGGGTATTAGCAATCCGTTTCCGTTTGCTCTTCTTTATCCGCTTTACGTGATCCTACAAATCAATTTCAAATTTTTTATCAAAATGTCCGTGGTCTTAACACTAAACTTAGTTCGGTTTATCTTAGCAGTATTGGATGTCCTTTTGACATTATCGTATTTTCCGAAACGTGGTTAAAACCAAATGTTCTTAGTTCCGAAATTCTTTGTGATGACTATGTTACATATAGATATGATCGTGTTGGTAAACGTGGAGGTGGCGTTTTAATCGCAGTTAATACCCATCTTTCATCTAGTCTTATTTCTCTTGACGTAAACTTTATATCTATTGAATTCATTGCTGTTGTTGTTAAACTTAAATATTCTAATTTATACATTTCGTGCTCATATATCCCCCCAAATTCTCCTGATTTAATATATTCGTACCATGCTGAGTGTTTTAGAAAGTTAACTTCTTTAATGAGTGATTGTGATTCATGTTGTGTGCTGGGTGATTTTAACTTACCCAATATTGATTGGATTTCTTCGAATAATTCTTCATTTCTTGATCCGGTGATTGGGAACGATAATAATTCAAATTTTCTATCGAGCATTTCGGAATGCGATCTGAACCAGATAAATAATATCGTAAATACGGGTAGAAATTTATTAGATCTAGTGTTTGTAGACAATTTTTGGGATGGTTCTTTATGCAGAACCCTCCCTCTTTCTACACCAGAAGATGTTTATCATCCTGCTGTATCAATTAATTTTACGTTTCCCACCCACCAGAGTGGTCCTTCATCTCCGTCGGTTAGGGAGATTATTTAATCGTGCTGACTTTACGGTTCTTAACGATCAGTTATCTCAGGCGAATTGGTCACAGGTCTACAATGCATCAAATGTCAATACCGCGGTCGTAAACTTCTATAAAATTTTAAATAACGTACTCGATACCAATGTTCCAACGGTGATAGTTAATGATACACCTAAAAAATTTCCATGGTGGTCAAAACTTATCCAATATAAAAAAAACAGAATGAATCGGCTGTTTAAAAAATATAAAACTTCGGGTTCTATTTCGACTTATTCTCGGTACGCATGTGCTCGGAGTGATTTTACCAAATGCAAACAGATAGCGTACAATTCTTATTTAAACAAAATTAAACGAGACATTAAATCGGATCCAAAATCATTCTTTGATTTCGTGAATTCTAAACGCAACATGTGTTCTTTCCCTTCGCGTATGACTTTCGGTTCCGTTTCGGCTGATAAGGATCCCGACATTTGTAATTTATTTGCTGATTTTTTTCAATCGGTTTATTGTGTCTCGTCTTCTAATGTGTCATCTTATACTTATAATATTTCTAACCTAAACTTTCTCCCAGTACCTGTTATCGACATTGCTACTGTGCTTCGTGAAATGTGTCTCCTAAAATTATGTTTCTCTCCCGGTCCGGACGATATTCCTAGTGCTGTGTTAAAATTGTGTGCAAACTCTTTATGTAATCCTTTGTTGTACATCTTTAATTTATCACTATCGAATGGGTGCTTTCCTGATTTATGGAAAAACTCTTTTGTCATTCCTCTTCATAAAAAAGGCTCAAAGTCGGATATCTCAAATTATCGTGGCATTGCTAAACTGTCTGCAATACCTAAACTCTTTGAAAAATTAATAACTGATCAATTAGTGCATTTTATTTCTTCATATATTACTCCTTTTCAACACGGTTTTGTTAAAAGTCGATCCGCGAATACTAATCTTCTCGAATTTACTTGTAGATCTATTGACGCTTTCTCTGATGGCTTGCAAACTGATGTCATTTATACCGACTTTAGTAAGGCCTTTGATAGTGTAAATCATGATCTACTTATACTGAAATTATACAAAATTGGGTTCCCGCCGCGTTTAATTCAATGGATTAATTCGTACCTTTCCGCGCGTAAACAATGTGTTCTTTTTAAATCTTTAAAATCAAAACCTATAGTTGTCTCTTCTGGTGTTCCTCAAGGTAGTCACCTGGGGCCATCTCTGTTTTTATTGTTTATTAATGATCTTCCATCAGTTATTTTAAATTCAAAAATTTTAATGTACGCGGACGATGTAAAGCTTTTTAATCAATTTGATTCGAGTTCGGGTTCTAAATTACTACAAGATGATTTGAATCGTTTAGCGTTATGGTGCAATACTAACAAACTATTTTTAAATATAAAAAAATGTAAAAATATGTCTTTCTCTAGACGAAAACTATTAGCTACTCAGTATGTGATTAATGATGTTCCGCTTGAAAAAGTAAACTTTTTCTGTGATCTTGGAATTACAATGGACTCTAAGCTAAATTTTTCCGCCCACATTGATCTAGCGGTTAATAGGGCATCATCGGTTTTCGGTTTTGTGAAAAGGTGGTCGAAAGAATTTGTAGACCCTTATATAACGAAACTTTTATATACTTCATTAGTGCGTCCGATTCTCGAATACGGGTGTGTTATTTGGAATCCTCAATATGCTACTCATTGCAACAAAATTGAGTCAGTTCAGAAGCAGTTTTTACTTTTCGCTCTTAGGAATCTAAGGTGGGACTCCTCTAGTCGACTTCCGCCGTATTTAAGTCGTTTGAAATTAATCGATCTACCAACCTTAAAAAATCGTCGCTCTATGCTTAACGTTATTTTCTTACATAAAATTATTTCTGGGGATATTAATTGCCCCTTTGTTTTAAGTAAATTATTATTTAATGTGCCTTACAGACCCAATCGATATTTTGTGCCACTTAGATTAAATATTTGTTTATCAAACTATGCACTGTTCAATCCTTTTAGAGTTATCTGTGCTGAATATAATAATTTATTTTCCTGTTTTTTAGAGTGTGGTAGTAATGACTTTTATAAAAAGAACATCTAGCAGGGATCCGTGTGATTTTACTCCCGTGCTCACATCTTTTACATACCATAGCACATTACAGAACTAAAATTAATATATTTAATGCGGAATAATATTTGTTATTTACTTTTAGTGGTTTTTTCCCGGTAGCTATTAATTTCCTCTGCCGAGTGCCTGTTCTTGGGTATTTGCTGACTATGCCGGTTGTTCAAAAGGTAAGGCAAATGTTCAATAAAAGTGTCTTAGCACAATGTAATTCCTAGAAAGTACTATAGTTGTTTTGCAATATTTGCCAGTGTTTTTCTTTAAAGAAACACATTTAATTTTAATTTTATTGACATTGAAAGAAGAAAATTTAATATACTTAATAATGTAATTTATTCAACAGTTTGCAAAAAATGTGTTTTCACAATGAAAAGTAGTATATGAAACTAATAATAAGATTGACAAAAAAATTTAAATACATAATACTGTTTTATAACTGTTGAGATTGTGATTCAACACTGTATGAAAAGTAAACAAAAACAAGAAAAACCTTTAACTTCGGTAGAACCGAAGCTCAATTACCCGCCACATTTTGGTTTAGTTTATTTATGATCATCAGGTAAAAATTGGAGAAGGGATGGCTTGGAGTCAATAGTCCGATACAACCAAAGTTTAGACACAATAATGGAGTATAATTTGAACCGATGGACAGAATAATAAATATTAAAAAAAAAAATTGAAAATGGGTTGTGACTGTGTTTGGGGGCTATATGCTATAGTGGGTATAGTGATATTAAATGTATTTTTAACCAATTAAAAATGAATACATTCATATATAATAACTATTTTTACACAAAAATTACAAAATGACAGGAAAGTTCTGAATTTCAGCGTAATATCTTTTAAAATGACCGAATAAATTGCGAAGAAACAAACAGACTGACGGACGCACAGACGGACATGGCTGGATCGATTCGTCTCGTCGAGCTGATTAAGAATACATATATTTTATAGGGTCTACGATAGCTCCTTAAACTTTCCGACAAACTAATTGTACCCTTCACACTATGTGTGGCGGGTATAAGAAAACGTTCGTCCGAGGTCGAGTATAACCAATATCCTCTTTGGCTGCTGTTGCTAATAAGTTTGCATATGCTTTCACTGTTCATTCATACCGTCGGAGGCTTGGGGAGTAAGAAAGTGATCCTTGTTCAAAAGGCAGAGGTAGTCTGCTGCCTTAGCCTATCAATATCTGGGTTCCGTTGTATGGTAGTTTGCTAGTCCGCTGTGCTGCCTTTAGTACGTATTTTGGTAATGATCCTAGTCAATGTGAGAACCTCTGTGTGTTCGTGCATTAAGCAAGCAAGAAACATGCCTTGAATCAATCATCACTTCATATACTTGGAAGCGGATACCTAGATCGTCCTGTTGCTATACGGACTAGTAGGATTCCTACAATAACATTGCTGAGGATAGTTATCATCCTACTTTGCAACTTTCGTTTCAGTTTGATGATGTTTGTGTGGTAATCTAAGAACTTCGTTAATTTAAATCAGTTATTATTTAGCACAGATTATTCTATTCTCAACAATTGCTCTGACTTTGAGGTGGCTTCAAATAATTATTGATTTATTAATGAAAAATAATAAGTGATAAAACTCTTCTCCAAATCTCAGATATCCGATTTGCTTGCATCTTTCTATAAATCAACCTATAATTATAATTCATCTACTTCTATAAAATTGCATTGTCATGGGCTGCTATCTCAAAGGCATTCATGCTAGGAAGTTAGGCGTCCCCTTTAATGATATTTGTAGAAGCTTGTAGAAGAAAGTGTTGAACACCTACTCTGTCAATACCCAGCTCTAAGTAGAAAAAGTTCGAGTACTTGGGACAATTATTCATAGATGATCTGTCGGAACTAACTATGATCGAAACAAAAAGCTTATATAATTCTGCTAAGGCCCGATGGATGAGCGGGCGGTCAAGAATGTCTAAGGAACGACTCCTCGAGGTGAGGTTGGTCCGAGGGCGGACACCAACGACGTAAAACATAAATAGCCACGTGAAACACACACAGGATAAAAGTGTATCGAATGCAATGATGACTAGTCTAAACAGAAGTACTCCAGGTGGCAGACACAGAGGTGTAAATCCATCTGTGGATAATTCTGTGACAGGGGCAAGGATTCTGGAGGCCCCAGCAACCGTTAGACCAAAAAACATGACGACCCTCGAAAAACATTATAAGGATCACAATATATGGATATCCACCTGGAACGTCCGAGCACGCAATACAAGAACTCATTACCACTCTCGACAACTTCAGAGCAGACATTACTGCTATCCAGGAAGTGCAATAGACAGGATACGGTTGCACAAATGTAGCATCCTGTAACACTTACTGTACCAAAGTGTACCAAATGCAATGATGGCTTGTGTCTAAACAGAAGTACTATCCTTTAGGTGGCAGACACAGATATGTAAATCCACCCGTGGATAATTCCGCGGCAGGGGCAAGAACTCTGGAGGCGCCAACAACCGTTAGAGGAAAAAACATGGCGATCCCCGAAAACGATATATAGTAAGGGTAACGATATACGGATGTGCTCCTGGAATGTCCGAATCCTCTACAGGGATGGTGCAATAGATTAAATGATCATTACCACTCTCGACAACTTCAGAGCAGACATAACTGCTATCCAGGAAATGCGATAGGTTGGTCACGGTTGCACAAATTTAGCAACGTGTGACATTTACTACAGTGGCCATGAGAGGCAACACATATTTAGAGGTGGCTTCGTGGTTAGTAGGAAACTACGTGGACTTGTCTCCAGGTTTACAGCTGTAGATAAATGTCTCTCATGGATATGCAGCTGATCTACATTTTTGAACATTAGAAAATAGATCATGTGGTGATTGATGCTAGGCATTCAACTAGCCTGCCTAATGTACGAGCGTACAGACGTCCTAACATCTACTCGGACCACTTCCTTGTTCTGGCCAAGGTACGTACTAAACTTAGCACAGCGTACGCCAAGCGAGCTACCATACAACGCCGCAGCAGACTGCCGCTGCCTTCTAAACAAGGGTCTCCAATCTACTCCGAGAGAATCCTCCGGCATCCGACTGTATAAGCGATCAGTGGAAATGTATTTCAAACTCATTAGTTATGGCAGCCAAAGAGGTTATTAACGATACTAAACCTCGAAGACAGACATGGTACGTTGAGGAATGTCGCATTGCTACTGCAGAGAAGAATATAGCACGACAACGAATTCTGTAGGCGGGAGCAACAGGAGCTGTTGTTGAGCGATAGAGGGAGAAACGGAGAGAGAAAAAACGGTGGATCAGACGGAAGAAATGACAACTAGAAGGCATGAAGTGGAGGAGATTAAGACGATGGGTAGCAGAAACGCCCGAAAATTTTACCAAAAATCATCCGTATGACCGAAGGTTATAAGAAAGGAGCTTCGTTCTGCAAGGATGAACAAGGAAACATGGTAACAGATGTCCAGAAATCACTAAGGCTATGGAGGAGCCACTTCTCTGTCCTTAATGACTGGAGCTTTAGTGTCCCTAGTTTTTAAGAAAGGAGATCTTGCAGTCTGCGCAAACTACTGCGGAATAAGTATCCTTCCACTTGCATATAAAATCCAATCCGATATATTGTGCAATAGACTGAAACCGTAAGGAGGAAGTAAAGTTGGACAGTACCAGTGTGGTTTATGGCCGAAGAATTCGACCATTGACCCGATATTCACACTAGGCCAAATCTTGGAGAAGACCAAGGAGAAACAAATCGATACACACGACCTATTTGTCGACTTCAAAGCCGCCTTTGACACGCCAATCAGATTAAAGTTTTTCGAAGCATTGACTGAACTTTGTATGCTTGCAAATATCGTCCGCCTCTGTATGATGACGCTGGAAAACACCCAAAGTGTTGTCAGGGTCGGTAAAGATCTCTGCGACCCTTTTGACACCAAGAGAGGCTTCAGGCATGGTGATGCGTTTTAGTGCGACTTTTTCAACCTCCTGTTGGAGTACATTCTGAAACAATGCCCAAACGTCGACCGAAAGGGCGATATTTTCTACAAAGAAACTATGCTGCTCGCATATGAGGACGACATAGACATAATCGGGAAAAATGATCGTGCAGTCACCGGAGCTTTCTTAGACATAGAAAAAGTCTCGTCCAATAGGACTGACGGTCAATGAGAACAAGACAAAGTACTTGGAACCCACTCGCAGACAATCTGGACGACGCGACGGTCTTTGAGTACAGGGAACTTCACCTTTAAGGCTTGTAGAAAACTTAAAATATTTGGGCTCAGATGTAACCAAGGACAATAGCATCAGTCAAAAGATTAAACGAAGAATCACTCTTGCGAACCGTAGTTATTTTGGTCTCGGTAAGCAAATGCGAAATAGAATTCTGTCAAGAGAAACAAAAATTAAACTCTAAAAGACGGTGATAACGCCTTTACTAATGTATGGCTCAAAAGCACGGGTCAAGACAGAATCAGATAAGTCGGCGTTGGGCGTATTTGAGAGGAAGAAACATTCAATACAAAAGGCTGTCCTGGGCTGGTCACCTGTGTCGGATGGATACAGAGGTTCCAGCAAGAAAATTTTAAGCCAGACGTGAATCAAATCGGTGGGGCGCGGCAGAGAGGACGTCCGCCGCTGCATTGAGGGGACCAGTTCCTGGAAGACATCCGCAATATCGATATTCCAAACTGGTACCAAGTTGCACTATATTACAACCGCTGGTGCGAAACCTTGCGTGCTGCCTAGGCCAGCAATCTGTAGTATTATTGATTGCTGTTAGTATTATTGATAGGCAAGAAAGTAGTTTTAATCTTCGAATGCAAATTAAACTTTAAAAGACTAATTAAGAAATACAAGTGATCGAAAAACAAACGCGAGCTAAGCCGCTTTTAAAAAATAGTAAAAATTTAACAAAATATTTTTTACAAATGAGTAATCATCAATGCTACCAATTTCCCACTAAGTGGCTGTTTAGTTGATGAAATAACTTTTTTAATGAATACGCTTTTTTAACAGACACATAAAAACTCAAATGTTTCACTGTTCCCATTTTTATATTTATTTTTCCTGGCCCGCATTTTGATATCGCGTTGACAATTAGTCGAAAAACGCGGAAAAGTGTTCCCATTGCGCTGTAGCGTTCGATTTTTTGTTCGATATGTAGTAAAAAACTTGGTCTAAAACCGCACTGGTACTGTCCAACTATACGTCCTACGTACGGTTTCAGTCTATTGCATATTACGCCACATAGTATTTTGTATGCGATAGAGAGGAGACTTATTCCGCGATAGTTTGCGCAGACTGAAGGGTCTCCTTTCTTTAAAACTGGACACAGGACACTTAAGTTCCAGTCATCAGGCATACGCTCACCAGACCATATTTTGCACTAGAGTTGATGCATGCATCCAATCAACTCGTCGCCGCCGGTCTTAAATAACTCTGCGGGTAATTCGTCTGCGCCTGCCGCTTTGTTATTTTTAAGCTTTTCTATGACTTCTGAGACCTCGTTATAGTTTGGTGGCTTTACAGGAATCCCATCATCGGCCGGAGGGCCGATTTTCATCATCTCCACCATCGGTATTGTTCCCGTCATCGCCACCAAGTAGGGTAGAGAAGAGGCTTCTCCATAGCCTTAGTGATTCCTGGACATCTGTTACCATGTTTCCTTGTTCATCCTTGCAGAACGAAGCTCCTTGCTTATGACCATCGGTCATACGTTTGATTTTTTGATAAAAACCACGGGCCTCGTTTCTGCTACCCATCATCTCAATCTCCTCCACTTCACGCCTTTCCAGTTCACGTTTCTTTTGTCTGATCAGGCGTTTTTCCTCTCTCCGTTTCTCCTTATATCGCTCAACAACAGCTCGTGTTGCTCCCGCCTGCAGAGTTCTTTGTCGTGCCATATTCTTCTCTGCAGTAGCGATGCGACATTCCTCATCGTACCATGTCTGCCTTCGAGGATTAGTAAAGCCAATAATCGTTTATACAGTCGGAGGCCGGAGGATTCTCTCGGAGTAGATATGAGACCCTTGGTGAGAAGGCAGCGGCAGTCTGCTGTGACTTTAACCTACCAACATATAGCTTTCGTTGTGTGGTAACTCGCTTGGCGTGCGCTGTGCTGAGTCTAGTACGTACCTTGGCTAGGACAAGGTAGTGGTCTGAGTCGATGTTAAGACCTCTGTACGCTTGTACATTAAGCACGCTAGAAGAGTGCCTGGCATCTATCACCACGTGATCTATTTGGGTGCGGATACTTAGGTCGCCACTGCGCCATGTTGCCTTGTCGATCTCGAGATGTGGGAATCTGGTACTACTTATGATCATGTTTCTGCCCGCAGCAAAGTGATTAGCCTTTCTCCATTACTGTTGGTGGTGTCATGTAGGCTAAATTTACCGATGGTAGGGCGAAAGATTTCTTCTCTCCCAATTTGTGCGTTGAAATCACCGATGACAATTTTGATGTCATGCTTGGGGCAGCGATCGTAGAGGCTTTCTAATCGCTGATAGAATTCGTCTTTCTCCATTTCATCTTTAACATTTGTCGGGGCGTGTACACATATAAGGCTAATGTTGAAAAATTTAGCTCTGATGCGTATCGAGGCGAGACGTTCATCTACAGCCTTAAACCTGGAGACGAGTTTGCGTAGTTTACTACCAACCACGAAGCCACATCCGAATATGTGTTGCCTCTCATGACCACTGTAGTAGATGTCACAGGTTGCTAAGTTTATGCAACCATGGCCAGTTCATCGCATTTCCTGGATAGCAGTGATGTCTGCTCTAAAGTTGTTAAGAGTGGTAGTTAGTTCTTGTATTGCACCATCCCTGTTAAGGGTTCGGACGTTCCAGGTGCACATACGTATGCCGTGATCCTTGTATCGTTTTCGGGGATCGCCTTTTTTTATATGCTTTTATGGTAGCTGGGGCCTCCAGAATCCTAGCCCCCGCCGCGGAATTATCCACGGGTGGATTTTCACATCTGTGTCTGCCACCTGGAGTATTTTTGTTCATACTAGCCATCTTTGTATTGGTGCACTTTGTTCTGTGTGTGTCTCACGGGTTCTATGATTTTACGTCGTTGTAAACCACTCCACCGACCAACCTCACATCGAGGATTCGCTCTTTAGACGACTCTCACGTCAAGCTGAGCCTGCTGTGGTAGTATTCTTGACCGCCCGCTCACCACATGGGCTGTCCTAGGCGAGCATGAAATGGTAATCCGTCTTTTGGATTTGTTTCACTTTTTTTCAGACTTTTTTTTATACAAAATAAAATATGAAATTAAATTTTCAATTATTTTTTTTTTATTATTAAAAATTTTTTTTTTTTTATTATTTTTTTTTTTTTTTTTTATTTGTTTTTTTATTTTTTTATTATTTTTTTTTTTTTTAAAAATTTTATATTTTAAATTAAATAGTTGTTAATTTTATAAAGGGAAATTTTAAAAGGGAATTAAAAAAAAAACTACTTCAGACAAAAAAATTCATTCGAGCCACCTCATATTAAACGCACACTATCGCAATGTGCAAATTGTCAGAAGTATGGGCATACTAAAAATTATTGTACTAGAGATACAGTCTGTGTCAAATGCGCTAGTTCCCATACAACCATAAACTGCACTCTAACGTTTGACAAAGGTTAGACCAAGAAGCGCCCTATGCAATGGTAACCACACTGCTAACTATAAAGGCTGCGAAGTATATAAAGAATTACATAAGTTTTGCTTAAATAGCTAGGGCCAATAAGTCAAACAATAGCAGCTCCTCTAATACACCATACCCAATTAACCAAACCATCCCTTCCCAACTGGTTCAATCCGAAACACAACCCACTCTTCCATCTTCAAATCACTAACCATCTAACATAGATTTCACTAACAACTCCTTACCATCCAACCCAACTTCAACGAGCCAAAACAAAAGACACGCTAACCGTCGTCCGTTAAATATTTGAAATTGCTCGTAGGCAACGTTGGGGTCAAAGGGGAAAAATATATGTTTTAGTAAATTACACTGAGCCACATTTTTGAGGTCAATGAATGTAAATTCCATTTTGACTTCAGTTTCTGAAGTGCTTATCAAAGCATGACAAACCCAAATTGCGTCTCTGTAGTTAAGCTCGTATTCGCGTTTAATCGTATTATTTTTATTTTGATTGTAACTGGAAAATTTGTATCTATAACTAGCGAGCCGATGGGCATTTTGCTTTGTTGTCTTCAGCATAATCGTAGGTATAAAATAGAAGAAAACAATGTAAAGCCAAACTATACGAAAAAATTCCATTTATTGTCTCAAAACTGCAATAGGTGTTTGACTTGTTTCGATAAGAATTTTCAGGAACCAAAGTTAAAACGGAGTTTACATTTTATGTGACGCACTATGTAAGCCCGTGTGGTGAGCGGGCGGTCAAAGAATACTACCACAGCAGGCTCAGCTTGACGTAAGAGTCGTCTTAAGAGCGAATCCTCGAGGCGAGGTTGGTCGGTGCAGTGGTTTACAACGACGTAAAATCTTAGAACAAAGTGTACCAATGCAAAGATGGCTAGTATGAACAAAAATACTTTAGTTTGCAGACAGAGATTTGTTAATCCACCCGTGGGTAATTCCGCGGCAGGGGCAAGGATTCTGGAGGCCACAACTAACATAAAAGCATATAAAAAAGGCAATCCCCGAAAACGATACAAGGTTCACGACATACGTATGTGCACCTGGAACGTCCGAACTCTCAACAGGGATGGTGCAATAGAAGAGCTCATAACCACTCTTCACAACTTCAGAGCAGACATAACTGCTATCCAGAAAATGCGATGGACTGGTCACGGTTGCATAAACTAAGCAACCTGTGACATTTACTATAGTGGCCATGAGAGGCAACACATATTTGGATGTGGCTTCGTGGTTGGTAATAAACTACGCGAACGCAGGTTCACAGCTGTAGATGAACGTGTCGCCTCGATACTCATCGGAGCTAAATTTTTCAACAATAGCCTTATATGTGTTCATGCCCCGACAAATGTTAAAGATGAAATGGAGAAAGATGAATTCTATGGGCGGTAAGAAAGCCTCTACGATCGCTGCCCCAAGCATGACATCAAAATCGTCATCGGTGATTTCAACGCACAAATTGGGAGAGAAAAAATCTTTCGCCCTACCATCGGTAAATTTAGCCTACATGACACCACCAACAGTAATGGAGAAAGGCTAATCACTTTGCTGCGGGCAGAAACATGATCATAAGTAGTACCAGATTCCCACATCTCGAGATCGACAAGGCAACATGGCGCAGTGGCGACCTAAGTATCCGCACCCAAATAGATCACGTGGTGATAGATGCCAGGCACTCTTCTAGCGTGCTTAATGTACGAGCGTACAGAGGTCTTAACATCGACTCAGACCACTACCTTGTCCTAGCCAAGGTACGTACTAGACTCAGCACAGCGCACGCCAAGCGAGCTACCACACAACGAAAGCTATATGTTGGTAGGTTAAAGTCACGACTGTATAAACGATCAGTGGAAGCGTATCTCAAGCTCATTAGCCACGGCAGCCAAAGAGGTTATTGGCTTTACTAATCCTCGAAGGCAGACATGGTACGATGAGGAATGTCGCGTCGCTACAGCAGAGAAGAATATGGCACGACAAAGAACTCTGCAGGCGGGAGCAACACGAGCTGTTGTTGAGCGATATAAGGAGAAACGGAGAGAGGAAAAACGCCTGATCAGACGAAAGAAACGTGAACTGGAAAGGCGTGAAGTGGAGGAGATTGAGATGATGGGTAGCTGAAACGAGGCCCGTGGTTTTTATAAAAAAATCAAACGTATGACCGATGGTCATAAGCAAGGAGCTTCTTTCTGCAAGGATAACCAAGGAAACATGGTAACAGATGTCAAGGAATCACTAAGGCTATGGAGGTCCCACTTCTCTACACTACTTGGTGGCGATGACGGGAACAATACCGCTGGTGGAGATGATGAAAATCTGGGCCCTCCGGCCGATGATGGGATTCCTGTGGAGCCACCAGACTACGACGAGGTCTCAAAAGTCATAGAAAAGCTTAAAAAAAACAAAGCGGCAGGCGCAGACGAATTACCCGCAGAGTTATTTAAGACCGGCGGCGACGAGTTGATTGGATGCATGCATCAACTCTTGTGCAAAATATGGTCTGGTGAGCGTATGCCTGATGACTGGAACCTAAGTGTCCTGTGTCCAGTTTTAAAGAAAGGAGACTCTGCAGTCTGCGCAAACTATCGCGGAATAAGTCTCCTCTCTATCGCATACAAAATACTATCTGGCGTAATATGCAATAGACTGAAACCGTACGTAGGACGTATAGTTGGACAGTACCAGTGCGGTTTTAGACCAAAGAAGTCAACCAGCGACTCCATATTTACGCTGCGACAGATCCTGGAAAGAACCAAAGAGAAGCAAATCGACACACACCACCTATTCATCGATTTCAAAGCCGCTTTCGACACGCCAATCAGGTCAAAGTTTTTCGAAGCATTGACTGATCTCGGAATCCCGTCGAAAATTGTTCGCCTCTGTATGATGACGCTGGAAAACACCCAAAGCGTTGTCAGGGTTGGAAAAGATCTCTCCGACCCCTTTGACACCACGAGAGGCTTCAGACTGGGTGATGCGTTGTCATGCGACTTTTTCAACCTTCTGATGGAGTACATTCTGAGGCGATGCCCAAACGTCGACCGGACGGGCAATATTTTCTATAAAGAAACTATGCTGCTCGCATATGCCGACGACATAGATATTATCGACAAAAATGCTCGAGCGACCACCGGCGCGTTCTCAGACATCGAAAAACAATGTCATCCTATGGGACTGACGGTCAACGAGAACAAGACGAAGTACTTGGTATCCACTCGTAGGCAATCTGCACGTCGCAGACGGTCTTTGAGTACAGAGAACTTCAGCTTTGAGGCTGTAGAAAACTTCATCTATTTGGGCTCAGATGTAAACAACAACAACATCATCAGTCAGGAGATTAAACGAAGAATCACTCTTGCGAACCGTAGCTATTTTGGTCTCGGTAAGCAGATGCGAAGTAGAGTGCTGTCCAGAAAAACAAAGGTTCAACTCTACAAGACGCTGATAATGCCAGTCCTAATGTATGGCTCAGAAGCATGGGTCATGACAGAATCGGATAAGTCGGCGTTGGGCGTATTTGAGAGGAAGATACTTCGGAGAATCTTTGGTCCAGTTAGAGTGGAAAATGACATCCGTATGCGTACGAACGATGAGCTGTACGAGCTATATGATGACATCGACATAGACAAGAACATTCAATACAAAAAGGCTGTCCTGGGCTGGTCACCTGTGTCGGATGGACAGAGAGGCTCCAGCAAGAAAAGTTAGGAAGCAAAACGTGAATCAAATCGGAGGGGCGCGGCAGGTTCAGGTCCTGAAGGAAATCCGCAGGATCGGTATCTCTAACTGGGATCATCTGGCACTAGATTTAAACCGCTGGTGCCAAACCTTGCGCCAATCAGATGTAGCGCAACTAATATATATATATATATATTTATATTTATATTTTTTTTTTTTTTTTTAATGATTTAAAGTCGCTGCGAATTGGAAAGCAAAGCGCTTTGTATTCCTTGAATTTGTGGTATGTGTACAATTAAGTGGCCGTCATTCAGGAGTGTCAGGGAAATCTCTACCAACCCAATTCCAACCGAATTTCAACCAAGAGAGATTTCAAGGTGTCACACAAATCTCTTTGGGTTAATTTCAAGTCTCTCAAGTTTTTGTTAGATATTTGATAGAGTTTTAGTAAAATACACCTTTAAAAAAATATGTTTTAATTACAATATATAAGTTATATCAGCAGAAACGTTCTTTTTCTGAATTAACTGTACCATTACAATTGAAAATTACATTGGTATACTTGGACTTTTGTATTTTTCGAAGATTAATTTTTGTGAAATAAGTAATTGTATTTTGCTTAATAGTTGAAGTAAAAGTTCTACTAACAATGTTTTTATAAATTTAATGAAAAAATAATTCCGAAAAGTATTTGCATACAATATTAATGGACTGAGTTGGCAGGTTAGCGTAAGAAATGTATACTTGCTAGTGATGGAAAAAATTATTATAGATAATTTGCCCGCAGTAGCATTTATAAGCACATTTATATGTATGTGTGTATGTACTACAATGCACTTAGCAGATTCGATTTATTTGGCGAGGAAATTATTTTAAACTTTGTTTGATTTAATTTAAAAATTGCGATCTCAAATTAGAGATTAATTTATTTCTTTTATAACATAAATTAAACTTTTGTATGAATGAAAATGTTCAGCTGTGGTGACAACCTCTTACATATATTGGCAAAATTGTCTTCGAACCATGAAATCTTTCGAAGTTTTGTTACACCGAGATTTTATTTTAGAGATTTACAAACCAACGGAAGGCAGATTTACTAGAGATTATCCTGACACCTCTGATTATGATTTGGTTCATATATCTATCTATATATATATATATATATATATATAAATTTGTATATATATTGGGTTGTTCAATAAGTAATGTCGTATCTGTGGTCGAGTTTTGGCGCTTTATTTAACATACTTAGAATTATCCGATTTAAGTTAAATATGCACCGTTTTCTTCGCAAACTTGTTGTCATTTAGAAGGCAACTTCATTATGCCCTCTTATAAAACCCCGCCTCCCTATTTGCAAAAAACTCAAACAACCAGTTTTCGCAAGCCCTTTTTGAGGCCAACGTAGTACCACCAAGAGCGTTTTGCATGGCCCGAAATAGATGGTAATCACTTGGTGCCAGGTCCGGACCATACGGTGGGTGCGATTGGACATCCTATCCGACCTCCCGTAGCTTCTTGCGGGTCATCAAAGATGTGTGAGGCCGAGCGTTGTCCTGGTGGAACACTACACCCTTCTTGTTGGCCAATTCTAGCCGCTTCTGGTCAATCGCCTGCTTCAAACGGTCGAGTTGCTCCCAGTACATGATCGAATTAAGCGTCTGGCCATAGTTGAGCAGCTCATAGTGGATGATTCCCTTCCAATCCCACCAAACACACAGCAAAACTTTCCTGGCCGTCAATCTGGGCTTGGCGATGGTTTTTTGGGTTATCGTAAGTGATCCCGTTTTCATCTCTAGTCACCATCCGATTTAAAAATGGGTCGAGTTCGTTCCGTTTCAGCAGCGTATCACAAGCGTTTAAGCGATCCAAAAGATTTTTTTGAAATCCCATCTTCTGCAAATGGTTCCAAATGGTTGTGTCTTATACCCAGTCCCTGGCCAATCGAACGAGTGCTAACATGCCGGTCGACTTGGATGATTTCGACTATTTCGACTATTAACAGTACGGGCCAACAGTACATCTTTGACATCCACTACACCAGAACGAAATCGATTGAACCAACGCTGTGCTGTGCGAATCGTTACAGAATCGTTACACAAATTTTTTCGGACGCCTACGTTGAATTTTTACCTCTCAGGTAGTAAAAACAAAAAATATGGCGAATTTCTTGCTTGGTGGACTCCATCTTTGGCGCGCTAAAACTTGAGACTGAAACATATGATCACAACACAGTGATCATATGTTTCAGTCCTTGTAGCTCTAGGTGTCCTCTTTAAATCGCCGTACAGGATGTCCCGATGCGATAAGTACAACCTAAGATATGTTAAAGAGTCGCCATCTATTGAAAAAATACGACATTACTTATTGAACAACCCAATATAATGAAAAATAATAATGGACTAGAAACAAAAAATTGTTATAGTTGAAAAGGTAAAGTCACAGCTTATATCGTGAACTTTACTTTGCATTAAAAAGTCTGCAAAAAAGTGAAACAAATCCAAAAGACGGATTACCATTTCATGCTCGCCTAGGACAGCCCGTGTGGTGAGCGGGCGGTCAAGAATACTACCACAGCAGGCTTGACGTGAGAGTCGTCTAAAGAGCGAATCCTCGATGTGAGGTTGGTCGGTGGAGTGGTTTACAACGACGTAAAATCATAGAACCCGTGAGACACACACAGAACAAAGTGCACCAATACAAAGATGGCTAGTATGAACAAAAATACTCCAGGTGGCAGACACAGATGTGAAAATCCACCCGTGGATAATTCCGCGGCGGGGGGCTAGGATTCTGGAGGCCCCAGCTACCATAAAAGCATATAAAAAAAGGCGATCCCCGAAAACGATACAAGGATCACGGCATACGTATGTGCACCTGGAACGTCCGAACCCTTAACAGGGATGGTGCAATACAAGAACTAACTACCACTCTTAACAACTTTAGAGCAGACATCACTGCTATCCAGGAAATGCGATGAACTGGCCATGGTTGCATAAACTTAGCAACCTGTGACATCTACTACAGTGGTCATGAGAGGCAACACATATTCGGATGTGGCTTCGTGGTTGGTAGTAAACTACGCAAACTCGTCTCCAGGTTTAAGGCTGTAGATGAACGTCTCGCCTCGATACGCATCAGAGCTAAATTTTTCAACATTAGCCTTATATGTGTACACGCCCCGACAAATGTTAAAGATGAAATGGAGAAAGACGAATTCTATCAGCGATTAGAAAGCCTCTACGATCGCTGCCCCAAGCATGACATCAAAATTGTCATCGGTGATTTCAACGCACAAATTGGGAGAGAAGAAATCTTTCGCCCTACCATCGGTAAATTTAGCCTACATGACACCACCAACAGTAATGGAGAAAGGCTAATTGACTTTGCTGCGGGCAGAAACATGATCATAAGTAGTACCAGATTCCCACATCTCGAGATCGACAAGGCAACATGGCGCAGTGGCGACCTAAGTATCCGCACCCAAATAGATCACGTGGTGATAGATGCCAGGCACTCTTCTAGCGTGCTTAATGTACAAGCGTACAGAGGTCTTAACATCGACTCAGACCACTACCTTGTCCTAGCCAAGGTACGTACTAGACTCAGCACAGCGCACGCCAAGCGAGTTACCACACAACGAAAGCTATATGTTGGTAGGTTAAAGTCACAGCAGACTGCCGCTGCCTTCTCACCAAGGGTCTCATATCTACTCCGAGAGAATCCTCCGGCCTCCGACTGTATAAACGATTATTGGCTTTACTAATCCTCGAAGGCAGACATGGTACGATGAGGAATGTCGCATCGCTACTGCAGAGAAGAATATGGCACGACAAAGAACTCTGCAGGCGGGAGCAACACGAGCTGTTGTTGAGCGATATAAGGAGAAACGGAGAGAGGAAAAACGCCTGATCAGACAAAAGAAACGTGAACTGGAAAGGCGTGAAGTGGAGGAGATTGAGATGATGGGTAGCAGAAACGAGGCCCGTGGTTTTTATCAAAAAATCAAACGTATGACCGATGGTCATAAGCAAGGAGCTTCGTTCTGCAAGGATGAACAAGGAAACATGGTAACAGATGTCCAGGAATCACTAAGGCTATGGAGAAGCCTCTTCTCTACCCTACTTGGTGGCGATGACGGGAACAATACCGATGGTGGAGATGATGAAAATCGGCCCTCCGGCCGATGATGGGATTCCTGTAAAGCCACCAAACTATAACGAGGTCTCAGAAGTCATAGAAAAGCTTAAAAATAACAAAGCGGCAGGCGCAGACGAATTACCCGCAGAGTTATTTAAGACCGGCGGCGACGAGTTGATTGGATGCATGCATCAACTCTAGTGCAAAATATGGTCTGGTGAGCGTATGCCTGATGACTGGAACTTAAGTGTCCTGTGTCCAGTTTTAAAGAAAGGAGACCCTTCAGTCTGCGCAAACTATCGCGGAATAAGTCTCCTCTCTATCGCATACAAAATACTATGTGGCGTAATATGCAATAGACTGAAACCGTACGTAGGACGTATAGTTGGACAGTACCAGTGCGGTTTTAGACCAAGTTTTTTACTACATATCGAACAAAAAAAATCGAACGCTACAGCGCAATGGGGAACACTTTTCCGCGTTTTTCGACTAATTGTCAACGCGATATCAAAATGCGGGCCAGGAAAAATAAATATAAAAATGGGAACAGTGAAACATTTGAGTTTTTATGTGTCTGTTAAAAAGCGTATTCATTAAAAAAGTTATTTCATCAACTAAACAGCCACTTAGTGGGAAATTGGTAGCATTGATGATTACTCATTTGTAAAAAAATATTTTGTTAAATTTTTACTATTTTTTAAAAGCGGCTTAGCTCGCGTTTGTTTTTCGATCACTTGTATTTCTTAATTAGTCTTTTAAAGTTTAATTTGCATTCGAAGATTAAAACTACTTTCTTGCCTATCAATAATACTAACAGCAATCAATAATACTACAGATTGCTGGCCTAGGCAGCACGCAAGGTTTCGCACCAGCGGTTGTAATATAGTGCAACTTGGTACCAGTTTGGAATATCGATATTGCGGATGTCTTCCAGGAACTGGTCCCCTCAATGCAGCGGCGGACGTCCTCTCTGCCGCGCCCCACCGATTTGATTCACGTCTGGCTTAAAATTTTCTTGCTGGAACCTCTGTATCCATCCGACACAGGTGACCAGCCCAGGACAGCCTTTTGTATTGAATGTTTCTTCCTCTCAAATACGCCCAACGCCGACTTATCTGATTCTGTCTTGACCCGTGCTTTTGAGCCATACATTAGTAAAGGCGTTATCACCGTCTTTTAGAGTTTAATTTTTGTTTCTCTTGACAGAATTCTATTTCGCATTTGCTTACCGAGACCAAAATAACTACGGTTCGCAAGAGTGATTCTTCGTTTAATCTTTTGACTGATGCTATTGTCCTTGGTTACATCTGAGCCCAAATATTTTAAGTTTTCTACAAGCCTTAAAGGTGAAGTTCCCTGTACTCAAAGACCGTCGCGTCGTCCAGATTGTCTGCGAGTGGGTTCCAAGTACTTTGTCTTGTTCTCATTGACCGTCAGTCCTATTGGACGAGACTTTTTCTATGTCTAAGAAAGCTCCGGTGACTGCACGATCATTTTTCCCGATTATGTCTATGTCGTCCTCATATGCGAGCAGCATAGTTTCTTTGTAGAAAATATCGCCCTTTCGGTCGACGTTTTTGGGCATTGTTTCAGAATGTACTCCAACAGGAGGTTGAAAAAGTCGCACTAAAACGCATCACCATGCCTGAAGCCTCTCTTGGTGTCAAAAGGGTCGCAGAGATCTTTACCGACCCTGACAACACTTTGGGTGTTTCCCAGCGTCATCATACAGAGGCGGACGATATTTGCAAGCATACAAAGTTCAGTCATTGCTTTAATCTGATTGGCGTGTCAAAGGCGGCTTTGAAGTCGACAAATAGGTCGTGTGTATCGATTTGTTTCTCCTTGGTCTTCTCCATGATTTGGCCTAGTGTGAATATCGGGTCAATGGTCGACTTCTTCGGCCATAAACCACACTGGTACTGTCCAACTTTACTTCCTCCTTACGGTTTCAGTCTATTGCACAATATATCGGATTGGATTTTATATGCAAGTGGAAGGATACTTATTCCGCAGTAGTTTGCGCAGACTGCAGGATCTCCTTTCTTAAAAACTGGCCACAGGATACTTAGGTTCCAGTCATTATACATTGTTTGCACAAGAGTTGATGCATACGTCCAATCAAATCAAGACCTGCTGCCTTAAGTAACTCTGCTGGTTACTCGTCTGCGCCTTCCGCTTTGTTATTATTAAGTCTTTGTAAAACTTCTGAGTCCTTATCATAGTCTGGTGGCTCCACCGGAATCCCATCATCGGTCGGAGAACCCAGATATTCATCATCTCCACCTGTGGCATTGTTCCCGTCATCGCCCCCAAGTAGGGTAGAGAAGAGGCTTCTCCATAGCCTTAGTGATTCCTGGACATCTGTTACCATGTTTCCTTGTTCATCCTTGCAGAACGAAGCTCCTTGCTTATAGCCTTCGATCAAACGGATGATTTTTTGGTAAAATCCTCGGGCGTTTCTGCTACCCATCATTTCATTCTCCTCCATTTCACGCCTTTCCAGTTCTCTTTTTTTCCTTCTTTTTCTCATTTTTTCTTTTTTTTTCCCCTTTATTCCTTCTTTTTCTCTTTTCCGTTTTCCCTCTATCGCTCAACAACAGCTCCTGCTGCTCCGGCGTTCAAAGTTCTTTGTCGTGCCACATTCTTCTCTGCAGTAGCGATGCGACATTCCTCATCGTACCATTTCTGCCTTCGAGACTTCTATCGAAGTAGATGGAAGACCCTTGTTGAGAAGGCAGCGGCTGTCTGATGTGACAAAATCTAGCTTTCGTTGTATGGTAGTTCGCTTGGCGTGTTTAGTACGTACCTTTTCTAGAACAAGGTTGTGGTCCGAGTCGATGTTAGGACCTCTGTATGCTCGTACATTAGGCACATTAAGTGGAATGCCTGGCGTCAATCACCACGTGATCTATTTGGGTGCTGATACTTACGTCGGCTCTGCACCATGTTGCCTTTTGAATCTCGAGATGTGGGAATCTGGTACTACGTATAATGATGTGTCTGCCCTCAGCAAAGTCGATTAGCCTTTCTCCATTACTGTTGATGTTGTCATGTAGGCTAAATTAACCAATGTACTATGGGGAATTTGACCGGCTTAGGTGGCATTAATGTGTTTTTCACAAGTATGCAAATTAACGATATTTTAATGCAAATGTGTTATAAAAAGACTAAACTGTTATATTACATACCACATATATTTCTTTAACAGCCCTATCTTTAAATAACAGCTGTTAAACTCAGCTGTTGCAACGAAGCGCCACGCGCATTTTTAAAAGCTTAATTTTGTAGTGCATTTTAATATATATTAATTTTGAACAAAACGACGAAAAAGTACAAAGTTTGAAATGGATGTTAATTATTCAGGTTTGTACTATGTGTGGCTACTAATATGTTGCTTGTTTTCTGCGTGTATTACTTATAATTTGTAAATTTAGAAAGTGGTATTCACGTGTTAATTTCGTAAAGAAACTTCAACTTTGAATGGAGCTACAAAAAAATGTTTAGATTTGTTTAGTAAGTGTCTATATACATGTTGTAGAGAATTCAATTCCTAATCCAGAACATCCAGTTTCAACTGCGAATATCTGCGATTTTTAGCAAAATGTCATTTTTTAGGAAAGAACATTACGATTGCAAATGCGGTCCTCATGGAAGTTTGGCGTAAGAAAACGTGCTGTCGTGAAAAGGAAAATGCCATCTTCACTTTTATTAGTGGGCATATTGATTTCAGCATTCTGAATTTGAATGAAAGCCGTTTTAAGGAGAAAGCACGACTATTTTGCTTAAATGTTTTGAAAAAATGGAGAAAGTGCTCAAGAAAATTTTATGTTTTTTAGCTAAAACGGAAAAATGGATGAACGAAAATCAAACTTTTAATTTAATTGGAAGTGATTACGAGAGAGTCTCTAATAGAAAGTCAACTGGACGTCCAAGAGAGACATTTTGTAATAAAGGTGCAAGAGCCCAGAGAAAGCAAGCAGCCGACCTCTCAAAAGCCCAGAAACACAATCCTCGTTTGTTGGTTCAAGCGGCATGTGTGGCCGCACGGAGGCCCAGGCATTTTGATCTTGCTACGATTTTACAATTACTTGCCCTGAACCCAGCAAATGCCAAAAATATTAGGATACTAATAAGTACGTCAATTAAACAGCATGTGCGTTGCTCCACAGAGGAGGCTCTGGCTTTGATTCTGGATCAAGGCTTCACCAAAGAGCTTTATTGTGCATTTCGGGAGGACGCAAAGTGCAGAAATGCAGATTTTTATCCTATGTATAAGGAATTGGCTGAGAAAAAAGAGGATTGCCGACACCCAATATCAATATAACTGACTCCATAGCAAAAGTGCCCCTACAAGATCTTCTAAATCTCTTGAATGAATAGTAGCTTATCAAGAAGAGAATATTGCAATGACATTGGAAAATCAGCAAACGGACTTCTTATCTGCCGAATTGAGATTAAGCTATGGCTTTGATGGGAGCACAGGACAGGCGAATTACAATCAAACATATACTGACTGCCTTTCATATGATGCAGACTCATCACTATTCGCTACAACAGTTATGCCTCTCCGCCTAATCGATTCCTCGGGGAATGTTTTATGGAATAATCGGACTCCGCTGAGTATACGGTTTTGTCGACCTTTGAAATTGGAGTTTCTTAAGGAATCAAAGGAAGTTATTATCGCAGAGAATTTACATATGCAAGAGGCTATTGAAAATCTAATATCATGCAAAATATTCCTCCACCAGAAACAATGCATATATGTAAGGTTCACTCTGCACTTAACAGCAATCGATGGCAAAGTACTAAATGCCTTAACAAATACAAAATCGTTTCAAGCTTGCCCCATTTGCAACGCGACACCCAAAGATTTTCTAGAATTCCGAAATTTTAAGTGCCTTGCATTTGTTCTAGTTTTGGACAATTTAAAGTATGGAGTAATTCCACTCCATTGTTGGATACGATTTTTTGAATTTGTTCATGCTGGGTACAAAATAGAAGTAAAAAAGTTGAGAATAACAAATCCAGTCGACAAAACTATGGTATCGGAGAAGAAGAAATATATTCAGCGTAAATTTTGGGAAATGCTGGCACTAAAAGTTGATCAACCGAAACAAGCCGGATTCGGAAGTACAAATGTTGGAAATACTTCGCGCCGTGCATTCACAAACTACAAAGAATTTTCCGAAATAACTGCCATTGACGAACAGCTGATACTAAATTTGAGAACAATATTGATATGTTTATCATGTCAACTGCAGCTTTATCATACAACTGGGCAACTTATGATGGATAAATATCCGTGGCTGCCAATGACAGCGACGGTCCACAAGATTCTTGTTCACTCAACACAAATCCTAGAAAACACAGTTCTTCCAGTCCGATATTTTGGTGAAGAGGCGGCTGAATCAAGGAACAAAGTATATAAATACGACAGGTTGCACCACGCGAGGAAGCACAATTGATTGTCCAACTTGACAGATGTTTTTCAGAGAGCACTGGATACTTCAGACCCAATTATTTCTTCACTCAATCTAAATAGGCGCATTTGAAAACATAAGCGTCTTGCTCTTCCTTTGAAAGTGATTCAGTTGTTATCCCGTGAATTTGAAACGGAAGACGAGCCTTTCGACGATGCTGATTTTAGAGAGGAAGACCACCATGACTTTTTATTTAATGTTGAAATCGAAAATGAAGAGCATATTGAATGACATTAAATAAAAAAAAAAAAGAAAAAAAGAAAATAAAAATTGGGGGTGGGGTCACGCCCATTTTTCCAAAAGTAAGGTATAGGTATGTATAATACTAAAAAAAGGCGAAAGATTTTTTCTCTCTTAATTTGTACATTGAAAGCACCGATGACAATTTTGATGTCATGCTTGGGGCAGCGATCGTAGAGGCTTTCTTACCGCCCATAGAATTTATCTTTCTCCATTTCATCTTTAACATTTGTCGGGGCATGAACACATATAAGGCTATTGTTGAAAAATTTAGCTCCGATGAGTATCGAGGCGAGATGTTCATCTACAGCTGTGAACCTGCGTTCGCGTAGTTTATTACCAACCACGAAGCCACATCCAAATATGTGTTGCCTCTCATGGCCACTATAGTAAATGTCACAGGTTGCTTAGTTTATGCAACCGTGACCAGTCCATCGCATTTTCTGGATAGCAGTTATGTCTGCTCTGAAGTTGTGAAGAGTGGTTATGAGCTCTTCTATTGCACCATCCCTGTTGAGAGTTCGGACGTTCCAGGTGCACATACGTATGTCGTGAACCTTGTATCGTTTTCGGGGATTGCCTTTTTATATGCTTTTATGTTAGTTGTGGCCTCCAGAATCCTTGCCCCTGCCGCGGAATTACCCACGGGTGAATTAACACCTCTGTGTCTGCAAACTGGAGTACTTTTGTTTATACTATCCTGTGTATTTTACGGGCTATTTATGTTTTACGTCGTTGGTAACCACTCCACCGACCAACTTCACATCGAGGAGTCGCTCTTTAGACAGCTATTACGTCAATCCGAACGTGCTGTGATAGTATTTTTGACCACCCGCTCATCACTCGGTAAAATAATAATATAATATAATTCGGTCTTATTTTGCGTACAGAAATTTGAGCTATGTTGTTATAACTGTGGCAATTTTGATTACTAGTCCTATTTAAAACAATTCTATATTTGTAGCGAAACTTGAATTTAACTGGTTGCAAAATGGCTAGATGAGGTCCACTTGAGCAACAAAAGCGAAAAGCGAATCGGTTGAAATAGATGGTCTCTTTCTAACGGTAGTTTTGTTTCCTTCTTTTTCTTATCTATTCTCAAAAAGAAAAAGAACAAAAAACAGCTAAATACAACTGCATACATACAGTGATTAACGTACCAGTTTGTTTCATTGAAAGAAGCGGAAACATTTCTGCATCGAAAGAAGAAATACAGATCGCAAGGCATCTAATCCGTCGGTGCACAGAAAAGATCTTAGAGGTCGAATACAATCTTGTCCCTGTTTGCATAAAAATAATACATATAATTTAAACAAATAAAACAAACTTACTTTGTAATCAGCTGGCGCCTTTTCATTGTTTTGTTGCTGTCTATTTATGTTGTCTTTGTCCTCTTTAAAATTGATAGAGTTGTATTGCTTCCTTCGTTTTTTTCATTACATCTGTTTTCGTAAACTATGTTGTGTTCTTGTTTTTTCTCAATTTTACGATAAATTTTAAGGAAGAGATAGATAACCAGTGTATCCACAGGCGAATTTTTTCGACGAATTTATTGTGTTCAACGAGTGTTCGAATGTGGATAAAGGTGTTCGTACGAATTTTTTTGGTTCGCGTTCATGTTCGTGAAATCTATATATATATAAATATATAGCTGTGCGTTAACGCTAAAACTCGACCGATTTGAACAATTTTTTTTGTTTTGTTGCTCTCATCATAGATGTGGTCAGAAAGGAAAAAAATTTTGAAAATTTTGACCCGGGGCCTAATGGGGACCTTGAAACCGGAAAAGCCATATCTTTGGAGTGAATAGACAGTAGAGTAGAGACTTGAAACAGGGCTCATTTGAAAGATAGTTAAAAACATTTTTGGCGTTCAAGGTTTTCAAGGAATTTCCGGAATTCGGACCTGGGACCCATATGTGGACCCAATATAGATTTTTTGATCAATTTTTTTATTTTTATTACAGGTGAGAATTTAGACTGGATCTTAGAAAATTTTCACCTGGGGCCTTGAAACCGGAAAGCCATATCTTTGGAATGAATAGACGTAGAGACATGAAACTGGGCTCATTTGAAAGATGGTTAGAAAACATGGCGTGGCGCTCATAGAAGTATTTGAGAGAAATTTAATTCGGTATACATGTTAAAAAAGTTTGAAAAAAAAAAACGGACCATGGGAGAGGCCCCATAAAAGCGATCAAAAAAATTAATTTTATTTTTGCAAATAATTGAACAAGAGAAACGAAACTCGGTATAAATGTTATTACACCGAGAAAAGTATAATCCATTGGAAAACGAGCGGTGGGTGAACCAAAAAAAATTTGTCTTATTTTTGCAAATAATTGAGCTAGACAAATGAAATAAGGTATTACTTCATGACCCGAGCAAGGCCGGGTAGTTCAGCTAGTGATGAATAAACAATATAATGAAGAAATCATTGAATATCTTGAAAAAAGCGCGAACTGAGCAAAATAAAAAGGAGTAAAAAGTCAGGAGCCATAATTCTGCTTTCGATTGTGTAAACGGGTATATTCAGTTTGTCGGAAAGTTTGTAACGCACTAAAGGAGACGTCGTAGACCCCATAAAGTATATATATATATATAAGTATATATATATATATATATATATATATATATATATATATATATATATATAAGTATATATATATAAGTATATATATACTACACCTACACCGGTAAAAAATTGTAGTAAATCATGGTAGTTTTTTTTGTTGTTTTTTTTAATTTAGTACATTATATAAACAAATAAAATATAAGAATAACTATGTCGAATTTTCAAAAAAAAATTATAAATTACAAAAAAAATTTAATAGATTTATATAAGTCGTATAAACATTTGTAATTTTATTCTCAAAAATTTTCATTAACTCTGTATGCAGAAAATATTGAAAATCACGTGGGTGGTTCAAATTTAAAGTAATTTTTGAGCATTCAAAGACAAAAATAGACAAAAAGTCGAAGTCTATTCCCATGTTCCTATTTACATGCTTATTGCCTTGAACCGGTCTAAGTTACGAACCGCATGTTGTCCGATGCGATAAACGTGTAATTTAGTGCATTCACACTCAATGACTTGATGATACTTATTATTAAAAAAAAAAAGCTTGATAGAAAAGTCCATCGAGTTTGGTCCTGTTGAATATGATTTAGAACTTTTGGCGTTTGATTGCCACGGAACCTTGACTTTCATATAATATTCTTATTTATCTATTCAACGATTTAATGCAATGTTTATTCGAGATTCTTAATTTACAATGTGATAGATGGGAAAAACCAAAAAAATAAAATAACACTTTTATTTATTTATTTTTATATAACACTTATCGGATAAAAAATGTGGAAGTTTTCTACGAAAAAATTTTGGTGGCCATTTTTGAAATCTTCGCCCCAAAATACATGGAAATATGTTGGTTAGAATGAATCCTACGAGATGTTGCGAATATTTGTAAACTAGTGTTATATAAAAATGTTTAAAGTGGATTTATTTAAAAATCTCTCCACAGATTATTTTATTTTATTGATTTTTCCCATCTATCACATTGTAAATTAAGAATCTCGAATAATTTTCCAGGTGTAAAATTTTTTATTTAAATTTGGTTAAGGCGCACCGTGTTAGAGATGGGAGCAATCTAACTATAACTGATCGCGATTTTCCAGCCAAAAAACTTTCGTTTAATAAATCAAGATATGAACTCCTCTGGTGATTTGTATAAAAAAGAATCAGTACCCTACTGGCATATTTGTCAAATCGCGTATATGCGCAGTTTGACAATAACATTTTTTATACCCTGTACCCAAAGGGTAAAAGGGTATATTAAGTTTGTGCGAATGTATGTAACAGGCAGAAGGAGCCAAGATAGACCATATAAAGTATATATATTCTTGATCAGCATTGGAAGGGGAGTCGAACTAGCTATGTCTGTCTGTCCGTCCGTCTGTCTGTCCTGCTGTCTGCCGTATGAGAGAGATTATCTCGGAGACTATAAGAGATAGGGCCACCATATTTGAAACTTAGACTCTCCAGAACCGTGAAGTGTTCACTTGCAAACGGTTTTTCTCTAGACCCATTTTAAGGGGTACCCCCATACAAATGAACCCCAAAATTTTAGGTTTTTGCATAAAAACGTCATTGTTTTTTATTGTAGGAAGTTCAAACTTAGTATAAACTATTTCTATGAAAGTCCCAATAAAATATCCCAATATGGGTAGGACCAATAAAATTTTAGGTATAGCCCCCATACAAATATACCCCAAAATTTTAGGTTTTTGCATAAAAACGTCATTGTTTTTTATTGTAGGAAGTTCAAACTTAGTATAAACTATGTCTATGAAAGTCCCAATGAAATATCCCAATATGGGTAGGACCAATAAAATTTTAGGTATAGCCCCCATACAAATATACCCCAAAATTTTAGGTTTTTGCATAAAAACGTCATTGTTTTTTATTGTAGGAAGTTCAAACTTAGTATTAATTATGTCTATGATAGTCCCAATAAAATATCCCAATAGGGGTAGGACCAACAAAATTTTAGGTATAGCCCCCATATAAATTTACCCAATTTTTCAAGTTTTTGTTTGAAAATTCAATACAATAAGGTATATACAAAGATAGGACTTAATTTAAGGTACATAAAGATTGGGTACAGGGTATCTTGCAGTCGAGCATACTCGACTTCAGCGATCTTTCTTGTTTTTTTTACATTTTTTAAGTCTGACGTGAGAGCGCAAAGCTAAAAGCAATTCGATAGGCGTTGTATTTCGCTACAAATAGAAATCTATTATCAGTGTTGTTTTACGAACTTTTGCTTTTACTCTAAAAAACTTAAAACATATTTGTAATATTACACATGAAAGAACGCTGAAGTCGACTCCCGGAATTCCTGTACCTAATTTTTAAACACCAAACTTATTGTATTTGATTTTTATAAAAAGACAAAAAAGTGGGGTACATTTTTTAGGGCCAATACTTATTGCGTTATTTCATTTGGTGTATTGTAGGCATAATTCGTACTAAACTTAGAGCTCGTAGATTACATAACAGAGAAGTATTCAAGAAAAAACTAAAATTTTTGGTAAGCTTGTTGGGTACCCCTTAAAATATGGCTAGAGAAACCCCCCGGCTAGAGTCTAAGTTTCGAATATGCTGGCCCTATTTCTTATAGTCTCCGAAATAATCGTTTTCATACGGCAGACAGCAGGACGGACGGACAATCGGACAGACAAACAGACAGCTATATCGTGTCACCTTTCAATGCTGATCAAGAGTATATATACTTTATATGGTCTATCACACCTTCTTCTGCCTGTAAAATACATTTCACAAGGTTAGTTTTTTTTTTTTTACCCTTTGGTTACAGAAATATACAGTGGTTCACAGCTTAAATGAAGCACTCTTTTTTTATAAAAGTTCCAACCGCTCTATCTCAAAACAACGCAACAATATAAAACAATATTCTCTACTGCAAGATACCATTTTACTACCATACCTCATTGAATTGAATTTTCTTACAAAAACTTAAAAAATCGGGTATATCTCTGTATGGGGGCTATTCCTAAAATTTTGTTTGTCCTACCCATATTGGGATATTTTCTTGGGACTATCATAGACATAATTAATACTAAGTTTGAACTTCCTAGAATAAAAAACAATGACGTTTTTATGCAAAAACCCAAAATTTTGGGGTAGATTTGTATGGGGGCTACCCCTTTAAATGGGTCTAGAGAAAAACCGTTTGCAAGTGAACACTTGACGGCTCAGAGAGTCTAAGTTTCAAATATGGCCCTATCTCTTTTAGTCTCCGAGGTAATCTCTCTCATACGGCAGACAGCAGGACAGACGGACGGACAGACAGACATAGCTAGTTCGACTGCCCTTCCAATGCTGATAAAGAATATATATATTTTATATGGGGTATCTTGCCTCTTTCTGTCTGTTACATACATTCGCACAAACTTTAAATACCCTTTTACCCTTTGGGTACAGGGTATAAAAATCGTGAAACGCCATTTTTTAGATATATTTTTCTAGTTAACCAAGGAGCTTCTATTTGTTTTATTAAAATTAGATTTAACCAAGTTATCCTTGGAAAACCAAAAACAGTGCCCAAGTTTATGTCACAGCTTACTTTATGCATTGACTAGCCTTTGATCACTAACAGAGAACGGCAAGGCGTGATTGCAAAAACGTTCATACACAAAAACAGCCGAATAATCGTGCCCTTCGGCTCAACCGATCAAACATTCATATGCACCCGAAGTCACTGCTGAGTTAAATTCACTCAATGTGCGCAAATTTTTTTGCTCACTGAATTTATTCACGCTCATATGCAAACCGATCATTTGGGCGTATGTTGATTTTATTCAACATTGAATTTTTTTGTTGATTTATTCATACGCCCAAATTCTTACTCAATTCCACTCACGGTACGAAAGTCAGCGTTGAATAAAAATCAGCTCATGATGATTTTTATTCAACGAATAACTCAACTCGTGTTCGTGCATTTCTAGCTAGTAGTGCAGTTGCAGAGCGCGCATTTTCTTTGGCAGCAAACATAATAACTGACAAAAGAAATCGTCTTGGTCCAAAATCAGTGGACAGCCATATTTTTTTAAAATCTTTTTTTTAAAACATTTTCAAAATAATTATTACATTGTTATAGATAATATACATAAGAATGCATTAAGTAGGTCAAAATGTGTCCCTTTTTTATGTTAAATTATTGATAAAGTGTGAAAACATTTTTTTTTTAAATTATAATTTCACTTTATTAATTTTTTTATTTTCTCATGTCCATTGTCATTCAATATGAAAATATATATGTAATCTGTTGTGAAATTACGTATTTTCCTTTCTTTCACCTTGCACATGCACAAACTCATACGAGTTGATTTTATTCTTTTTGATTTTATTCTTATTCAACTCAATCAATGTTGAGTAAAATCAATATACGCCCAAATGATCGGTTTGCATATGAGCGTGAATAAATTCAGTGAGCAAAAAAATTTGCGCACATTGAGTGAATTTAACTCAGCAGTGACTTCGGGTGCATATGAATGTTTGATCGGTTGAGCCGAAGGGCATATACACGATTCATGTGCTCATCAGCATGAGCTGATTTTTATTCAATGCTGCGTTTCCTTCGGTGAGTAGAATTGAGTAAGAATTTGGGCGTATGAATAAATCAAGAAAAAGTGATTTTTGCAGATCTCTGATCACTAACCATACCATCGGCCGAAAGCAGAAGCCGAGCGTTTTAATTCGCATCAAAAGCGAAAATATAACTGCCAAAGCCAGGCGAATCAGTCACACATCAGTCTGCTTTAAGCAGTCAAACGAAGAGCACGGTCTGCTTCGCTTGTGCTCCGTTCTGTTTGCATGTATGGGTGCTAATATGTGTATGCGCTCGCACCATAGTGTGTGTGTTGAGAATGCACATTTCAAGGCCACATGTCAATGCTAGCTCAATTCTAATTTTTAAGTTTTTAGCAAATCACTGCCAAAGAAAATGGTCTAGATGGTAGACACTCAGCTCGGTGTGCAGGAGTTCGCGGTTCAAGTCCCACTGCGATCGCTACTATGAATTTCATTTTTAAATTCCTAATGACATTTTCGAATACCAGTCTTGACAACCATTATTTCAAGTTTTTTTAAATTTCTAATATTGTGTGCGAGTAATTAAGTTTAGTTAGTTATTGTTTTTTTCCTTTTTTTTTTTAAAGAAACCAAAAAATAATCAAAAGTTATTCTAATTATTAATAAATGTCATTAGGAATTTAAAAATGAAATTCATAGTAGCGATCGCAGTGGGACTTGAACCGCGAACTTCTGCACACCGAGCTGAGTGTCTACCATCTAGACCATTGCGAAGTTCGCAAGCCCGTCGTCTAATTAGGTAGACATACACACTTCTGTTGTTTATGTTCCCTTTTCTTTGGCAGTGATTTGCTAAAAACTTAAAAATTAGAATTAAGCTAGCATTGACATGTGGCCTTGAAATGTGCATTCTCAACACACACACTATGGTGCGAGCGCATACACATATTAGCACCCATACATGCAAACAGAACGGAGCACAAGCGAAGCAGACCGTGCTCATCGTTTGACTGCTTAAAGCAGACTGATGTGTGACTGATTCGCCTGGCTTTGGCAGTTATATTTTCGCTTTTGATGCGAATTAAAACGCTCGGCTTCTGCTTTCGGCCGATGGGGTTCTATGAGTCTGCCTACGTTTGCATTCACGAAATACTCGATTTGTCCAATCTATATATTGTATGGTTAGTGCTTTGATATTATTTACAACAGGTTTTACACCATGTCGTCGCATTCCCGCGAAGAGTGGTTTTTTAGCAGCCATTTTTTCATAAGATCTTATTTTATAGTTGTAATAACGAATGCTTGTTAAATTTTTTTTAAATATGGCCAATTGTGTTTACAGCAGCAATTTATTTAAACATACGATCATTTCGCGCGTCATGTTTTTGGTGCAAAACAATGTAAGTTCAACATACGATATGAGAAAATCCTTATTTATTTATATAAAAAAAGTTAAAATAAAATTTTGTTTTTGTTTTTATTAAACTTATGTAAGAAATTCATATAAATCATATTTTTCTGTATGAAATTAAAGTATATATGAAAAAAAAAAAAAATAAAATATTGCATAAGGCAAACATCTTCAGTTTTCATCTTCTTCATCGGTTTCATCTAAACAATCTACGATTGTTTTACAATTTTTAAGATTTACATATTCACTATGATATTTAGTAGGTATACTGTTAACATTGCATAGTTTTTTTAAATCTAAAAACTTCTTTTCTGAAATGCTTAACTTGTTCTTGTATAAACTTTTAATATTTTGATTCAAGTTTGATATTTGAATAATTTTTTTGTATTTGTGTTTTCGAAATATTCATAATTCAATTCCATTTCTCCGTTGTGCAAAATAGCTGTACGTAATTTGCTTAAATTTAATGTTTGATTTTTAAATAATGAATTGGCAAAACGATTCCAATTTTGGAAATCCTTGTACGTTAATTCAACGCACTCGTATCCGGATGGATGTGTTCTTGAATTTCTTATTAGAGTCGGCCATTCACTTGGCGCCCAAACATTGCGATTTCTAATAAAAGATTCAATGGTGCTATGTACAGAGTCTACAGGCATCATTGTATGACCAGGAAGCAAATAGGTGACTTTAATTGTTTTCAAAAAAGTTGAAGTCTTTAAAAAATGTGCTAAACCAGCCAGCACAGCCTTGTTTTTATTTTGACCAGCACAACTATCGCAATAAAGGCTTAGACTTGATGTTGTTTTTTTACTATCTAGAATAAGCAAATACTTTACAAGAGCTGAGCATATTTCATTACTGCCTCTTTTACCATCAATTTCGTGTACCATTTTCATACAGACTTAGATTGTAGTAGGAGTATTTGCGTGAGTAAAAAGGGATACATTTTTGGAAAATGGAGTATGCAAAACCTTTTGCATATCAAAACTTGTGCAAAGAAATTCTTTCCTTATCTTACTTTCACTTTGGTCTTTTAGAAATAAATTTTTACTTAAATTTTTATTTTCTATGTGATTTTGAAATTGTTGTGAACTACGAAATTGTAGTTTTTCTTCATTATTTAGATACTTTTCATTATCGCAAATCGTGCATTTGTCCTTTTTAGGCAAATGAAAACCGATTGAAAACTCTGTGTTAAAAATGGCTCGGAATATTCGACAAGAGACAGAAAAGTCCATTAAGTCTTGATCCCTTAAATAAGTAAGATACAATCTATATAAATTGGAAACATTCCTTAATTCTTGTGGTAAATAAACCCTGGTATTATTTTGACGGCAATAATGGGAAGGTACTGCTGGCAATTTTTTATGTAATCTTTAACAATTTCTGTTTTACGAATGTCAGTTTTATTATGTGGTGTCCTGTTTTGGCTTTTAGAACAATTCGGTCCTTTTAGTGCACGCCTCAAAACCATTTGGGAAATATTTAAAGTTCTTAAAAATAAATTCTGACAAACTTGAAATATTTTTCCTTCACTTGATAATGTATATTCATAAGTCCAGTTCCGCCTCAATACGCGCTTTGTTTTCTGTTCAGCTCGCCTTTTTTTAATATGCTTTGGCTTAATTCGAGAGTGAAGCCATGATACCTGTCTTTCTTTTGACAATCCCCAGTATTGTTCATTTATATGTGTCCGCGAAATTTCGGACACACTTAGGCAATCCTTTTTTACATTTTTTCCCAAGACAAGGGTTTGTAAGAACACTTCGGTTGCGTGTCTTCTTTGTAACATCTTTTCTTTTTCGTTGTATTTTAAGTCCACGTTCGCCGACGCTGCACTCTTCTTCATTTTCATCGCTGTCGCTATAGGGCACTAGTGATTTAACAAGCTATAATAAACCAATTGATCAGTTCTGTCAGTCTGGACATCAAACATCAACTAATACTTTTAATGAAGTAACACTTACATTTCACATTTACTGAAATACGATAGGCTAGCTAAAATTCACATATAAAAACATATTAACAGTTACAATGGCACAAAAACAATTAAGCTTCACATCATCACATCTAAATGGGAGCTCAAATACAATATAATATACATATACATATTGTAGAAAAGTACTTACATCGTTTCTGGCAAATGACATTTTTATACCCGTTACACATAGTGTAAACGGGTATATTCAGTTTGTCAAAAAGTTTGTAACGCATTGAAGGAGGCATCGGAGACCCCATAAAGTATATATATTCTTGATCAGCTCGATGAGACGAATCGATCTAGCCATGTCCGTCTGTCTGTCCGTCTGTCCGTCTGTTTGTTGCTATGCGATCTTTTCGATGAAGATATAAAGATATTGGGCTGAAATTTTAAACTTAAGCTTTTCTCGGCAACGACTAGGTTAAGTTCGAAAATGAGAGTGCCACGCCCATTTTTAGGTATAGCCCTCATACAAACTTATCGATTTTTTTCGATTTTTTTTTTAAATAGTAATTATTTATGAATGTACTCGCTCCCAATTGGGTAAAAACATTTTTTTGGTCATCCAGGGTCAAAACCAAGACGACACGCCCATGTAACGGGTATTTCAGCTTCGGTTCCACCGAAGATAACGTTTTTCCTTGTTTTATATTTGTTTCTCACAACTAAAGCAATTAATAATTTTACATTTATGCTTGCGACTTTATGCACTGAAACTCAACGTAACACTAATTAAAGCTTTCGCAGCATCGCTTCTTATCTGCTTAATCAAAGAATATTAAAACGCCAAGGAATAACGGCACAAAAGAAAACGACCAAAAAATACGCAAAACAAAGAGCTCAAAATTCGTTTATCTCGCCTTATTTTTGTACGTTTAAAGTAGTTAACAACACTTAAAAAAAAAAAAATTATATGGACATACGATAATTTCGCGCGCACAGAAAAAATGTTAGTAAACATACGATTAAATTGAAATTGATTTTTTCCGAAACTAAAGCGAATTCATTTGTAATTTTTTGCAAGTATGTGAGACAGACGTTTTCTAACCGTTCTGCATTAAAATCTCAATTTCGCAAAAAATCAACATACGATCATTTCGCGGGAATGCGACGATGTGACATTGATGCCACCAAGTTTTCGGGCTTCCAGGTGTTGATATGGCCTATTAATTTAGTAATTCATATTTTACCTAATCCTGGCTAGATATCATGGGTTTACAGATGGTATTGTCTAGCAATGTATATAAAGGGTGTAGCCGGGTTTTCATGTAAAAAGTGCCCCCAACGATATTGAATATCTTTGAAATGAGGTTCGATAGCCCTTGATTTGAAACATTTTTCTGTATACTTATTTTTCCGATATAGGCGATATTAAGGAAGATATAGCGACAAACATTCTTTTAGTTTTTAGTTTTTTTTTTTTCTGCTCACTGAGTTGAAAAAAAAGTTTTGATGAAAAATCTTTTATTTTTTTTAAAATTCATATCTATCTTTAAAAATTTTTAAAAAATTGTTTCGGTCAAAAATTCTACCAAAAAAATTTTTTTAAAGATTTTAATTGATGCTTTTACCATGATACTTTAGAGATACACCTCTAAATTACCATGTAAGATATTCCTTTGTTTGTCTACTTTGACACATAAAATTTCAAAGTTCTATCTTGGGTATTTAAAAAAAAATATAAATCAAAAATTAGTCGTTTTCCTATGATGTATTACACATGCTAGCATTGCCAGCACTCAAAAATGTATGTATGTACGTATGGTCGCCTTTGTGTGATTGCCGTCGGCGCAGCAGCATTTTAAGCGAACCTTTTTTTATACCCGTCACACACAGTGTGGAGGGTATTATCATTTTGTCAGAAAGTTTGTAAAGCATTAAAGGAGACATCTTAGACCCTATAAAGTATATATATTCTTGATTAGCACGACGAGACGAGTCGATGTAGCCATGTCCGTCTGTCTGTTCGTCCGTCTGTCTATCTGTATTTATGCGATTCATTCGCTCAGTTTAAAAGATATTGAACTGCAACTCAAAACTTAAGCTTTTCCCAGTCCTAAGCAGTTCAAGTGTTAAAATCAAAGTGCCACGCCCGTTTTAAGGTGTAGCCCCCATACAAATTTACCGTTTTTTTCGGATTTTTTGTATGAAAATAGCAATTATTTATGAATGTACTCACTCGAAGTTAGATAAAAATGACATCTAAGTAATGTCATCCAGTATCAAATCCAAGCTGCCACGCCCATTTTTAGATACAGCCCCCATACAAACTTACCGCCCATTTTCGAATTTTATATGAGAATAGCTATTATTTATGAATGTAGTCACACCAAGTTGTGTAAAAATACTTCTAATGTCATCCCATGTCAAATCCAAGCTGCCACGCCCATTTTTAACTATAGCCCCCATACAAATTTAACGCCCGTTTTCGAATTTTTGTATAAAAATAGGTATTATTTATGAGACTATTCACTCAAATTTATGTAAAAACACTTCTAATGATATCCAATAACAAAACCAAGGTGCCACGCCTATTTTTAGCCATAGTCCCCACACAAACTTATCTATTATTTTCGAACAAATGTATGAAAAAGTAATAATTTTCGAATATATATTTATAGATGTATATAAGCCACTGATGATCACACTAAACTATTCAAAGATTCATGTGACGGTTATTTAAGCTTCGGTTCCACCGAAGTTAACGTTTTTACTTGTTTTAATTTTATTTAATTTGCTTTTTTCTTTTGAATCTGCAAAAATTTAGGGTGTTATATGTATTATATAATGTTGTAAAATATATAAAATATAGTACATTCATATTAAAATATATATTATATTAAACAAATAATTAAATATGTCAAAATATGTATTTCTTTTTATTAGCCAGCAACAAAAACAAGTACCATGCATATATGCATATTGCGCTATCACTCTCTTTCTCTCTTTATGTTCTTAGGGTTCTTTAACTTCTTCATATTTTATTATACCCAGAACACGCGTGGTGTGAACGAAAAGGATTCATTGAGAATATATGTATATTAGAAATATCTACCTGTTTTTCATTCATAGATATTTGTGATATGCGACTCCTTTTTACCTTACATCTTATTACTTTTCAAAAAATGCTTTTTAATTCATTTTTTAAAATATTTTTTACTAGCAGGTACCCGCGACTTTGCTCGCGTTTTTTTTTTTGCTTCTATTTGGTGGCTAATTATAAATTGTTCAAAAAATTTGGGTTCAAATTTTGGAAATTCCCTAAACACGACTAACCATCATTCAAATGCGCCCAGTTTCAAGTCTCTACGTCAATTCAAATTCATATTGGGATATTTTCTTGGGACTATCATAGACATAATTAATACTAAGTTTGAACTTCCTAGAATAAAAAACAATGACGTTTTTATGCAAAAACAAGATACAAGATAAAAAATCGTTGACAAATACACACAGTGTAAAATGTGAAATTCACTAGTGATAAATTATTATAATATTTTGTTTTTTTTTTTATTTTTTAAAGTTTTAAAGTTATTTAAATATATATTATTGATCAGCTCGATGATACGAATCGATTTAGCCATGTCCGTCTGTCTGTCTGTTGCGATGGCTGTTACTGGGAAAGTTTTAAAGATATTGACCTGAAATTTTAAACTTAAGCTTTTTGTGCTTCTAGTTACTTTGTATACCAGAACCAAGGTGCCACGCCCATTTTCAGATATAGCCCCCATACAAACTTACCAGTTTTTTCGACTTTTTGTATGAAAATAGTTATTATTTATGAATGTTTTTATTACAATATAGGGTAAAAATACTTCCAATGGCATCCATTATCAAAAAAATGTTGCCACGCCCATTTTCAGATATAGCCCCCATACAAACTTACCAGTTTTTTCGACTTTTTGTATGAAAATAGTTATTATTTATGAATGCTTTTAGTACAATGTAGTGTAAAAATACTTCTAATGGCATCCATTATCAAAAAAATGTTGCCACGCCGATTTTCAGATATAGCCCCCATACAAACTTATCACTTTTTTTTTCGAAAATAGTTATTATTTATGAATGTTTTTACTACAATATAGGGTAAAAATACTTCTAATGGCATCCATTATCAAAAAAATGTTGCCACGCCCATTTTCAGATATAGCCCCCATACAAACTTACCAGTTTTTTCGACTTTTTGTATGAAAATAGTTATTATTTATGAATGCTTTTAGTACAATGTAGTGTAAAAATACTTCTAATTTCATTCAATATCAAAGAATGTTGCCACGCCCATTTTCAGATATAGCCCCCATACAAACTTATCACTTTTTTCGATTTGTTGTATGAAAATACGTTTTATTTATGAGTATATTTAATCCAAATAGGGTAAGAACACTTTTTATATCAACCAATGTAAAATCTAAGGCGCCACGCCCATTTTTATGTATAGCATCCATACAAACTTACCGTCCATTTTCGAGTTTTTATATAAAAACATTTATTATTTCTGAATGAATTCAATTAAATTTGGTGAAATCAATTCCAATGTCCACCTAAGTGAACACTTTCGATATGGTAAGAATCGGGCAAATATAACATAAAGCCTCCATACAAATTTGACCAAATTCATCGTGAAATTTAATCTAAGCACCTGGTGAACATATAAACTATTAAAAGTGTTGTGTAACCGGTATTTCAGCTTCGGTTCCACCGAAATTAACGTTTTTTCCTTGTTTTTTAATCATAACATTTTGTATGGTGAGTAAACATATTTTTCTTATTAATAAAAGTGTACAATAGGTATTAGTGTAATATCTACACTGCCTAACTATATTTTATAATCATACATATTAGTTCTTTCTTTTTTTAATCATAGTTTATTACTATTTCACAATGTCTTCAAAGTCGAGTATACATTTAAAATGTGCTGGCTCTGATATATTTTTACGTAAAAAAAGCCAATAAAAAATAAAAAACAAAAGTTGTCGGAGATGAAATGGAAGCTAAAAAGTGTTCATACCATTTTAAAAAAGCCTTATCGGTAAATGATATCCTTTGTCAAAAATGCAGACTTGCATTTTATATAGCTAAGGCTTCTAAAACAAATAGGCAAGAAATAGAATCCAATCCTTCCGATTCAACTTCCGATCCAAACGTTGAATTTAGATCATATTCAGATGCAGGCTCATCTGAAACCGAATTATTTGAAATGAGTATGCAAAGAACTGTTGCTACACATAAATATTGCTGTATATGTTCATCTAATTGCAATCTGATAGTAGTGCCAGAAAATGCTCGAATGCAAGCTTACACAATAAACAACATTTTTATACCAAGCGGTAATCGATGCTGTCGGAGTCACATAATTAAAAATAAATTTTTTGCAGACGATGTAAAGAATTTAAATAAAAAAGAGAATTAAATAGTGTTATAAATACCATTAAATGTGATTCAACATTGTTAAACAAATTCAGTGAATATGGCCTCTCGGAAAAACAAATTTTTGCCTTTACAGGACTATCATGGGATGATGTTCTTCGACTCAGGGATATGATGGTTTCACTAAGAAACTGTGAATCAATATGGGCAATTCAGAGCTTGGTAGTATTTCCTTTGGAAATGCGTACTGGAATTTGAAACACAATAATTGCATCCATTTTGCAATTACAAAAATGAGCAAAGAATTTCAGATTACTGCGACAGTGTAATAAAATCGTTTGAAAGCTGTATTTTGCCATTTCATTTTGGTTTGAACACTTTAAATAAAAATGAAATTATCGAAAACCATACCACTGAAATAACAAAACAGTTATTTAACTGCAGAAAAAACTTATATTTGATTTGAGACGGTACTTATGCAAGACACCAAAAGAGTAGTAATAATGAGTACCAAAGAACATCATTTTCGGTTCAAAAGAAAACTCTTCTTTGTAAGCCATTTACTATCTGCACAACTGATGGATAAATAGTGGACATGCTTGGACCGTACTATGCAAATGAAAACGATGCGCAGATTCTACAAAAAATTTTAGAAGATCCAAATGGGTTGTCTAAGTTTCTTCAAGAAGATGACACTTTTGTTCTAGATCGTGGTTTTCGAGATGTAAAGTCTGATTTAGAAAAAAACAAGGAAAAACGTAAACTTCGGTGGAACCGAAGCATAAATACCCGCCACACGAATCTTTGAATAGTTTATGTGTGATCATCAGTGGCTTAGATACATTTATAAATATAAAGACGAAAATAATTAATTTTTCATACAAAAGTTCAAAAATAATCGGTGAGTTTGTATGGGGGCTATACATAAAAATAGGCGTGGCATATTGGTTTTGGAATTAGAGGATATAAGAAGTCTTTTTAATCAATTTGGAGTAAATAAATTCGTAAATAATACCAATTTTTATTCAAAAATTGGAAAATGGGTGGTAATTTTGTATGGGGGCTATACCTAAGAATGAGCGTTGCACCTTGGTTTCGACTTTGGATGACATAAGAAGAGTTTTTACCCAATTTGGAGTGAATACATGAATAAATAACATTTATTTTCATACAAAAATTCGAAAATTTTCGATAAGTTTGTATGGGGGGCTACACCTAAAAATGGGCGTGGTTTGAACATACAAAGTAGTCGTTGCCGAGAAAAGCTTTAGTTCCAAATTTCGGCGTAATATCTATAAATCTTCATCGAAAAAAATGCGTAGAAATAAACAGACGGACATGGCTAAATCGATTCGTCTCATCGAGCTGATCAAGAATATATATACTTTATGGAGTCTACGACGTCTCCTTTAATGCGTTACAAACTTTCCGACAAACTGAATATACCCTTAACACTATGTGTGGCGGGTATAACAAGTTTAAAGTCTTAATGCCTGCTCTAAAGGGAAAGCAGTTGACAGAAGAAGAATCGAATCAGTCGCGCTATGTAACAAAAATTCGTTGGATGGTGGAAGCTGTGCATGGAATGATAAAGCAAAAATATCGCCTTCTTGACCACAAACTTGATAATAAGTTGCTGCCAAAACTTGGTGTTTATTTTAGAATTGCATCGTTTCTACACAAAATGTTTGGAAAAAGACTTCAATCAGATAAAAAAAACTTTCGATGAAGTATTGAAAAGAATGCACACTAGAAAAAATTTTAAAAACACTCTAGCTGTTGAAGCAGAACAAATGGGATGGATTCGCCAAAAACTACCATTTCAAGCCATTACATCAAATGATTATTACAATTTTCCTGAAATGACTGAAAAGACTTAAAAATCTTGTTGACAGGATCGTACCAACTTTCTCAAGCGGTTTCGTACTTAGCAGAAATGGTGGGCAAAGATGGACATTTGAAAATGAAGTTTGTCAAAGAAGAGAAAAACGTTTTTAAAATTAAAGTTCCATCGCGTCACATTTCTAAAAAAGACGTACAGATGTTTTGTAAGATACGCACCTAATAATATCGGAGTTTCTGGTGTCACTGGTTATGCATGCGAATGTGCAAATGGTAGAAGAACTGTTGTTATGCGATTATTTATTATTTACCACACGCTAGATATTTATCGAAAGTCTTAAAACCAGCCGAAATATTAAACGATTTATTTAAACGTAGTAATCAAATAAAAACAATTGAAACTGACAGCGAAGAAGATTAAATTAATTACCCTGATATGCGATATATGAAATAAAAAAAAAAATAAATAAAAATGAAAACAAAAAAGACTTTTTGTCTTGTAAATTGTGGTGGGCGGTTTTATGGCATAATAAAAAGTCAGCAATGAAAAACTTTTTATCTCCAATAAAAATAATTTTAAAAAAACCCAGGCATGTCAAAAAATATTTTAAAAAATTTAAATTAATTAAAAAAGCATTTTTTGAAAAGTAATAAAATGTAAGGTAAAAAGGAAGACATTATATCTTGGAAAGTCTTGGATGACCATTCCTTTTCAGACCATAGATATATTGAATTCCAATTATCCAAAACCACCCCCAAACCTATAGAGGTTATGAACTTGAGGAAAGCTAGCTGGGGACTATACTGAAAAGCCTTAGAACGTAGACTACCCTCGGCCCAAAATGAACTACCCAACAATGTAGAAGAATTAGAAGATTTAGTTAACCTTTTATCCGACAGCTGCACAGACGCACTCAAAAAGGCGTGCCGGAAAAGGAAATTCAAAATGACCTATAAGCCACCCTGGTGGTCCAATCAACTGGGTGACCTTAGAAGGGAGTGTAGGAGGGGTTTCAACCGAGCCAAATGGTCTAACCAGGACCGCGACTGGGAGCAATACAAAGCCCAACTAAGGAAGTTCAAGTCCGCTCTCAGGAAATCTAAAAGGGAATCCTGGGCCAATTTCTGTAGCGAAATAGAGACCACTTCTGAAGCTTCACGCTTGAGAAAGGTCATCTCTAAAACACCAGTATCAGTAGGTTATCTTATCAAACCTGATGGTACCTGGACCAACTCGAGTACTGAGTCCCTAAATCTTTTGATGATTAGTCTGATAGCCCTATCCAACAGGAAGCAACAGGTGATACAGAAGCTATCTCACGACCAGTGTTTGATGCTATTGTCTGTAAAGAAAGGACCGAATGGGCAATCGGCTCAACTACAACAAAGCAAAGAGATAGCTATACCTTGGCTTGAGGTAATCTTTAAGGGTAGCATCAAGCTAAATCATCTTCCTTCAGCCTGGAGGGAAGTTAAAGTAGTATATATCCCTAAAGCAGGGAAAGCATCCCATGTAACACCAAAGGATTTCAGACCGATTAGTTTATCATCTTTCATATTAAAAACCCTAGAAAGATTGATTGACATATACATGAAAGAAAGTATTAACCCCAGACTCATTTCCAATTCGCAACACGCTTATACCAAAGGAAAAACCACAGAAACAGCACTCCATATAGTCACCTCGATTATAGAAAAATCTTTCGAGGAAAAAGAATACACTCTAGCAGCCTTTCTTGACATAGAGGGAGCTTTTAATAATGTCCACCCCGGGGCCATCACTGGTGCCTTAACGGACGTTGGAGTCGACGCCTCCCTAACTGGTTTTATACGCTCTATGCTAACCAGCAGAGCAGTTAACTCCACGCTGGGAGAGGCGGCGACTCGAAGGTGCGTTAATAAAGGACCCCCAAGGGGGTGTTCTCTCTCCTCTACTATGGGTCTTAACGGTTAACCAGCTGTTGAGGCGTATGGTGGAGGAAGGATTCCAGGTGATTGCCTACGCGGACGACGTGGTGATCCTAATAAGAGGAAAGTACCCTCAAACACTCTGTCACCTAATGCAATCAGCACTAAAAAGCTTATCGTCCTGGGCAACCTCATGCGGACTAAGCATCAATCCAGCCAAAACGGAACTTGTACTCTTCACTAGGAAATATAAGCTTCCGACACTAGTTCCACCAAAACTTAACAATATCTCCCTAACCTTTAGTGACAGTGCCAAATATCTGGGTGTTATCCTGGATAAAATGCTAAACTAGAAAAATAATACAGAAGAACGTATCAAGAAAGCCAACGTGGCGCTCTTCACATGTAAAAAAGCCATTAGCAGGAGGTGGGGTTCTCACCTTGCATTGTACACTGGCTGTACACGGCAGTGGTGCGACCAATACTTCTGCAACCGTTTACAGAAGGTTCAAAGGAGTGCGGAGATATGTATTAACGGTGCTCTACGCACCACACCAACTGATGCACTAAATATCCTATATCTATTACCTCTAGATCTCATAGCCAAAGAACTGGCAACGAATACAGCTATGAGAATCAGAGAGACGGCAGGCTGGCTCAATAACAACTACGGACACTCGAAGATACTCAACCTTCTAGTGTCTTGCCACCAGTCACCGATTACTGTACGTCATACCCAACTTTTGGTAGGAAGTACAAAATCTCTATCCCAACAAGAGTCCAAAGTACACATCTTTTCAGATAGTCAGGCTGCCTTAAGGGCGCTTGACTCGTGTAATAACACATCCGAAACTATCTCACAGTGCCGCAAATCTTTTAACGAGATGGCGGAGCAATGGGATATTTGCCTCACATGGGTTCCGGGTCATCAAGATATATTTGGTAATTGCGAAGTAGATAGATTGGCCAGAGAAGGCACAAATTCCGTTATATATATATTTTTTCTAATATACATATATTCTCAATGAATTCTTTTCATTCTGGGTATAATAAGATACGCACCTAATAGTATCGGAGTTTCTGGTGTCACTGATTATGCATGCGAATGTGCAAATGTTAGAAGAACTGTTGGTATAGCTGCGATTATTTATTATTTATCACACGCTAGATATTTATCGAAAGTCTTAAAACCAGCCGAAATATTAAGCGATTTATTTAAACGTAGTAATCAAATAATAACAATTGAAACTGACAGCGAAGAAGATTAAATTAATTACCATGATATGTGATATGTATGTATGTATTGCCTTTACAGCTTATGGTTAGCCTGGGCAGCACGAAGGGTATCAACCCAGATGTTATAGTTCTTTGCCACTCGATACTAATTCTGGATCGCGATCTTCCGGACGTCCTCCAGAACCTGATCCTTCCAACGCAGCGGCGGTCTTCCCCGCTGTCGTGCCCCTCTGATTTCGTCCACGTTTTTATCATGTACCGTTCTCGCCGGAGCGTCTTCATTCATTCGAAGCACGTGTCCAGCCCAGTGCAATCGTTTGTACCGATGCGCCTGACTATATCGATGTCCTTATATAGCTGCCAGCCTCTGACATGTGATATGTGATATATGAAGTAAAAAAAAAAAAAAAAAAAAAAATTAAAAAAAAGATCTTTTTTTTTTTTTTTTTTTTTTTTGTTGATATGTGTGTTTGGGCTTTTTTTGGTCGTTTTTTCTTCATCTAATTTGACAAATGAAACCAATAATTTATATTTACGTGTATAAAAATTGTTTATGTTTTATTTGTCAATTAATGTTTCCTCCTACGCGTTTCGGATTATTTAAATCCATCCTCAGGGAGTCTGTGTGTTTTTGTATGTATAAAATAAACATGAAAACAAACAAAAACCATATGTTACGATCACATAAAAATAATAAAAACACAATACAATAATTACCTTATCACTAGCTTAATCTATTTACATTTTAATTTTTAATTTTGTTTTTTCTGTTTTTTGCATTTTTGCAGCTGATTGCTGCCGCGTATGTTTGATGTATGTTTTCTGTGTCTTCCTTGTGGTTCATCGTTATGTTGTTTTTTTTGTTGTATTCTTAGCGTTTCTAGTGTCAGTCTCTTTCTCTCTTTGTTCTCTATGTCCAGTATTTTAAAGTTGTCAAAATCTGCGCTGTGGCCGCTCTCAGTCAGGTGTTGGCATAGTGCTGTTGTTGTTTTTTTATTTTTGGCGTCCGTTTTGTGTTCTGTTATTCTGTTGCCGAGTGCTCTCTTTGTCGTGCCAATGTAAATCTTATTGCACGCTTCCCCCTCTTTGCCGTTGCAACCAATTTCATATACAACGTTGTTTTTCTTCTCTTTGTCAATTTTGTCCTTAGTGTTTGTGAAGTATTTTCGTATGCTGCTATGTGGTTTGTGTGCATATGTGATGTGATCTTGTTTTATAATGTTAGTGAGCGTTCTTTGGTCCGTTAATTTTGGAACATATGCTACTCCTACATATCTTTTCTCCTGTTTGTTTTCTGTTTTGTTTTGCTCTGTGTTTTTGTTTGTTTTTATTTTTGTTGTTGTTTTTGTTATTAGTTCGTCTATTAGGCGGTTTGGATATCCGTTCTTCTGTAAAATTGTTTTTAATTTTATGTAGTTTGTGGGTTTAAACTCCTCGTCGATGATGCTGTAAACCTTGTGTATGATTCCCGCTGCTGTGTTGATTTTTTGTTGTTTAGGATGGTTCGAGTGGAAATTTATGATCCGTCCTGATGATGTTGCTTTGGTGTACCAGTTGAACCTTATTTTTGTTCGGTTCTATGGAGTTCGGTGTCCAGATAGGCTATTTTGTTGTTGTTTTCAACCTCTACTGTGAATTGTATTCGTTTGTGTTGTTTGTTAAGTGTATTTAGTATTGTGTCTAGGTCCCTTTTCTTGACAATAGCCAATAAATCGTCCACGTATTTTGATATGTGTTTGATTTTTATTGCACATTGTTTTAGATCGTTGATCGTGTCATTTATGATTTTGTCTAAAATTATGTCAGCTATTGTCGGCGATAGTGGGTTCCCCATAGGCATACCGTATATTTGGTTGAATGTTGTACCATCATATGTGAAATAGTTGTTATCTGTTAGGCAGAAGTCAAGAATGTTTTTGAATTTGTTTTTTGGAATTTTTGTGTGTGGTTCTATTTCGTCCCATTTTTCCATAATAGTCCTTATTGCTAGTTGTACTGGTATATTAGTGAACAATGATATCACATCGAATGATACCATTATTTCGTCATCTTTTATTTCCATATTTTGCATTCTTTGTTTAAGGTCTATTGCATTCTTTACATTGTATTGCACGGATATGATGTTCTTTAAGATTTTTCCTATGTGTTTTGATAGCTGATAGCATGGTACTTTTGTTGAAGACGCGATGGGTCTTAATGGAGTGCCCTCTTTGTGTATTTTTGGAACTCCATACAGTCTGGGGGTGTTGGCGGCTGAGCAGTACAAAGTGCATTTTTCTTTTTTGTCAATATAGTTTTGTTTGTACAAGGTATTTATTATTTCATTGTTTTTCTTGATTAGTTGTTGTGTTGGATCTTTCCGCATTGTTTTGTAGGTGTTTCTGTCATTTAGTAATTGTTGCATTTTTTCTGTGTACTCAACAACAACTAATCAAGAAAAACAATGAAATAATAAATACCTTGTACAAACAAAACTATATTGACAAAAAAGAAAATGCACTTTGTACTGCTCAGCCGCCAACACACCCAGACTGTATGGAGTTCCAAAAATACACAAAGAGGGCACTCCATTAAGACCCATCGCGTCTTCAACAAAAGTACCATGCTATCAGCTATCAAAACACATAGGAAAAATCTTAAAGAACATCATATCCGTGCAATACAATGTAAAGAATGCAATAGACCTTAAACAAAGAATGCAAAATATGGAAATAAAAGATGACGAAATAATGGTATCATTCGATGTGATATCATTGTTCACTAATATACCAGTACAACTAGCAATAAGGACTATTATGGAAAAATGGGACGAAATAGAACCACACACAAAAATTCCAAAAAACAAATTCAAAAACATTCTTGACTTCTGCCTAACAGATAACAACTATTTCACATATGATGGTACAACATTCAACCAAATATACGGTATGCCTATGGGGAACCCACTATCGCCGACAATAGCTGACATAATTTTAGACAAAATCATAAATGACACGATCAACGATCTAAAACAATGTGCAATAAAAATCAAACACATATCAAAATACGTGGACGATTTATTGGCTATTGTCAAGAAAAGGGACCTAGACACAATACTAAATACACTTAACAAACAACACAAACGAATACAATTCACAGTAGAGGTTGAAAACAACAACAAAATAGCCTATCTGGACACCGAACTCCATAGAACCGAACAAAAAATAAGGTTCAACTGGTACACCAAAGCAACATCATCAGGACGGATCATAAATTTCCACTCGAACCATCCTAAACAACAAAAAATCAACACAGCAGCGGGAATCATACACAAGGTTTACAGCATCATCGACGAGGAGTTTAAACCCACAAACTACATAAAATTAAAAACAATTTTACAGAAGAACGGATATCCAAACCGCCTAATAGACGAACTAATAACAAAAACAACAACAAAAATAAAAACAAACAAAAACACAGAGCAAAACAAAACAGAAAACAAACAGGAGAAAAGATATGTAGGAGTAGCATATGTTCCAAAATTAACGGACCAAAGAACGCTCACTAACATTATAAAACAAGATCACATCACATATGCACACAAACCACATAGCAGCATACGAAAATACTTCACAAACACTAAGGACAAAATTGACAAAGAGAAGAAAAACAACGTTGTATATGAAATTGGTTGCAACGGCAAAGAGGGGGAAGCGTGCAATAAGATTTACATTGGCACGACAAAGAGAGCACTCGGCAACAGAATAACAGAACACAAAACGGACGCCAAAAATAAAAAAACAACAACAGCACTATGCCAACACCTGACTGAGAGCGGCCACAGCGCAGATTTTGACAACTTTAAAATACTGGACATAGAGAACAAAGAGAGAAAGAGACTGACACTAGAAACGCTAAGAATACAACAAAAAAACAACATAACGATGAACCACAAGGAAGACACAGAAAACATACATCAAACATACGCGGCAGCAATCAGCTGCAAAAATGCAAAAAACAGAAAAAACAAAATTAAAAATTAAAATGTAAATAGATTAAGCTAGTGATAAGGTAATTATTGTATTGTGTTTTTATTATTTTTATGTGATCGTAACATATGGTTTTTGTTTGTTTTTCATGTTTATTTTATACATACAAAAACACACAGACTCCCTGAGGATGGATTTAAATAATCCGAAACGCGTAGGAGGAAACATAATTTGACAAACAAAACATAAACAATTTTTATACACGTAAATATAAATTATTGGTTTCATTTGTCAAATTAGATGAAGAAAAAAACGACCAAAAAAGCCCAAACACACGTATCAACAAAAAAACAAATTATAATTGGTCCAAAAAATACAAAAAAAAAAAAAAAAAAAAAAAAAAGATCTTTTGTCTTGTAAATTGTGGTGGACGGTTATATGGCATAATAAAAAAGTCAGCAATGAAAAACTTTTTATCCTCAATAAAAATAATTTAAAAAAAAAAAAAAAAAAAAAGGCATGTCATAAAAAATATTTTAAAAGTTTAGTTTAAATAAATAAAAAAAAATTTTTTAAAAAGTAAAAAAAGATAGGGGGAGGAGAGGCGTCTATTTTACAAATATCTATGAATGAAAAACAGGTAGATTTTTTCTAATATACATATATTCTCAATGAATTCTTTTCGTTCACACCACGCGTGTTCTGGGTATAATAAAACAATAAAATATGAAGAAGTTAAAGAACCCTGAGAACATAAAGAGAGAAAGAGAGTGATAGCGCAATATGCATATATGCATGGTACTTGTTTTTGTTGCTGGCTAATAAAAAAGAAATACATATTTTGACACATTTAATTATTTGTTTAATCTAATATATATTTTAATATGAATGTACTATATTTTATATATTTTACAATACAATATAATACATATAACACCCTATATTTTTACAGATTTAAAAAAAAATAAGCAAATTAAGTAAAAGTAAAAAAAAAAAGTTCGCTAAAAATGCTGCTGTGCCAACGGCAATCACACAAAAGCGACCTTACGTACATACATACATTTTTGAGTGCTGGCAATGCTAGCATGTGTAATATATTATAGGAAAACGACTAATTTTTGATTTTTATTTTTTATACCCTGTACCCAAAGGGTAAAAGGGTATGTTAAGTTTGTGCGAATGGATGTAACAGGCAGAAGGAGCCAAGATAGACCATATAAAGTATATATATTCTTGATCAGCATTGGAAGGGGGAGTCGAACTAGCTATGTCTGTCTGTCCGTCCATCCTGCTGTCTGCCGTATAAGAAAGATTATCTCGGAGACTATAAGAGATAGGGCCACTATATTTGAAGCTTAGACTCTCTGAGCCGTCAAGTGTTCACTTGCAAACGGTTGTTCTCTAGACCTATTTTAAGGGGTACCCAACATACAAATGTACCCCAAAATTTTAGGTTTTTGCATAAAAACGTCATTGTTTTTTATTCTAGGAAATTCAAAATTAGTATTAATTATGTCTATGATAGTCCCAAGAAAATATCCCAATATGGGTAGGAACAACAAAATTTTAAGTATAGCCCCCATAAAAATATACCCAAAAATTTTAGGTTTTTGCATAAAAACGTCATTGTTTTTTTATTCTAGGAAGTTCAAACTTAGTTTTAATTATGTCTATGATAGTCCCAATATGGGTAGGACCAACAAAGTTTTAGGTATAGCCCCCATACAAATATACCCCAAAATTTTAGGGTTTTGCATAAAAACGTCATTGTTTTTTATTGTAGGAAGTTCAAACTTAGTATAAATTATGTATGTGATAGTCCCAAAAAAATATCCCATTAGGGGTAGGACAAACAAAATTTTAGGTATAGCCCCTATATAAATTTACCCAATTTTTCAAGTTTTTGTTTGAAAATTCAATACAATAAGGTATATACAAAGATAGTACTTAATTTAAGGTACATAAAGATTGGGTACAGGGTATCTTGCAGTCGAGCATACTCGACTTCAGCGTTCTTTCTTGTTTTAAATACCCAAAACTTTTTTTCAACTCATTGAGCAGAAAAAAAAAACTAAAAACTAAAAAAATGTTTGTCGCTATATCTTCCTTAATATCGCCTATATCGGAAAAATAAGTATACAGAAAAATTTTTCAAATTAAGGGCTATCGAACCTCATTTCAAGGATATTCAATATCGTTGGGGGCACTTTTACATGAAAACCCGGCTTCACCCTTTTGAATGATAACAACATCGGATGATAATACCGGAGGTTGCATAAGATAGCGACCGTTCCCGACAAACCAGTACATCGACATCACTGCCTTGCACTTGGGATCAATATGTTGGTTGAATCAGAATAAACCCCTTATTCCAAGACTATCGGCACTTAGGACCAAGTTTGCATCAGAATATCAAAGTAATCTCTTTTTTTTGTTGAATCTTCACCAAATCATGATTTCTAACATCGGTAGGAGGTGATTAAGGCCCTTTAATAATCTTATAGACGCCGTCATGGAGCAGGGATTGTATTTTCAAAGATTGTAGTCAAAAGATCAAGTTTTAATTTAAGTTTAAGTTGAATTTTCCATCAGCTCCTGTTTCTTCGCTAGAGCCTGTCAAACATTGCCCCCGTTACAATTTTGACCCCGTTTTTCTCAAAACCTAGAGCTGATGCAAACTTTTTACTTGCGGATACGTAATCTACACAAAAAAATTATCAAAACAGCTTTAAAATTTGCCGCACCAAAAGGTTTTTCAATTTTTGTTGGACTGTGTTCTTTTTAAAAAAAATAAATACAAATAAATCGAAATTAAAAAAATCGCTTAAAAATTGCGACGTGTAGAATGATTTGAAACGAAGAAGTACATATTTCACCATTGGACAGCAGATATACTAGAGGTTTCCCTGACACCCCTGTATGAAATAAAGTGAGAAAAAAAAGTTTCACATAAAAGGTACCACACTTACATTTTTTCTATATTTTTAAAAATATTAACAGTTAGGAACAACAACTACATTGTTAACAAAACACATGCAACGAAAGCCAAAGAGGAGATAAATTTTGATAAAATCGACGCATAAAGTACAACAAAACTTAGCGATAGACTCGATGCGCTAGAACAATAGGAACAGTAACGGTGATTACATCACAGAAACAAACATGGCATGTACAGAGAGAATGAAGTACGAATATGAAAAGGCGTAAGAAACTAAGTAGCCATGCACAAAGCTTCCAAAAAAGTTTTTGAAAAACAACAGTGCCTCAGCTTGAGATATGGCTAGAGATGGACACGGAATAAATTTTGTACCGATCCCGCTCGTCCCGAAAGAAATAGCTCTCCCGATGCCGCTCATCCCGATTATTTTCAAATTGTCCCGCGGGTCCCGAATTCCGCCCGAATTTTTTAAACATTTTAATAAGTTTTCAAATATTTTTATCTATTTTTCTTTATACAGAAACAAAATTTTGTCGAAGTTTTCACATATCAGATGACAGCGCCTTTTTCTGATATCCTACTCGAAATCGAATAAACTATCTCAATGGTGGCCGATGAAACTGGCACATTTAGAACTTGTCTAGCAATTTTTTGAAGTAGTGGTGCAGAGTTGCACTCTTGCCAAAAACTATTAAATTGGTACTTTTTCTGTTTTTGATATTTTTTTTTATAAAAGTTTATTTGTGTCGATATATTGTTTTCTTGTTCCGGCGATTTGTATTCAGTCTCGGAAAATCTATCTGTATTAGTGGGTTCTTTTATGGTTTCTTGTTAATTGGCTCATCTGTCACATTTTTAATTAATTTCAGCATTTCGCAAACAGAATAGAGAACTACGTTAAAAGAAGGATTTAAAAACAGTGAAACATAGTTCAGATTTGTGGGTTTAGATTGATCAATGAGAGCATCTTTGCATTATTAAACCTGTTACACGTAGTGTGAAACAGGTATTATCAGTTTGACGTAAATTTTATAACGCATGAAGGGAGCCACCCGACCATATTAAGTATATATATTGACGAGGTGAGTTTACCTAGCTCAATGTCCGCCAGTCTGTCTGTTTGTTGCTGCTCGATTTATTCGCTTAAATTATGGTATAAGTGCTTCTTACATCAAGCCAAATCTTCAGAATAAAACAGCAAGTTTCAAAACTTTAAAGTAAAATCAACGTCGGTAAATAATTCTAAAATACTATCTAATGTATGAATTGAGTTCAAAGACAAAATGAGAAGTATCTATCAACAAAAGAAGTGCGCGGATATGTTTTTTCGAACTAAATTTAAATTGAAGTATGCACAGCATACCATTTTTATTGTATATTCACGCACATTTATTTAAAATACTTTTACTTATGTATTGAAAATTATTTTTTTTTTCAAGTTCTCAAATCAAATTAGAGCCCCGAGTGAAATTTTGGGACTTGCGGAAATTTCGGAATAGTTGAGATGTCCCGAAAATTTCCGCAAATTTTAAAAGATTCTCAATCCCGGCCTATCCTGAACAATTTTTCGGGACCCGCGGGATCCCGCACGATTCCCGCCCGTCGCCCATCTCTAGATATGACACAACAAATTCATAGGTGAGATACTTGGTAGAGGTTGACAAGTGGTATAAAATACTGATGATGTCGCCAGTCGAGACAGTTGGTCTTGAGTAACAAAACAATGGAAATCGCCTTGAAAGTTCATGTTGGAAATTAACTAGTACTTTGTATATAGAGGGGAAACCCATATTCCCCCACACAATTAGCATATAACTGCTGTTTTGTTAATGTTCACGTCGGATCTTATATTGCCACGGACATTACAGTATCATAGATCTGCCGAAGTTTGTGTTAACAACGGATTTAACATTGACAAGCACATTTCAGTAGTAAAGATTGCCTTAGTTTGCGTTCACAGCTGATTTTACATAGCCACGAACATTTCACTTGTATAGATCGCACGTATTTAGTGTTTATTTCGGATTTTAAATTGCCATGGGAATCTTAGTAGTATAGATCGCTCATAGTATTTACGGAGGATCTTTAATTGTTACGGCAGAGACGCCAGTCCTTATCGTAGTCTAGGGGACTACGAGCTAGAAAGATTCAGGTCGAAATTGGGTCACAAAAAGTATGAGCGGTTATTTTAAGCGAGGATTATCTTTAAGCAGGAAGGAAAGCGGTTAACACAAGCGAGATGCACACCAGGTCTTATAGTCAATTCGGAAAGATGAGAGATCGGACTCGAATAAAATTATTCCGTAGTTTTACGCCAGGAGGTCGGAGAATTTAGAACAAACTACTTTTCCTTTGTATTATGTTGGTTAGAATTAAGATATTTGAATAAAGTATGACTAACAATTTTTAGTTTGTGTTTATTTAAAGAGAGAATTGTAAAATAAACAACATCGTTACAGTACATATACTTACCTAATAAAAAAAAATAGTTAACAAAAATTGCTGTTCATTAAAATAGTAGTGCAGTTCCAAAACGTAACTTTAAATAGCTACAATTTATATATTTATCATAATGTCTCCGACAATATACTATATACCACCAAAGTAGGTTCAGCTTGACGTAAAAGGCTTCAAAAAAGACATGCGATAAGGATGAGGTTGGTTTCGCAGGGGCCTTGGTCCGCTCAACCGGAAAACAACTTCAATCCAAAAGCAAAAAAGAACCTTAAATAAAAAGGCTAGAAGTGAAAATCCACCCGTGGTAGGTTTCGCGCAAGGGGCATGGATTCTGGAGGCCCCAACTACCGTTAAATCTGCTGCTTATGATAACAAACCCAGGAACACATTTTAGAAACACGATTTAAAAATATGCACCTGGAATGTCCGTTCCTTTAACAGGGATGGTGCAACTAAACCACTGATTGTCACTCTTGACAAATTTAAGGCTAATATTACAGCCATCCAGGAATTGCGATAGATTGGAAATGGACACTTAGAAAAAGCAACCTGCGACAGCGATTGCGTAAACTATTGCGGTATAGGTCTCCTACCAATTGCATAAAAATTCTGCATACTGTGTAACAGACAGGTATCATACGTATAAGGTGTGGTTG
>JAEIFJ010001540.1:0-11767 GCA_018903435.1 Leucophenga varia
TCAAGAGTCCGGAAAGACTATGAAAAGTTGTTTACAATTTACATAAGGAACGCTAAGTACCTCAGGGTGATAACTCCCCCCTTTCTTAAAATGAATCGTCCCCGATTCTAAAGAGTTTCTGATAATTGGTCGACTTTCTCGCTTAATGATTTTAAAGTGTCAGGGTCAACTACTGATTTTTGAATAGTGTTACGTTTAGTAACTAAAGAATATTTAGCTTTTATGAAGTTAAAGATGTTCAAAAATAAATTGGGGAAAAGGTACTTAAGAAGCTTTGACATAAAAAATACAAGTATTACAAATGTTATAATAATTTGTGATAATATATTGTATTTTCAAATGTCTAGATGAACACACAGATCTCAGCTACTTGTATTATTAAAAGTGTGGCCTTACTGAAACGAATTTCAAAATTTGTCGTTTTATCGCAATAATTTTTTGCAGCAATAAAAAAAATATATATAAATTCAATTATCTAAGTCCATAAACTTGTAGCAACCTAATTACGTCCATACAACACAATACAAGGTCGCATCAAACTTATTGTTTCGAACATGTTCGATGATGTTTGCTGTTGCCGTGCGTGATGTTCCCCTAGTTTCGAACCAGCATCCGCCAATTCGAATTGCATGTCAAAGCTTTCAAGCGTATGCGTAACGTTCATGTTCCGCTCAAATGCATCTTTGTCGGTGCTGAACTATAGAAAAAGCTCTTTTTTCTGTTTGCCCTCTTTCTGTCGGTCGAATTCGAGGTGAAAAAATAAAACTGCATATAGTGCACATATATGCAGTTCAAATTATTTCCGTGTCGGTGCATTTAAATGCCCAAAAAAAAAAATAAAAATCACCAGAAATTACCAGACCGAAGACGTAACCTCACTTGCCACGCCCATTTTTCGGCAGAAGAAATCTGGAGACATCAGCCTTCCCGATCAGTTTACGAGCCTATTTTTGATTTCTTTGTGCTCAGCACAAGAAAAGGTATGTCACCCCCCTTATATTTTGTTCAATTTTGAAAATTTGACTAAAGTCATCATTTGCACCTAGATAACCTGGTTGACACGAGTCCCAGTTACCCAGCCTGCACCAATTGACGACTTCGTAGCCCACCTTTATGCAGAGGCTTCTGCTTGGCATTGGTGTGGGTTTGCCGAATTGGAATTGGACCTTTTGAAAGGCCAATAAAACTTCGCCTGCAGCACGCAGCGCTGTCGCCAAATTCTGTTCTACAGAACAGCATTGGATTTTCCCGTTGGAGTCTGTTGCAACAGAAACATCCACCGTTGTTGCATAGTACCAGGTGTACAACTATGAAATGTCGGTTCGAACATATAGATGTCTCGCAAACGTAAATATTTATCGATTGTCATAAAACTTTAACCATGTGAAGTGTCAACCTTGACTGTCGAACCACCAAAGTTTTGTGCAAATCGAGCGTCATTATCGTTTACTCTCAGTGCAGTCAACATGTCGAGTTTCGTGCCGAATAAAGAGCAAACGCCGACAGTGTTAATTTTCTGTTTTCATTTGAAGAAAACAGCTGCGGAATCGCACCGAATGCTTGTTGAAGCCTTTGGCGAACAAGTACCAACTGTGAAAACGTGTGAACGGTGGTTTCAAAGCTTCAAAAGTGGTGATTTTGACGTCGACGACAAAGAGCCTGGAAAACCACCAAAAAGGTACGAAGACGCCGAACTGCAAGCATTGAGCTCTTGAAACCCGTCGAAACGGTGAATACGGCACGCTACCAACAACAATTGATCAATTTGAACCGTGCGCTTCAGAGAAAACGACCGGAATATCAAAAAAGACAACACAAGGTCATTTTTCTCCATGAAAAAACTCCATCACATACGGCAAGAGCGGTTCGCGACACGTTGGAAACACTCAATTGGGAAGTGCTTCCGCATGCGGCTTACTCACCAGACCTGGCCCCATCCGATTACCACCCATTCGCTTCGATGGGACACGCACTCGCTGAGCAGCGCTTCGATTCTTACGAAAATTTGAAAAAATGGCTCGATGAATGGTTTTTCGCAAAAGACGATGAGTTCTAACTTAATTTTTTTTTTTTTAAGGAAAAATAAAGAATTTATTTCTTTATAACAATGTTAAACATAAAAGGAACTGATAATTTCATTCTTAATGATAAGTAAGATCGACATATAAATTTAAGTGATGGTGAATTGATTAAAACACTTTTTAAAACTAACTTAAAAATAGTCAGTAATTTTTTTTTGCAATACAGCTGAGTTTATATGTAAATTAAACAGCTTGTCTTCCATAGAATTCAAGTTTTGCAAAAACTCATCATTATTGTTTCGCATAAAAATGGACTTTAAAGCCTTAATTGCTGCAAACCCATCCTTAAAAGTAGGACGCTCAGTATCGTCCACATCTTCATCACTATGGCTTTCTTCGTTATCGCTGGTTTTTGCATCTTGAACTAAAGAGCGCACGATTTCATCATCATCTAATTGACCATGGCAAGCCTCATCTGCATCAACATTGGCATATTCATTCCAATTAATATTCGATACAATGTCAACTTCTACGCATTGTTTGTCTTTTTCAGCAATGGTGTCTTCATTTTCAAAACTGAACTTAAATCCAGCCTGAAAATAATAAATTCGTTATTTGAGATACATATCAATAATAATCCCATCTTACCTTTTTAAAACAATTCTGAATAGTTAACATTTTAACATTCTTCCATCCTTGGTTGACAAAATATAGAGCATCCAATAACGATAATGATTTTAAAAATTCCACAGTAGATTTACCACAATTAACAGCAATGAGCTGCTGTTTGACCAAAATACGCCTATACTCTAATTTGAATGAGTGGATAATACCTTGGTCCAGAGGTTGAAGTAGAGCCGTTGTGTTTGGTGGCATGAAGCACAATTTTATGTTTTCGAAGTCCTTGACAGTCGTGTGACTAGTTGCATTGTCGATGAAGAGTAAAATCTTTCGATTTTGCTTTTTCATTTCTTCGTCAAATCCTGTCATTATTTTTCGCCAGAGATCCTTAGTCATCCAGGCCTTCTTATTTGCATAGTACGGAATGGGCACATTAGCATTCTTGAAGCATCGTGGCGATTTCGATCTGCCGATTACAAAAGTTTTTTTGTATGTCCCAGTTGCATTGCATATAAACAGCAAAGTAAGTCTCACTCTCTGAGATTTCTGGCCATTTAATTGCTTTCCACAAGTAAAAAATGTCGCATTCGGCATTGCTTTATAAAAGAGTGCAGTTTCGTCAGCGTTAAAAATGTCTTCTGGGTTATAACCTTTAAGCAATCCTGGCAAAATATCATTTTTGTACTCATTTGCTGATACGGAATCATTTGTAGCAGTTTCGCCGTGTATTTTGCCATACTTTATATTGTGGCGCTTGCGCCAGCGCCAAAGCCAGCTGGCGTCAGGTTCAAAGGCGTCGTTAAATTTTTGGCAAAATTCTTTCGCTTTTGCTAATATGACGTGCCGGTCAAGAATTACGTTCTTTGATTCCTGCTGTCCGAACCAAATGTATAAGGCTTCTTCTACTAAGTCGTGCGCTCCTTTTCTTTGACGCTTTCTTTTTAAACCTGACGCGGCCACAGCTTCATGAATTTCATTTGTTTTTTGTAAAATGCGGTTGACTGTGGATCTGTCGCATTTGAACTTGGCACAAATTTCCTTTTTGTCCACTTTGTTGGTCACTAACTCGATTATTTGAAGCTTTTCCTTTAGTGTTAGTCCAACGACACGCTTTGTTTTACCCATTTTAATAACTTTGTGTCATAAGAAACAAAAACACAAAAATCACGATCAAAGCAAAAACAAAAACGGAAATGCCCAGATACTGAAACGAGTTGGCATTCTTGCCATCTTTTAGATTGTATGCAAAAATGATTCATAGATGGCGCAGCTAACTTTGATGATATTCATTGAAATTGGCAAAAAAAAAATTAAAAAAAATATATTAAAAAAAAAGATATTTTTTATGAAGCAACAAAATTTTGAATTTTCGTACAAATTTTCTATTCACACAAAAAAATGGAAAAATAATGCAGATATCTTGCCGATGCAGCTAACTATCGATGCAGCTAAGCGAATTATACTGTAGGGTTAATCGGTAGGTAAGAGCAGAGCAGAAATGGATTAATTATGTCAGTTTTGAGAGTTTTTATTTTCCAGCTCATCAAATGCGCGATTTAGAACATTCTCCCAATTTCGCGTCTTCTACTCTTGCACCACTGAGCGCTTATCACGCGCTATCTCTTTCACTCTCTCTCGCTCATCATCACTCTCAGCCATCGACACACTCTCGCTTTCATTAATAGATAAACAATGTATAACGTACAAAAACGCAGCACGTAAATACGTACGTTCATACGTAGTACGTAATGAATATGTTTGAATGCACGAGAGTTTTTCCAGAACATTGGCGAAGCGAATAAACTTTAATCAGGAAGCCAGAAGTTTCTCTGACATTTTATACAGCGCCATCTCACTCACTCACACAGTTAGAGACGAACACATGACGGTAGAAGCCACCACCACTGCTGGCAGCTATAAATAGCCGCAGTCGGCGCTTTACGGCATCAGTTTGAATCAAGCAACCGAAGCAGCAACAAGTCGTTGAGGCAACCTATCTCAAAGCGCTCTTTTCCAAAAAGGAAAAACTCGAAAAGCAATTGAAAATTGTTGAAAATCATTGAGAAAAAGTTGTTCAGTAACTGAAAAGTAATCGACAGAAAGTCCATCTGCAAGTGAAGAAGTTTATCGATAACAAACAAAAGTCAATTGGAAGCTCATCAACCGAGCAAACAGCAACACACAAGGTCATCGAGGACATTTAGCCATAAACTCAGAAAAACTTAATAGAAAGAGACAGCAACCCTTCTAGAAAGATGGCAAAGCCTTCCACTTCTGCTGAGCCTGGCCGACGACCTGGACCGTCTCTCTGTGGCGCCATATTACGCAACGCCCTTCTACTGGCAGCGTGAGCACCGCAATCCTTGCCTAGCCCTGGGCGCCATTCCATTTAACCATCAGCTGCGTGAACTGGAGAAGCAGCTGGGCTCCGTTGGAAACAGCAGAGCAGTTTCCCAGATTGGCAAGGATGGATTCCAAGTCTGCATGGATGTGGCCCAGTTCAAGCCAAGTGAACTGAATGTTAAGGTTGTGGACAACTCTATTGTGGTCGAGGGAAAGCACGAGGAGCGCGAGGATGATCACGGCTTCATCACTCGCCACTTCGTCCGTCGCTACGCCTTGCCCGAGGGCTACGAGGCTGACAAAGTGGCCTCCACTCTCTCATCAGATGGTGTGCTGACTGTGAGCGTTCCCAAGCCCGCCGCCATTGAGGACAAGAGCAGCGAACGTGTTGTCCAAATCCAGCAAGTTGGACCTGCCCATCTCAATGTTAAGCAGAACGAGAAGGAGAAAGAGCAAGGGGAGAAGGAGCCTGCCAAGGAGAAGAAGTAAAAGACTTACCAAGTATCTCAGGAACCCCAAAGTCATTTATAGTTTAGTAACCTAACCTTATGTATTAACCGAAAGTCAAGGCATTATCTGTTTTATAAATGTTACATTGGCCATAGTAACAAGGTTATATAATATACTTATCTAGCTGTAACCGAAACTTATTTCCTTTCAATATGAAATAAAACAAAAGTTTCATTCAAAACATATACTAAGTTTTTTTAAATCCGGTACATTATTCTTACACATGAATACCAGCAAAAGTTGTTTACTCGGCGCACAACCATTAGGTTCGATTCGAGAGAGGCATACTTAAAAAGAGTTTTAGGTAATATATAAAATTTGAAAACCAGTTAATAGATATTCAAAACAAACCTCATCAATTAAGTGATTGGCCCAATGAAATAGGTATTAGACAAAAGGTTTATCTAGTTGAAAGCCTATTGGTTCTATTGATTCTAACATATTGCTAAAAATTCGAGATCAATAAGGATTGCCTGTTCTAAAATCATCAACGTTGCACTTTTTCAAACGACTCGTAAAAGAGAATCATTTGATATATGTACTTTCCAAATTCCAAAACTTTAAATGCATTATAAAAATAATAAGAAATAAATAAATTGACAATAACAATTTTGATTAACGCCTTGAAGTATACGAGTATTCTTTCTCTTCTTCCATAAATAAATATCCTATACACGATTTTGCTTAAATTAAACTATAAATAAACTCTTCCAGCATAAGAGCTCTTGTTCAGTCTTGTCGTGTTTCTCACGCAGTGGGATGTTATATACAATTCCGTGTTTACAGATATTATTCCTCCCTCGCGGCAATAATTTTGTCATGAGCGTTAAGCTTTAGATTCATCTCCATCTTACAAAATCTTCGATCTTCAAGCCTTAAGCTTGAACGGAAAGCTTCAAAATCACTCAGCTTACCCTAGTCCTTTGTAACGGAAGTAAACGGAGTTCTCCCTACCAAATGTTAATAAATTTCTTTCCCAACCTCATTTACAGATTGATTCACACGCACGCGCCGGCAACTAGTGCACAGCTTTGTCTATGTGTACGTGAGAGTGGGAGTGTACGTGTGTGTGTGTGTTTATTATTTATGCTAGTGCGCGACATCAAAGCATTTGAGATACTCTACTTACTTCAAGGCTATAAACTATTTGCAATTATTTGAATACTTATCGTATTATGTTGTTGCTAATGTTTCCATTGAGAACCTCCACAAGGCATCGATTATAATGCAAATTACATCACTTCTTCTTCGCCTTTGGTAACATTCCAAGATTAGCCAGGAGGGATTCCAAGTGTGAATGCATGTGGCTCAGTTGATGCCAAGTGAGGTGACGCACAACTCCACTGTGGTCGATTGCAAGCAAGGGAAGCGCGAGGATGATGACGACATCATTACGCCCTGCCCTAGGGATACCGAGTGGCCTCCACTCTCTCCTCAGATGTTCACTGTGAGCATTCCTAAAACAGCTGCCATTGAGGATAAGAGCAGCAAACGTGGTTTACAGACCCGGCGAGTTGGACCTGCCCTGTTTAAATCCGGAGAAACACGTATGTACATACATATGTATGCATGTAAGTTTGTTTGCTCCACTTGCATATATGTATGTATGTACATGCAAACATGCAGACTGTGCCCTCCACACACACACACACACACACACTGTTTGCGCATCCAGTGAATGACAACAGAAAGAAATCTGGCCCGGCGAACAGAGATAGCAAGAGTTCATTGCACTTGCAAAGTGTCAGCTGCTGCGCTTCTCGCTTGAGCAGAATCCCTTGCAACAATAAAAGCATTAATATATACATACACACATTTAAAAATAAAACAAAAAATATCATGCTAAAATATCGTAAGATATCAATCAAAAGTACATACTAACATACTTATCTATCTGTTTGAACGCAGAAACTGCGAGAAATTGCAAGAACGTTCTGAGTGTGTACGTACGTACATACGTAAGTGTTTATGTACACATTCACGAAAGAGCGAGAAACTTCAAGAGAGTAACAGCGAGAACTGTCATGTTTGTGCGCCTATGTGTGTGTGTCAATTTTGGCGTCGGTATAAAAGGGCGCTCTCTTTGCCTCAGCGTCACAGTTACAATTCAACCGTTGATAAAGCACATCTGCTGCGCAGAAGCGAAGCAAGCAAATAAACCATTTAAAAAATATTTTACCTGAAGATTTTTAAAAACAGAGCGAAAGTCTAAACGAGTTCAAACATGTCGATTGTTCCACTTTCGGGTTTTGTGCTTGAGTTTGGCCCGCGAACTCGAAGGCGCCTTCAACGACTGGGGGGATTTTTTTTTCGATTGATGAGTTTTGCACTTGGGGAAGCTCTTCCACCGTCCTCGTCTGGTGTTGCCACACCACCACCCGCACCAGCTGCACCGCCGCCGTCACTATGCCTTGCCCTACGAACGCAGCCATCATCAGTTGTTGCCCCGTCGTCGTGGCTCCACTGGGGGCAGAATCCGCTGTTGCCTGTGATTGGCAAAGATGGCTTCCAGGTCTGCATGGACGTGGCACAGTTCAAGCCAAGCGAACTGTCTGTCAAGGTGGTGGACAAGACGATCGTCGTCGAGGGCAAGCACGAGGAACGCGATGATGGCCATGGCTTGATCCAGCGTCATTTTGTGCGCAAGTATACGTTGCCCAAGGATTACGATGGCAACGATGTCATCTCGACCGTCTCTTCCGATGGTGTGCTTACCCTGAAGGCACCACCACCGCCCAGCAAGGACCAGGGCAAGCAGGAACGCATCGTCCAGATTCAACAAACTGGCCCAGCGCACCTCAGTGTCAAGGCACCAGAGAGCAGCCCCGGCGAGGGCAAAGGAAAGAGCGAAAACGGGGCCGGTGAAAAGATGGAAACCGGCAAATAGTGAGAGAGAGCTGAGGTTTAAGATGGCGTTCCTACGCTGCCCGGAGAGTCCAAGACTATAAGACACACACAATACACATCCATACACTCACAAACAGACTATACACACATGCCAACAATGGAACATCCTCTCATTACATCGCATTAAAGTTTTCATCACATTTTAGCATTAGGAGATTTTAGAGCGGCAGATTTTAATGATGTACAAGCTACAGTTCATTTAGTCTAAGAATGTATTATCTTAATTTATGTTTGTACTTTGCATTTAAACTGTGAGAATTCAATAAAATGAACAGATCTATAAAATAAAGTGGTTTATATTTAAAGTATATTCTCATAAGGACTGCCTAAGGAAATGGCCACAAGCTTGCAAAGAAAAAGTATTAAATTGTTTCATCAGCAAACAAACGTAATACATTGCATGTACATATATTTATGTATTCGTGCAGTTGAATATACATTTGTATGTACATATGTATATGGACATATTCGTCGAGTTGTATGATTTATATGCATGTATGTATGTATGGTGTATGTAATACATATTAATGCATGCAAACATACAAATGTTATGTATGTCTAAATAATGTACATACATCATTTTCTATTCATCATATGTATTAATTTTTGCATAATAAATGTATACAAACTTCAGTGAGAAATTTCGAGATCTCCTTTTCATGCAGCCTGTTTTTATATGCTCTTAATTTCCACGCAAATGTATTGCTATGCTGCTTTTAAATTTATTTGTTTGCGTATGCATTGCTGGAGTCTCTTATTCAACTCCAACTCTTTAAGTTGCGCAATCTAATTAATTTACTCGTTGTTTCTGGTACGTTCTCGCTCTTACGTTTTTCTGCACACACTGCTGTCTCTTTTTCTCTTTCTGCCAGGTAGTGAGTACAGTTATTTTTACTCTTACTTCACGCATACTGGCACAACCAGGCGATGTTTTTGGCTCTTACAGCCATTGCTCGATGTTTCTAGAAGAGCGAGCAAGTTGCCTATAAAAAGAGCCGGCATAGGCTGCCCCGTTACTGTCAATCAACTGAATTTGTCAAAAAGGAACTTCGCTGCGCGAAATTAGAGAGTATTGAACTTTAACCTACAACTACAGTTAAAAAAGTAAAGCCAAAGTAAAAATGTCGCTGTCTACAATTCTGCAACTGGCCGAGGCAATGCAACAGCCCCGCAATCCCGTCTACGACTTCGGTCTGGGTGTGCATCCACGCCAATTGCAAGCCTGGGCCCCAACTCCCGGGTTCTGAAAATCCCTGGGGAGAATGCTCCCCATCCGGCTTGCCCCCCTCCCCCGATGAACAAGATCATGGCCAGTCGTCGCAATCGCCATGGAAACAAGCACCAGAACAACGGAACAGACGATACCTGGCACATGCCCATCGCCCAGATCGGCAAAGATGGCTTCCAGGTGTGCATGGATGTGGCCCAGTTCACTCCCAAGGAGCTAACAGTCAAGGTGGTGGACAACTCCATTGTGGTCGAGGGCAGGCACGAAGAGCGTGAAGACGATCACGGCTACATCTCTCGCCATTTTGTGCGTCGCTATACGCTGCCCAAGGGATACGAGGCAGACAAGGTTATGTCCTCCCTGTCCTCTGATGGCGTGCTCACTGTGAATGTGCCGAAACCACCATCCATCGAGGACAAGACCAAGGAGCGTGTGGTGCAGATCCAGCAGGTTGGCCCAGCCCATCTCAATGTGAAGCAAAACGCTGCTGAACAGAAGCCCGATGCGGAGAAGCTGACTAACGGTCCCAGCAAGTAGAAGGCATTTAACGGAATCACCAAAACCGTTCATAACTGTTAACTCATCATCCTCATTCCTATTGTTGTTACCTCATAGCATTACCAAAACGATATTTATTGAAACACCCAAAGAGACTTATAGTATATGCCATAGGAAACTAACATAATTTTAGTTGGTTCACCAACTGTAAAAATAAAAAAGAATATTTATAAAACTATTCCAATTTGTTTTTATTTTTCTTGTTGAAGGTTTTTTTTTCGATTTTTATTTTTCCTATTTGGCATTGTGGGAAATTGTCAATGAGAACAATTTATAATTTACGTTTCAAATTTGTTTGAGCTCACGAAATTAATGGACTTGCCAAATTGCTCAAAGATGGTCTATAAGTTATTTACTTGGATCGCTGGCACTATTAAATTCTATTTATTTTTTGCTTGCTTCTTGCTTGTACCCTATATGAACCATATAAAGACTTTCATCAACCAATCCTTACCTATTCACATTCCTCTTATTCCGATTTTCGCACATTTTCGCATTAATAATTTCCCAAAGACATACAAAGATAATTTCCTGAATACTTTTATCGAAATAAATTCGGTGCTAAATAATAAATGAGTCATATAAATAAATTATGGTAACCAAAAAGAAAAGAACGAATTAAACGAACTATGAAAATAAAAAGAAAATGCGGAATGCATTCCCAACAATGTTAAAAACTATTCCCTTCTCCCCGTTAAAGACTTTCATTCTCTTTGGAATAATGTTGGTAATTGTTTTGCACATATTTATTTAAATATTTTAATACATAATAAAAAATTTAGTTGTCCTTTTGTTGTTGTTTGTTGCAATGCTCGGTAACTTGTCGCGATCATAAGTATATGCACTGTATATTATGCTAGATTCTATATATCTAAATCGGCTTTCAATTTCAATCGGGTTCGGTCCGCAAAGCTTGAGGATTTACATAGAGAGCCGTCGAAGCTGCACTTGAAACATCAAAATGCTTTTCATTAATAGTTTGCTTTCCTCTTTTGTTGCTGTGAATTTAAAATAATTGTTTTTTTCTTTTTGCATTGATATTCTTTCTTCTTCCGTTACTGTTGTATTGTTGCCGCTGTTGTTGTTGTTGTTGTTGCTGTTGTTTCTGCTTGCTTCTGCTATTATTATTATTATTATTATATTAGTTTATTTTAGGTTATGTTTTATGTGTATATATTCAATGACGCTTAATCACAGATCAATTTTTAAAATTTCATTTGACTTAGAAGTTAAGAAACAAAATACAAAACTTCACAAAGTGTACGTCTCTCCTCTGCTCCCTCTGCATATACATACATACATATACGGTTAATAGTTATCGTAATAATATAATATAATTATAATCATAGTACTTATTACCATATCGTATATGAGCTACTGACAAACGGATTTGGCTTAGGCAGCGGGCGATGTTGATATTGTGAGATTTACTTCTGTACAGATTGTGAATTTACTCGTTATTGTATATGGTATATTGTATATATATATATATATATGTATATGTATATATAGTATGTATATAAGGTTGGTTCATCTGCATATTGCAAATGAATCTATATTTGTTTGTTCTAAAACGTAT
>JAEIFJ010001541.1:0-175633 GCA_018903435.1 Leucophenga varia
TTGAAAAATTTAGTTCTGATGCGTGCCGTTCATCTACAACTGTAAGCCTGGAGACGAGTCTGCGTGGTTTAGTACCAACCACAAAGCCACTTCCAAATAAGTGTTGCCTCTCATGGCCAATGTTGAAGATGTCACAGAATCCTAGTTTCTGCCGCGCTGAAATTTATGGACCTAAGTCTTTAGAGAAAATGTTTAATGGCCATGCTTACGCTAGAGCAATTCGAGCTCATACAATACTTCAACTCACTTTAGCATTAAGAAAATTAAAAGAACTCGCTATTGATGATGTAATGTATGCAAATATTATTATTTCCGTTAAAAATATTCTAAGTAACACTCTTTCATACTATGACATTGAAGAAGATGAGAAAATATGTAGAAAATACCTTGATCAGTTTAATAACAAATTAATTGAATATCATGTATAATGTGACTCATAGAATCGAGCTATCTCAGGATTGGTAGCTCTTAGAAAAAGTCATGAAGACTATTTTTGTAGAGAATTTGAAGATCTACAACTTGTAGGTTTTTTTTTTTTAATAAAACTTATCGTTTTCGAGGAAAATAACAACACCTCAAATTTTGACCTTTGACCACAAATAACTTTTGTAGCACACATAGGATCGATGGGGATATTTAAAACTTTATTTGTAATGGTAAACCCCAGCTCTCCACCAATTTTTGGCTCTCCGGGAATATTTGTTATTTAAAATGTCTGTATTTACCGGACTAATATATGTATGCATATATGTATATATAGACGAAATCCATTTCAAATTAGGCAGTCGGATAAGTCTAAATTTTCGATTTAGTTGACCATCGAATATATTATTCTTCATCGAAAATAAGGGGGACACGTATTTTTACCGATTTTGAAAATGATCATTTTTAACGAAGTTATGAATTTTTCAATTTGTTCCATTAAAACTAAAAAAACGTTAAGAAAAAATTGTTTTGTATGCCATTTTTTTTCTAATTATGATAATTTAATTAGAAAAAGAAGAATTTATTTTATAGGTGACTTTGTCTTCTTTAAAAATTCGTTCGAAATTTGAAAAAATCTTTAAAATTAACAAAATGGCGACCAATTTTCGAAAAATAAAGGAAAGTCAATTTTCTCAAAAACACCACCTTTTTTTTTTGCTCAAACTTTTACCATAAATTCTTATTAATATAAAGAAAAATTACTATAAGTTTCAAGCGGGCTAAACTATATTTGTAGTTAGGAGATTTTTTTTCGAAATTTTTTTTTTTTTTTAGCGTAGAACATATTGCAATAGCTCAAGAGTATTATCTTAATGACGATTTGGATTGTTCTAGAGAGAATCCTAATAAAAGTGGTGTAATGTGCATTGAAATTGATGGTGAAAAAACGAGATTATCTTAATTAGAAAAAAAATGGAATACAAAACAATTTTTCTTAACGTTTTTTTTAGTTTTAACGGAACAAATTGAAAAATTCATAACTTCGTTAAAAATGATCATTTTCAAAATCGGTAAATACGTGTCCCCTTATTTTCGATGAAGAATAATATATTCGATGGTCAACTAAGTCTATAATTTAGACTTATCCGACTGCCTGATTTGAAATGGATTTCGTCTATATATTTATATATATAATATATATATTAGGGTGGTCCAAAAAAAAAATGTTATGTTCCCACTTCCAAGAATTGTTCTTTATCGAAAGTAAGAAGACTCGTGTTTATTTCTTTAATCAGATATTTAATAGAACTGCCAAGCCATTGAAGTTTCCCATGTATTTTTCAGGTGGAAAATCACTTTTTCGTAGAAAAGATAGTGTAGAAACCCGAATATTAATTAAAAAAACGAAAATATTAATATAAGAAATAATTTTTAAAAATTTAATAATAAATGATTGAATGTTATTCTACGACTGCTTATGAAGAGAGACATCGTAATCCGGTTAAGAAATATTCATTTTCTATGTTTCTACACTAAATTTAGCTAGTGCGTTTATTTGGAGAGTATAATCTTAATTTTTTTCTTCTTATATAATCTTAATTTAATATCTGCCCCAATGGGGACAATCATTAAATTTGTTGGCAAAACATAACCTTAAAAAAATAAAACATAGTTTAGTTAAGAAATGAGATAAATAATTTTTAAAAAATTAAGAATGGAAGGTAACTCTAATCTCTGAATGAAAGATTTCACCCTCTGGATCGTTTTAGTCGACGAACTGTTAAACTGTTGTCCAATAAATTTACCGCCGAGTAGTTTGGATGATCAGATAACTTTGGTAAATACCGCGAACTTAATCTTACGATCTTCTGCTTGACCCACGGAATTCCAAGATCATTGTGAATGGTTTTGTTAATAAGTAAAGACGTGTGCATCTGAAATCATTCTTAGGGCTTTGTTTTGAAATCTTTGAATGATTTCAATATTGGAATCACTTGCCACTCCCCATAGTTGAATGCCATAGGTCCAGACCGGTTTCCAGAATTACCTTGTAAGGCAGAATTTTGTTACGCAACTTCAATTTTGAGTGACAACCCAGAAGCCAATGCATTTGTCTCAATTTCAAGTTTAAATGTTTTCTCTTAGCCAATGTAATAGCGTCAGGTAAGTCTTCTGGCAAGAGTTAACCCAAGATATTTTACATATTCGCAAGATGGAATTGTTACGTTGTCAGGACTAACTGAAGAGCAGGTTTCTTTTCTAAGGGTAAATTTTATTTGATTAGATTTATCAGCATTAACTACTATGTTCCATCTACGAAGCCACGAGGCAAATTCATATAATTGTTGTTGTAGCACACTTGAAGCATCAGAGGGACAACTCGAGACAACCAAGAAAGCTGTGTCGTCAGCATATGTGTCAACAGTGAGGGATTCATCAGAGATTATACAAAAATTCAACGTAAAAACGTGTAAAGAACAAGTCCCAAAACACTACCTTGAGGAACTTCGGCTGAGATATCGATCTTACAAGTAACACTACCCAAATGTCATTCGCGAATCAAATTAAAACTGTCAAAATTTTTTACATCTAAAAATACAGCAACATTGTTTTCCTTCGGAAAGCCTTCAAAACTCACTCCACTAAACGGCGACATTGTCCAGGGGAGTGCTATGACAACGCCTTCATCTAGACTTTGAAGGTAATCGCGCAGAAAAAGTCTCTCAAACAGTTTAAAAATATTGTCAACAAGCTAATTGGGCGACAGGATGCGAGATAAATTTCAGGTTTGCCTGAGTATCACCTCAGCACATTTCCACTGAGAGGGAAAATGTCCTCGTTTAAAGCAGCTGTTAGTGATTGCTGCAAATAACTCAATACTGTTGATCGGTTAAACTTTGATGGCTAAAGCATCTTTATTGTCATATCCTGAAGACTTAGAATGTTTAAGACTTGCTATCTCATCTTGAATATTATCTGTGCTCACAGAAGGTATAGGTAGAGCCATATGATAGGGAGTGTCTAAAAATTGCAAGGTCTCTTCATGTTCACTAGAAGTGGAAGTAACAAAAGGTTGAAATGCTCTGAGGAGGTGATCTGCAAAGGCACCTTCTTTATCTTTATCGTTTGATTGGTCTTTTTGATACTTGGTAGTTTTCCAAACGTTGTGATAGGGATCACCTGGCTCATCTTCAGATAAGAAATCATCAGCAGATTGTTAACGAAGTGTTTGGAGTAGTTACTTGAGTTCTTTGCACGATCTGTTTAATGCGACTTTGTCTCTTGGGTTCTCTAAGAGGTGGGGTAGCTCTGTTTGCAGCTTCGTGAACACATTGAGCAAGCCTCTCAACGCAATCATCAATGACTTCTATGGAATTCAGTTTAACATTGGGATCAATATTTTGTAGAACAAAGGAACGGTATTTTAGTATGTTTGTATTTTTACGAATGAGTCTTTTGGTGGAACTTTTTGAAATTGATGGTATATTCAGAAAAAAACAAACAGTGGATGGGTCAGAGCAAAGATCGTGTCAGTTCCGAACATCCACCAAATTGCAAAGTCCAACACATCATGTAGTTTGTTGATATCAGTAGGCCAATAGGTAGGTTCACCAGAGGAGTGACAATCCAATCTTCTAATTTAAACACATTTAAAAAAGTTTACGGTCTTTAGTGTTCATTATTCTGGATCCCATCTAGGTATATGTTTCGCATTAAAATCGCCACCAATGAACAAACATATTTTGACTTACCCTATTGCACGGAGGAATGTAAGCTGCTGCAAGAACAAAATCACCTATTGGACTGATTATCTTCAACTTGCGCATTGAACCCAAGGTAACTGAACTGGTGAGAGCTCTTCATATCTAAGACCACTTTTAATGACTACAGCAGCTCCCCGAGCGCTCTACTGTTTGGATAATATGCATTTAAAAGATCATAACCATTAATTTTGATTAAAATGAGTCTCAGAAACTGACAGGACGTTGGCGTTCCATAGTAAAATGTGAAGACATAATTGCGTAGTTTGGTCAGAACGGTGTTGAGCATTCTACAATTGTTGTAAGCTGCTTTAAAATTTGGACTGACTACTTGAATTCAAATCTGACTGATTTCTTGTATTTATGAGTTTGTTACTCTTGAGAATGCATAACTTGTTTAAGAATCAACATAGAGTGAGGGCTGAACTTTAAATGAAATACGAGTCTTAACAGGACACTGCATGATCACCACCACAATGAAAACAGTGCGCAAGCTCACTCTTGGACTTACTGCACTGAAGAGAACTATGATCACCGGCAATAACGCTTCGAATGTCCAAAACCTTGACAACGGTAACATTGAACGACATCATTAAACTTCTTAGGCGGCTCAATGACTAGAACAGAGCTATAAAGACGGTTTATCTTGAAAGCTTCACTATTGTTAACTGCCGGTTCTAGATTAGCAAAACGATAGACATCGGAGTCTTGGTGGTCTTACTAACGCCATTTTTAATATCCCTGACAACATGACCAAGTTCACGCAACGCTTCAATTATCTCAGTGGGAGGTGTGGAGAAGTGTAGACCTTTGATCACGATACGATAAGCTCGTTCGTCCTTTGGTTGAAACGTGCGATAGCGCGATTTTCTGTATATGACCTAAATTTTCTGTATAACTCCCTTCTTGTCTGGCACGTCCAGATTTATATTCAATTTTTGTCTGTCACGTCCAGATTTATATTCCTTAAAAAAAATTAGTTAAAATTTCAGGGATCACTATTGGTGGAGGTTTGATAACTTGACTGTAACTATAATATTATCATTGGCTTGAGAATTCTTAAACTCATCACAGTCGTAATATCATCGTCCAACAAAGAAAGCTATTAGGTTGTGGGTGTGTTTTTTTTTGAAGTTTTTTCAAAATTAGCTCTTGTGTTCTATTATTTTTGCATTTAAATCAGTCCCTAAGGGGACTATCGATGAAGGCTTGATATTGAAGCAGCAAACGATTGCCAACTTGGTTTTGGAGGTGGTTCCAGTTATTAATTTTTCAATTATTTAGACAAGAAAATTCGGAGTTACTTGACAAAAGAAGTTGGACGTAAGATAAAATTCATTTTATGAAAACTACTAAGCGTTTTACAAACAAGAAAACACTGTTCTCGAGTTTAAATAGTGTACATTATATAATATTTAGAGTCTTGAAAAGGAACGGTAATTTGTGATTGGGAAAATCTGTGCAAATCTTTACTATATACATGGATTTTAAGAAGTCATGAATATAGTGTTTGTCTATCAACACTAGAGAAGGGCGGAGGTTTGGATGAGGGCTATAGCTAAGAGGGTTGCGGACAGTGAAGTTGTCCAGCCAAAAAATTTAAATTTCAATCGCTATATTGCCTAATCATGAGACTATATGCCAGATATAATGATTAGAAAATAATTTTTCCAGTTTTCATATATATTCTTGATCAGAATGACGAGACGAATTGATTGAGCCCTTTCCGCCTGTCCGTCTGTTTGATGCTACGCGATTTATTCGCTGAGTTCTAAAGATATTGGTCTGCAATTTTAAACTTAACCCTTTTCATAAACCTGTGTACTTTGTATGTAAAAAAATCAAAAAGCCACATCCTACCATAAAAAAAAAAAATAAAATTAAAAAATAAAAAAACATTTTTAGATAATTTTTTTTTTTTTTTGTATGTTTTTGAAATGATTAAACACTTTTTGAATCACATATTTGAGTTTAAAATTATTTTTTTATTTCATTGACCGGCTGTAAAATTAGGTTTAAAGACATAATATATCACAAAATATTTATACATTAATATAAACTAGATCGGTATTCCAAACTTGTATATTGTAGCACTTGATTACAACCACTGTGCGAAACCTTGCTTGCTGCCAAGGCCAACAATCGGCTGTAGCGCAATTTACTTATATAATATAAACTAGCACTTTGGGGAAATCAAATTAAAATTGACAAAAAATTTTTTTTTTTTGTTTTTTTACTGACCGCAGCTGTACAAAGTTGTCATTGCTGAAAAAAGGTTAAGTTCAAAATTTCAAGTCAACACATTTAAAACTAAGCGAACGGAGCGTGTAACGGAAAACAGACAGACAGGCGGACATGGCTAAATCTTTTCAATTCAAAAAATTGTTTAAATTGTACGGGGCAAGATGTTGTTTTTTATACGATAATCCTATATGGCTAGTTTCCCGATGAGGTATGTCGGTCTGTCATGGTAGAATACCACCACAGTTGGCTATAAGGAACCCTGCAAGCGTGAGCAACACGAGCTGTTGTTGAGCAATATCGAGAAAAACGGAGAGAAGAAAAACGCCTTTTCAAACGCAAAAAGAAAGACCAAGAAAGGCGTGAGCTGGAGGAAGTTGACATGAAGTGCGACAGAAATGAGCCTCAAAAATTTTATCAAAAAAACAAGCGCTTGACCAGAAGGTTATAAGCCCGGAGCATCGTTCTGTAAAGATGCGCATGGAAATGTGGTGACAGATGTCAAGGAGTCATTTATGTTATAGAGGAACCACTTCTCCACCTTACTTGGAGGCGAGGACGGGAACAATGCCGCCAGCGGAGAAGATGAATATCTGGTTCCCCCCGACCGATGATGGCATTCCTGTGGAACCTTCAGACCGGCGGCGAAGAATTGATTCGATGTATGCATCAACTTTTATGCAAAATATGGACTGGTGAATGTATGCCCAGTGATTGGAACGTAAGTGTGCTCTGCCCAATCCTTAAGAAAGGAGACCCCGCAGTCTACGCAAACTAGCGCGTTATAAGTCTCATAAAAATCGTGTACAAAACTATATCTGGTTTACTGTGCAATAGGCTGAAACCGTACGTAATAGCACTGTTGGACAATACCAGTGCGGTTTTAGACCGAAGAAGTCGACCACCGACTCCATATTCACGCTGTGCCAGATCCTGGAAAAGACCAAGGAGAAGCATAACGACACACACCACCTTTTCGTCGATTTCAAAGCCGCTTTCGACACGCCAATCAGATCAAAGTTCTTGAATGCATTGACTGAACTTATGATCCCTGCAAAAATCGTTCCCCTCTGTATGATGACGCTGACAAACACTCAAAGAGTCGAGTGGCACTGGGTTAAAACCCTTCGTGATGCCCAGGCTAACCATAAGCTGTAAAGGCAATACATATAATATGGTATTTTTATAAATTCTTTTATATTCTTTCATGCTTTGTGCCAAAAAATATACAAAACGCCAAAAAGGATAACAGTGCCACGCTCTATGTAATAGTAACATTTTATTCGTCACATTTCAGTAACTATTAATCTAGCTGAACATTGATTTAAGTTTGTTACTTTAAATAATATTATTTATATGGCCGGCTCCCATTTTCACTTGCTTTTGCGTTTTCAATCAAATTACATTATTTTATTACACGATGCCCCGATAATCGTGTTTTTTTTTAGTTATTTACAATTTGCTGCCAGTTTTATCAGTATACAGTTTTTGATTTTGTCATATTTTAATAAAATAAAAAAATTTTGATTAAAAGAATTTAAAAATTTTAAAAAATTTAAAATTTTTTTATTAAAAATTTTTTTTAAAATTTTTTTGGGGGGGGATTGATTTTAACAATACAAAGTACATACGACATAGAAAAGCTTAAGTTTAAAATTTTAGTCCAATATCTGCCAGACGAATTGTTTTCTTTATTAACTGGAAACTTGCTAACAAGGGTTTTCGCAGATTCTTTCATTTATTTTGAGAAGATGCCCAAGCAGTACTTGAGGTCGACCTATGACCAGTCAACTGACAAGTCTATTTTTTATTTTATTTTATTTTTAATTTTATTTATTAATATTAGCAACTAACATTCAAAGAAAAATGTTGCTTAGAGTTATACATATGTGTTTATGGAAAACTAATTAAAAACTAAATTATAACTTAAAATAAAATATTACAAATTAGAATTAAGAATAGCTTTACGAATACAATTTGATGAAAGACCCGGAGAGATGCAATTGTAATAAAGATTATACAAGGAACAAAAAACGCGAAATGAATCTTTGCTTGCATAGTTGGTTGTGCATGTATCTAAGTAAAACAATGTATAGTTTCTAGTTGTTCTGCGAGGTACCGAGAAATTAAGCCTCTGTAATAAGTATGGGGAGTAAATTTCACCAGTAATAAGTTTCTAAATAAATAATAATAATGTATAGTTTTTAGTTGTTCTGCGAGGTACCGAGAAATTAAGCCTCTGTAATAAGTATGGGGAGTAAATTTCACCAGTAATAAGTTTCTGAATAAATATTTCAGCTAACATCGATCTACGTCTTACAAGAGTCGGTAGTTTTATAAGATTAAGTCGATCAATATACGGGGACAAGTTAATATTTGAATTCCAGCGTAAATTCCGCAATGCAAATAAAAGAAATTGCTTTTGAACTGACTCCAAATGCGACTGATGTATGGCATATTGTGGGCTCCAAACACAAGAGGCATACTCAAGGATTGGACGTACTAGAGAAGTAAATAAAAGCTTTGTGATGTAAGGATCATCAAACTCTTTTGACCATCGCTTTATAAAACCTAACAATCCCATTGCTTTGTTTGTTATAAGTTCAATATGCCCATTAAACGAAATTTTCGGATCAAGAAGAACACCTAAATCGTTAAACACAGAAAGACGCTCTAGTTCAGTTTTGATAATATTATATGTATTTACTAATGGAGTTCTTCGACTAAATGTAAGAACTTTACACTTGTCACAATTTAAAACTAAACAATTGCGTTGACACCAGCTGTACACGCATTGAGATCAGCCTCATATATAGTTTGAACTTAAAAAAAAGCGTACATTAATGTATGGCAATATTATAAGACGTCTGGAAGATCGTTAATAAACAGGGTAAAAAGTAGCGGACCTAGATGGCTACATTGTGGTACACCTGATAAAACATCAATTTTATTTGATAAACTGTTAAGAAATAAAACACGTTGAGTACGTGACTGTAAATAAGATGAAATCCATTTTGTTAGAGAATGTGAAAAACCAAGATAGAATAGCTTGTTAAGCAAAAGTTGGTGATTTACACTATCAAACGCTTTACTAAAATCGGTATATATAACGTCCATTTGTGAACCGAAAGAAAATGCTTCATTTATGAGAGAGAAGTGAGTTCTAACAAATTAGTGATAACAGATCTACTTTTAAGGAAGCCATGTTGAGCTGTAGATAGCAATGGCTTACATGAAAATTGTAGTTGCTCCGTTATAATTTTTTCTAATAGTTTTGGAATTGCACAAAGTTTGGCAATACCTCTATAGTTTTTTACATAAGATTTACTGCCTTTTTTGTGTAATGGGATGATAAAGAATTGTTTCCAAATTATTGGTACTCTAGACGTTTTAAAAGACAATTCAAATAAATGCAACAAAGGATCGCACAATGATTCAGCTCATAATTTAAGTATGCAGGAGGGGATATTATCCGAACCAGGAGAGTAGTTAATCTTGAGATACCTCAAGTGATTTAAAAGAGTACTTCTTCGTATAGAAGGAATTGGTATTGAATACGAAAGTGAATTAAACAAGGCACTAGAGTTCGGAGAAAAATTTGACGATGAATAAGTTGACTGAAAGAAGTTTGCAAAAAGGTTAGATGTTTCAGTAGAATCTGTTGCACTTTCCGCATTATAAAACATATTCGCGGGGTAAGAATCAGACCTACGTTTGCTATTGTAAAAAATTTTGGATCTCGACGAAAACTGTGTTTCACTTTATTCAAATAGTTTTTATAATCCAATTATTAACTACTTGGAACTTTGAACGCGCTAAACAATATTTGGCGTGATCTTGAATATTTCTTGTTTTTTTTATAACGTTTAAAATATCTGGATTTAATGTTTTTTAAGTTGCAAAGATTCTGCGTGTTTACCAAGGTGGATGTGATTAAACTTTTTTTGTGACTTTAGGAACACATTTATCAATGTATTTAGTAATGATGCTATAAAATAAATCACAAGCGTGGTCAATATTATTGCATGCGTATAATTCAGACCAATCAGTATTAAAAATAAAATCTGACAATTTAGTAAAGTTTGTTTTTGCAAAACAAAAGCTATTTGATTGTACAGTACGAGTGTATCCTGCATAGCTAGGTACCATCACTGACAACTCTATCGGGGTTATTTTCCCAAAACACAAAAAGGGGATATCTTAAAAAAAACAAAAAAGTCCTGTCAATAAAAATAAGATCCAATATTCTATTAGAACGGTTTTTGATGCAATTAATTTGGTATAACGACATATTGGCTAGCTCGTCCAAGAAATCTACTTGACATGATGGAATCATAGATATACTTTCTGGGCAACTAATCCAAGATACATTAGGCAAGTTAAAATCTCCTGGTACAATAAGGAAATCATTATCACGTAATGTTGTTGAAATGCTCTGTAAAGCGATGGCATGCTGTTGATAAACACTTAACTCTGACATTGGTGGAATATATGAGCAAGTTAAATATATTTTGCAACATTTAAAAGTTAAGACGACACATACAAATTCAATGCTTGTGGGAATATTTACCTTAAATTCTTCCGAAGCATAAGTTGTTTTAATTGATAAAAAGCACACCTCCACCATTGCATAGGCAACGATCTTTTACGATAAGTTATAAACGAATCAGACAGTATTTCTGAATTTAAAATTTGTGGTTTAAGCCAAGTTTCAGAAAAAATTTGATCATCAGCATTAATGGCTGAACTTTCTATATATAAATCTACAAGTTTGCTCTTCAGGCCTCTTACATTTTGATAATTAATAATAAGAGGTGAATTTAGTTTAAATTATTATTTAACGATGATGATGTTCCCTCAGTTTGACGAACCAATTCTCTGCGTGACAATGTTGTTCTACTTTTTGGGCGGTATTCTTTAACCAAAGTTTGATCAGGCCAGAAGTTGGGATTACATATGACGTTAAAAAATTTTTCAGGTACGCTCAATTAAAACGAGGCTATGTTTCTCGTGTAATTAAAGCTAAATTTTTGAGCAGCAATATCTGTTTTTTTAAGGCTACTACTCGAAACTATATGGTCAACAATTTCTTCAGCTGTAGTGGATTCAGCGAAGCGAGAGACAAATATCAGCTTTCGAGGAGCAATAATAGTGAGAGGTCTCTTATTGTTAGTATTGACTTGTGCATCAGAAGAAAAAGCAGGTATTGATAAAGGAGGATGTTGTATTTGAGCTGTCTCAGCAGTAGTATTATTGTTATATGTTACCTCCACATTTTGTACAGGTCGATGTTGTATTACAGTTGTAATAGCAGGATTAGTTTCAATACTATTCTGTTCATCATGCTGTATCGCCGATGCAGGAGAGGCGTCCACAACATCCGGCTCAGTCCATTTTGTGGCTCCACACAAAATTTGTTATGTATTGTCAACCGTCAGTGACTCTTTTTTGTGTCCAATTGGATTAACGGCGATGCAGGTGATGATAAGTTCACAGATTACGAAAGCAGTCCAAGTTGGTGTTTGAGGGTTGCTCGCCTTCTTTTTGGCGACTGGTGAAAGTTGTACTTGTCGAAAAGATCGAAATTCGAGTCGAGTTCTTTTGTCAGTTGCTTTACATTCGTTTGCATTGACAAGAAACTAGTGCGCACCATGTTGAACATTCTTGCGAAGTCCCCCTCCAGCGTATTGCAACTACGAGAAGACCAACGTACGTGACCAATTCTTTCTTCGTCGATCAAGTTGACTCGATCAAGAATTGAGCCAGTAATGTTGGCGCATATAATGTGTGCAGCATTAACGCACAGCCAGCATTAAACAAATCGATAAGTGTTGTTATCATAATTTTGCTTATTTGCACATTTAGGAGCGCAGCAGATAACCATTATTGTCAATTAAAGAAGTTTTTGTTTACTTTTAAATCAAAACAAAAGCCGCAAACAGCTGATAAAAATGTAACGAGTTGTGTACAAAGACATCTGTACAGATGAATGTAACCGTTAGAAAGAGCAAGTCCGCAATTGAAGCAGCAATCACGAAGAAACGAAAAACGAAACTTCGAAACAAAAGCAAGTTAAAAAACTTGAAAGTTAAACAATTTGAAAAGTTAAACAAATTTTGTTTAATTTAACGAAATTGTTAGAGCACAATATATTACGAACAGTATTGAACTTTTTAATTTAACTTAAATGCAGCTAAATATATATATTAGAGCGATAAAGGAATGGTAAATTTAGGAAAAAAAAATTTTTGGGGGGCGCAAAAAAAAAAAAAAATCCGCGTCGACAAACATCAGGTTTTTTAATATTTTTTTTTTTACCTTTTTTTAGAACAGTGGAAAAATAAGTAGGGAAAAATTGTTAATCTGGTAGTACTTCCACTTAATTTAAATTTAATTTTTTATACCTTTTACCGTAATATATTATAGTACAGTACTAATAAAAAACGAAAAAAAAATTGTATTTTGCATACATTTTCGGTTTGAAAAGTATATTACTATATTTTGACGATCCCTTGGGGCCTGTCTGATGGTATCATTTCGTAAAAATGTTTGTGAAATACAAATAAATTCGTGATTCTTATGTTTTTTCTTTTTTCAGTATAATCCCTCTTTTAAACAAATCAAATACATATCCACTTCAATGATTCATGCATCATTTTAAAGGTTATTGTGGCAAAACGAGAAAATGTAAGTACTATTACCGTAATATAACAGTAAAGTTTCATTCTTTAAATCTCACTAACTATTTGAATGGTTTTTATCAATGGTGTCACTGAAATCTACGCTCGTAAGAGATTTCAAGATGTCACAAAAATTTGGTTTGCTCACAAATAATTTTTTTAATTGAGATTTTGAAAAGTTTAAGTAAAATAAATCTTTAAAAAGACTCCTTTAAAATATATCCAGTTGTGCACATAAAATAAACTTATTTACCTTTAGGCACCTCTAGCTCAAAACGATAAAAAAATTTAACCAGACACATAACATTTTTTATTTAATCATATTTCATTTATGACTGGTTTACACGATCATATTTACGTGATACATTTTGGATATGTGATTGTCTAAACACAGAAAAAAACTTATGTGTCACATCATATGAATCAGACAAGTGACGAAATAATACCGTTTCGAAATAGAATTTTGACATTTTCTGTGCATTCTCGTTAAAATTGGGAATCACTTATAGTAAACTGAGCATCAAACAAGGAAAAACGTTAACTTCGGTGGAACCGAAGCTTATATACCCGTCACACGTATTTTTAAATTGTTATTGTGTTATCATCAGTGGCTTAAAAGGAACTTCGAGATGGGATGGGACGGAGTTGAGTGGGGCCTATGCCGAAAAATGGAATTGGAACCTTAGATTTGATATTGGATGATATTAAAAGTGTTTTTACCCAATATGGAATGAAAAAAATTACTCGGAGATTACTGGAGATATTTAGCTGAAATTTGAAACTTAAGCTTTTCTCGGCAAGGACCAGGTCAAAATTAAATATGAAAGTGCCACGCCCATTTTTATTTACAGGCCCCATACAAATCTACCGTCTATTTTTGAGTTTTTGTATGAAAGTAGTTGTTACTTAAGAATATATTTATTCCAATCTGGGTAAAACTATTTCTACTGTCATAATATACATATACTACCGATATGATAAGGATCGGGCCACTGTAACACACAAACTCAGATTCCATTTTTTTTTTTTTTTTCAAGAAAATTACGCGGTGCGACAAAAAAATTTAAAAAAAAAATTATTGGATGGGACTAAGTGTAGGTTGTAAGTAAAGGGAGTTTCCATAAGAAAAAGATCAAAGTTGCAAGTCAAGTTTTTGATTTTGTTCAAAGTTGGTCAATTTGTAGTATTTGGGGGTAGTAATAGCTCAGTCAATTATTTTTTAAAAATCTTCAAAATTCTAGGAATTACGTCACTTTTAATTTTTGGACCTTTATTTTTCAAACTCTTGTAATTTAAAGAGTTTTAACCGATTTCAATGAAAGTTTTAGGGCGTGTAGGGAAAATTGTAAGGTTTTAAATAAATTTGAAGTGGATTTAAAAAGTTTAAAAATTCATGTAGAAAAACACAAAAACATTTTTAAACCTTTTTTCTATGTGTGCTAATTCATATTTTTTATTTTCGTCACAATATAATGAAAGCTTATTATTTTACCTTTATTTAAAAAAAAAAAAATAGATGGAGGGTCTTTTAGTTCTCGAGATATCGTCAAAAGAGTGTTACGCTGCACGTCTTCTTTCCTGTGTGCATAACGGTTTCTCCGTTTCATTTACGAAACCGCTCGTAACGTTCATAAATGAAACTGAGAAACATAGGGTAGAAGAGGCGCGGAGAAACACCTTTTTAAAAATATTTAAAAAAAAAAAAAACCCCCCCCATTTTTTTAAAAAAAAAAAAAAAAAAAAAAAATTTTAATATAAATTGAAAAAAAAAAAAAATATAAATTAAAAAAAAAAAAAATTTAAAAATGTTTTTTGTGTTTTTCTACATGAATTTTAAACTTTTTAAATCCACTTCAAATTTATTTAAAACCTTACAATTTTCTCTACACGCCCTAAAAATTTCATTGAAATCAGTTAAAAAACTCTTTTAAATTACAAGAGTTTGAAAAAATAAAGGTCCAAAAATTAAAAGTGACGTAATTCCTAAATTTTTGAAGATTTTAAAAATAATTAATTTACTAACCCCTAATCCCCAAAACAATTAAACAACTAATTTTAAAATTAAAAAAAAAAATCACTTTGCAAATTTTTATTTTTTTTTGTTTTGAAATATTTTTATATTAAAATTTTCAAGCTTATTTAAATATTTAAAAAAAGTAAAAAACTAAATTTTTTAGACTTAAAAACCTAAAACAAATATAAAAATTAAACAAAACAAAATAAAAACTTTAATTCGATAAAATACACTTATGCCAACGTTTTTCCAATCCTCGAAACATGCCAAATATTCCCTTTCCGGTATAGCCATCAGCGCCTCCTTCGATTTAGCTTTTATCTCTTCAATCGACTCGAAACGCGTCCCCCAGAGTTGTCTCCTGAATTTTTTTATTTATTTATTTTTTTTAATAACTTAGCAACTAACATATAAAAATAAAAATGCTGCTAATTCTACTTATAAAAAACGTGACATATTACACATTATTATCTTTCAAAGCTTTATGCACAAGATGTAGTGGGAGGCCTGGAGAGACTAGATTTAAATTATAATATCTATTATAAAGAGAACAAAGAACGCGAAACGGATCGTTACATGCATAATTGGTCGTATATGTCCGTAGGTAGAACAGAGAATAATTTCTCGTAAACCTATTTGGAACAGAAAAGTTCAACAGCTGTAGTAAATAAGGAGAATAAATCTCCCCAGATATAAGTTTCTGGATGAATAAAACTCCTAATATATTTCTACGTTTTTCCAGTGTGGGCAGATCAATTAGGTTTAAACGATGTGTATATGGAGGCAAATTAACATTTGGATTCCAGCCCAAATTACGTAAAGCAAAGAGTAGAAACTGTTTTTGAACAGATTCTAACTGTACTTGATATACCATATATTGAGGACTCCAAATACAGGAGGCATATTCCAGTATTGGACGGACTAAAGAAGTAAATAATAACTTCGTGATGTACGGATCATTAAACTCTTTCGACCAACGTTTAATAAAGCCAAGTAAACCCATTGCCTTGTTGCAAACTACGTCAATGTGAGTTGCAAACGAAAGTTTTGTGTCAAATAGCACACCAAGGTCATTAATAGAAGAAACCCGCTCAAGGACCGAATTTTCAATAAGATAGGAAGATAAAAAAGGGTTTCTACGAGCAAACGACATAACTTTACACTTGGTACAGTTAAGCACTAAACCGTTGCGTTGACACCAGCGATGAAGCTCATTTAGATCACTTTGCAATAAGTCATGGCCAGCAGGACCATTGTAACTCAAACACAGTTTGACATCGTCAGCATACATTAACGTATGACTGTTAGATATAATATCCGGGAGATCATTTATGAAAAGTGTAAACAGAAGTGGTCCAAGGTGACTACCCTGAGGCACACCAGAAAGAACTTTAATTCTGTTTGATATACAAGAATCAAAAACTACACATTGTGTGCGCGACTCGAGATACGATGAAATCCAATTTAACAAATTTGATGGAAAACCAAGGCACCTTAGTTTGTGAAGCAATAACTGATGGTTTACACAATCGAATGCCTTGCTAAAATCTGTGTAAATCACATCTGTTTGTAAGCCTTTTGTAAAGCCCAGATTTACTAAAGATGTTAATTCTAAGAGATTAGTAGACACTGATCGATTTTTTCAGAAAACCGTGCTGGGCAGGAGAAAAAAGAGGTTTACATGCAAATTGCAGTTGTTCGGTGACGATTTTTTCAAAAAGTTTAGGTATTGCACATAACTTAGCAATACCTCTGTAATTTGATATGTCTTGTTTACTACCCTTTTTGTGGAGAGGAATAATAAAAGACTCTTTCCAAATCTTTGGTACAATACATTCCTTTAATGAAAGTTGAAACAGGTGCAATAAAGGATTACACAAAGAATGTGCACACATTTTAAGCACACCAGAAGGTACATTATCGGGCCCTGGAAAATAACTAAGTTTAAGAGCAAGTAAGTGTTTTAAAATTAAGTCATTAGATACAATAGGATCACATATATCGTGCAAATGTAAATTACCAGAGTTATTGGTACTTGTGCAATAGCTAGTAGCAGAGTAGACTGATTGGAAAAATTCAGCAAATAAGTTTGATGCATCTTTCGAAGATGCCGCAGTACGATTCTCGAAAAACATATTAGAAGGAATAGATAATGATTTACGTTTCGAATTAACGAAATTGTAAAAAGATTTAGGATCTTTTCGAATATTGTTTTTTATGTTGAGTAAATATGTTTTATAGGATCGTCTGTTAGCAGATTGAAAATTAGCCCGTGCTACTGCATATTTTGCATAAGTGTGAGCATTTCTTGACTTAATGAAACATTTATAATAGCGCGACTTTATATTTTTTAAATGACATAAGCGGCGTGAAAACCAAGGAGGGTTTAAAAAAACTTTAGGTACATATGAAGGAACACATTCATCAAAGTAATGTTGTAAAACATCATAAAAAACTTTACACGCACTTTCAGTACCAAGATCTTCAAAAATATAAGGCCAGTTAGTACCAAGCAATAAAGAATTTAGCTTAGCAAAGTCAGTTTTACTAAACCGGCGACGAACTGTTTTAGGACTGTCTTTGATCTCCAATGTATTGGTTATAGTTACAAGCAATTTAAGCGTTGGGTGATATTTATCTTCAGGAAATGAAACCGGAGAAGTTCTAGAAACTTCAACATCCAATGTTCTATCAACAAATATAAGGTCAAGCAATCTATTTGAGCAGTTAAAAATATTGTTAATTTGATGTAATGACATGCTGAAAAGTGAGTTGAAAAATTTTAAACTTGTTGATGGTATCAACGAAGACGAGTTTTCGCAATTTATCCAAGATATCCTAGGTAAATTAAAATCACCTGCAACAATAAGGTAATCATTTGCTTGAAAAGTATTTGCAACAGATTGAATAGCAGACGCGTGCATCTGATAAACGTTATCATTAGATGCTGGCGGAATATAAGAACAAGTAATAAATATTCTACAGCACCGAAAGCGAATAACTACACATAAAAATTCAATATCAGTTGAAGTACCGTCACAGTATAGTTCAGAAGTAAGGCTTGTTTTAACTGAAATAAGCACTCCACCACCTTTACGCATGTTACGATCCTTTCGGTAAATTAAATAGTTATTTGATAAAATTTCTGAATCTAAAATATTTGGTTCTAACCAAGTTTCAGTAAAAATGAGAATGTCAGCATTTAAGCCGATACTTTTGAGATATAAATCAACTAGTTTACTCTTCAGGCCTCTTACATTCTGATAATTTAATATAAGAGGATAAACTAGTTTAAATTATTTGATGATGATCCCGCCTCTTGACGTGGTAAAGTTGCAGTTTGACGAGACGATGTAGGCTTCCTTTTTGGCACATATTCCTTGACAAGTGTAAACTGTGGCCAAAAAGTCGTGTTACATATAGTTTCGAAAAATTCAAAAGGAACGCTGAGCTTAAATGAAGCGATGTTCCTTGAATACGTGAAATTGAATTTTTGAACAGCTACACTTGAAGAAGTTATACTGCTCTTTGAAGTAATAAACTCCAAAATGTCGTCTGCAGATGTACACTCGGTGAAGCGCGAGACAAAAATGTGTTTGCGTGGCGCTACCGTATTCAATATTTTTGTTGTACGCAAAGAATTTATAGCAGGTACAGCTGGATTCAGTTTAAGACTAGTCGACTCAGGTAGACCAGGAGGTATGCTAACCGATTGCAGTGAATCGATGGTTTTATTTGGAACAGTATCAGCATACACCTGCGTAGGTCCAACACCAGATAGCTGCGACGACGTGGAAGACTCAATTATGGGTGGAACCACTACTGACATTGTCGGTTCTTGTGACGAATGAAAATCGGTGGGAGTACAGCTCATAGGCGCAGGCGACGAAGTTAAATTTATAAGTGGTAATTCAGAAGGTGCAGTTAGAGAAGGAGGTAAGTCAAGAGGTTTGGTCTTCTTTCTTCTTGGCGATTGTTGAAAATCATACTCTCCAAACAATTTCATATTTTTGTCCAATTCTTTAGAGAGCTGCCTAATAGTCTTATCATGCGTCGCTAGCCTGTGAGAATCACCTGTTGGAAGCAACGAGGACATGACCAGCGTAAGCCCCCGAGAAGGTAAGTCGACGAGATTGTGCCATTTAGGCCAGCACATTTGATGTGAGCAGTTTCATCACATAACCAGCAGCACACAAAACGAAAACTGGAGTTGTCGAATATTTTTTTTGTTTGAACATTTGTTGTAGCAACACAGCATTTCAAAAATGTTAAATAAAATTACAATAAAATAATTTAATGTAATAGAACGGTGTAGCTGGTCACCTTAATAAGCCTTAAGTTTGCAGATAAGCCTAAAAGTATGCAATTTATAATGTTTTTTACAATGTTTTTTTACAATGAAAGCTGAACTTTGAACTCAGCTAAGTGGTGGCTATCTCTTTCAATCAAACTAGGCAATTTTTAAAGAATTATAATTTCTTTAGCACACTTCGTACACTAAGCACTTCAACTTTTTTTAATGTCACTGAAGATTAATGCACTAATTCGGTTAATTTAAAACAATAAATTGCAGTGCAATTAACTTTATTTTAAAATTAAAAAAATAATAACAGCAGCGAACAAAACGTAAACAATCGCGTTAGGGTGACCAGAATAGCCAGAAGTTACACGGAGCCAAATCAGGCGAATACGGAGATTGCGGAACGATATTGGTAGCACTTTTGGCAAAAAAGTCACGAAGAATCAGTGCAGTTTAAAAAAATCTGCATTTTTGATACCAATCGAGACTTGCACGTTTGAGGCCCAAATCATCCAATTTCATCGCAATGTCTCTCATAGTTAATCGACGGTGTGCAAGCACTAATTCTTTTACTTTTGATGTGAGCATCGTCCGTTGTGGTCAATGGTCGACCAGGGCGCTCTTCGTCTTCAACACGTTCTCAACCTTCTTTGAACAATTTATACCAATCAATCGTTATTGACTTTGGTAGAGCTCGCTCGCATAAGCCTTCTTCAACATTTTTATTCCATTTACTCCATTCAGAAAAGAAAATTTATAACACTTCTTTGCTCAATTAAGTCAGACATTGTAAAAAACTCTTAGTCATTCGGTAAACACAAGAAATAATATATTACTGATATTGATATTGACATGAAATTTAACCCAGATGTTATTAACAGTCCTGCCAACTCAAGAAAAAAATACTAACCCGAAATGTTAAGCCCGCGAAGTTTAATTTTAAAATTCACCTTACTTTTGTACGCAGTAGTATGCTTCTTATTTGAGCCCCAACTTAAGTTGTTCCCACCCAACCATTTTGGGGAGTTAATTAAAGCTTCGTGTGGCGGGTATTTGGGCTTCGGTTCTACTTAAGTAGTTGTTTTTACTTGTTTTTAAATGAAGATTACTGGGACAATTCTTGATCCGTCCATTTGTAAGATTTAAAAATATACATGAAAACAACAAAATCTACCGACAATAAATTGAAAGTTCACTTATAAAAATGCCGCCGTTAAGCAATTAAAACTCAGTACAAAATTAAAAATGAATTAATCGAAATTAAAGGTGAAGTTATTATTTCCGTAATTAAAAATACTGATGCTTACGCCGTATTATCGGAAGAAACAACTGGAAAAGAGTAGATTTGGGTTTCATTTTTAAAACAAAAGCAATAACAAGAGAAGAATTCGTTGGATTTATGTAGCGTTCATTACAAGACGCTTCTATTATTGATACAGAAATACACATTTTTGATTTACTATACAATGGGCTGGCACCAGAAATTAACGGCGGCAGTTAGGCCATTCCTAAATCAAAACAAGAAAAAACGTTAACTTCGGTAGCACCGAAGCTCAAATACCCGCCACACGAAACTTTAATCATTTTCTTAAAAAAAAGAAAAAAATGGAAGGTGAGTTTGTATGGGGTCTATATGTTATAGTGGCTCGATCCTTGTCATATCGGTAGTATATTTATAGGATAACAGTAAAAGTGATTTTACACAGATTGGAGTGAATATATCCATAAATAAGAACTATTTTCATACAAAATCTGAAAAATGGGCGCTTGGTTTGTATGGGGGCCATATCAAAAAATGGGCGTGGCACCTTTCTTTTGAAATTGGATGTCATTAGAAGTGCTTTTACGCAATTTGTAGTAAATACATTTACAAATAATAAAAATTTTATTACAAAAAATCGAAAAAAAATTGGTAAGTTTGTATGGGAGCTATATCTAAGAGTGGGCGTGGCATCTTTCTTCCGATATTGGATGGATGTTGGATTAGAAGTGTTTTTACCCGATTTGAAGTAAATACATTCATAAATAATAACTATTTTCATAGAAAAAAATAGAAAAATATGGTAAGTTTGTATGGGGGCTATATCTACAAATGGGCGTGGCACCTTGGTTCTGACATACAAACTGCCTAGGAGCACAAAAAGCTTAAGTTTAAAATTTCAGGTCAATATCATTGAAACTTTCCAAGAAAAACGCATTGCAACAGACAGACAGGCAGACGGACAGACAGACGGACATGGCTAAATCGATTCGTCTCGTCGAGCTGATCAATAATATATATACTTTTTTGGGGTCTCCGATGCCTCCTTTGATGCGTTACAAACTTTCCGACAAACTGATAATACCCTTCACACTATGTGTGGCGGGTATAAAAATAGTTAACTTCGGTGGAGCCGAAGCTTAAATATCAGTTACACGGGCATTTAAAAAGTTGTGAGATCATCTGTGGCTAAGATTGGATGGGTGGGGGTAAATGTTCTGATGCAACCCAAGTTTGGACACAATATTGGTATCAAATTTTAAGCTAATAATACAGATTTCTTCAATAATAATTTTCTTGAAAATATCAGAAAAAGAGAGGTATGTTTGTATAGGGCTATATGTTATAGTGGCCTGATCCCCTATCATATCGGTGGTGTGTAGATAGGACGATATTAGAAGTGTTTTTTCCCAATTTGGAATAAATATATAGTATATTCATAAATAATACAAAATATTCGAAAAAGATAGCTAAGTTTGTATGGGGCTATATATATATAAATGGGCGTGGCAACTTTTTTTTTGACATTGGATGTTATAGGAAGTCTTTTTAACCAATTTTTAGGGAAAGCATGCATAAATAATACCCTTTTTCATTCAAAATTCGAAAAAAAAATTCTTTGGTTGTACATTTTAACTTCATAGAGCTGAGAAAAGCTTAAATCCTGAAAAACTATTTCTTTAAAACTAAGCGAATGAATCGCATAACTACAGACAAACAGACGGACATGGCTAGATCTTAATGTGGTCTTCGATGCGTTACAAACTTTCAGACAAACTAAATATACCCATTCACATTTTGAGTGACAGGTATAAACACCTGATTCGAAATTGACTCGTTTTTCTTTTTTTAAACGAATCGAAATGTAGGAAAGAAATGGAAAGAGTAGTTTTTCTAAACTAAAGTTAAATAGACGTATTTAGGCTTACCAGCCTAGGAACTTTGTCAATTGAAAAATATATCCTCCGAGAATTCGACTTTTCTAAAATCAGCAAACCCTTTAAGTAACGGCTAGTAAAGTAGGCAAATTAAAGGAGGCATCAGAGTCCCCATAAAGTATATATATTATTGATCAATTGAAAAATATACCGCCCGAGAATTCGACTTTTCTGATTATCAGCAAACCCTCTGATATCAGCAAACCCTCGGAAAGTTTAAAAGATATTAACCTGAAATTTTAAACTTAAGCTTTTTTTACTCCTAGGCATTTTGTACAAGTTTGTACATCCAAACTTACCACTTTTCTCGATTTTTTGTATAAAAATAGTTATTGTTTATGAATGTTTTTACTACAAATTGGTTAAAAACACTTCTAATGGCATCCAATATCAAAAGAAAGGTGCAACGCCCATTTTTATATCTAATGGCATCCAATATCAAAACCATACCATACAAACTTATCACTTTTTTTGATTTTTATATGAAAATAGTTATTATTAATGAATATATTTACTAAAAAATTGTGTAATGGCATCAAATATCAAAAGAAAGGTGCCACGCCCATTTATTGATAGGGCCCCCCATACAAACCTAGCTCTAATTTTTCAGATTTTGTATAAAATAGTTCCTATTTATGGATATATTCACTCCAATCTGGGTAAAATCACTTCTACTGTTTTCTTATGAATATAGACCTATTACAAACTCACCTTCCAATTTTTTCATTTTTTAAGAAAATGATTAAAGTTTCGTGTGGCATGTATTTGAGCTTCGGTGCTACCGAAGTTAACGTTTTTTCTTGTTTATATTTTTTATACCTGTTACACTAGTGTAAACAGGTATATTCAGTTTGTCGGAAAGTTTGTAACGCATTAAAGGAGGCATCGTAGACCCTATAAAGTATATATATTCTTGATCACCTCGACGAGACGAATCGATTTAGCCATGTCCGTCTGTCTGTCCGTCTGTCCGTCCGTCCGTCTGTCCGTCTGTCTGTGTGTTGCTGCGTTTATTCGCTCAGTTTTAAAGATATTGGGCTGAAATTTTAAACTTAAGCTTTTCTAGGTCCTGTGTAGTTTCTATGTTAAAATCAATGTGCCACGCCCACTTTTAGAAAAAAATTTATTTATAAAGCAAATGGCTTCAAATATGGTACAAATGCTTCGAATATTAAGCCAAATCTTCAGTTTAAAAATGGTCTAATTTGGACCGCGAATTCGTAAATTTTTTAAAAATATATATTTAATTTGTTTAATATTTTGAAATAAAATTTAATACAAATGCTGCACACGAAGGTCTATCCACGTCAAATGTTGTGTAACAGGTATATAAACTTCGGTCCAACCGAAGTTAACTTTTTTTCTTGTTTTTAGTTTTATTTTTTTCGTATATATTCTAAAATATTTGATGCTTCGAAAGTTTCAATTATCGTGGTGTAGTTTCAAATTTGTTTTTGTGGCCTTTCGTACATAAGGTAACTCATATGTGCTCTTTCGCTACAAAATAAAGTTTTACATATTTATACAATAAATTTGTTTATATACGTATTTATATTATACGCACATATGAGTGCAAAAACTGGGTATGGGGCTATTCGGTATATTTTGAATGGGGCTATTTGGAACAGGTATTTCACTTGTGTTATGGTGTTGTTTTGCTTTCTTTTGGCCACACAAAGTGTGAAGGGTATTATAAGTTTTTCGAAATGTTTGTAACGCATTAAAGGAGGCACCCACGTCTACGTCTCAGATGATCATACAAGAACTAATTAAAGTTTCGTGTGGCGTGTATTTGCCTTCTTATACATGTTGTCTCCAACATGATATGCTCTTTACCTTTCATTTGCCTAATAGTCCCACACGTGTTTCTATTTGACCCACTGTGGGCTATTTGGAACGGTTAAATTTTATTTCATAAATAGACCAAAACACCTAGATGCGAATCTGAGACGGCTTACAATGTGCTGCCAAGCTGTAGCGCAAAAAATTGTTACTTTAATCGTTGACATCTGGTCACAAGTGCGTCCGAGACCAAATTTGTTCCGAATAACCCCGGTCTCCCTACATTCTTCTTTGTTTTTTTATACCCGCCACACATAGTGTGAAGGGTATAATCAGTTTGTCGGAAAGCTTGTAACGCATAAAAGGGGGCGAATAAAGGAGGGCGAGACTAGCCATGTCCGTCTGTCCGTAAGTCTGTCTGATGTGAGGTAATTAATTCGCCCAGTTTTAAATATAATGAGCTGAAACTCGAAACTTAAGCTTTTCTCAGTCCTAGGTAGTTTGTATGTAAAATTCAGATTACCACGCCCACTCTGAGGTATAGCCCCATTCAAATCTACCGCCAATTTTCGAATTTTTGTTTGAAATTAGGTATTACTTATGCATGTAATCACTCCAAATTGGGTAAAAACATTTCGTATATCATCTAAAGTAGACCAAGGTGCCACGCCTATTTTAAGGTATAGCCCCATACAATCTTACCGACCATTTTCGAATTTATGTATGAAAATATGTATTATTTATGAATGTATTCACATCAAATTGGGTAAAAATACTTCTTAGTCATCAAATATTAAAACCAAGGGCCACGCCCACTCTTTAAAGATTCTTGTGACGGGTATTTAAGCTTCGTTTTTACCGATGATAACGTTTTTCCTTTTTTTTTTCTGACAAGCAAAAATATGGACAAATAAGCCTTGTTATTGTTATTTAATTTAAGTATATATGTTTAATAAACTTTTCTAATTCTTCACTATTTCAAAGGGGCGCCATAAACAATTTTCCGAGGGCGTCACAAAGGCTAGTGTCGACCCTGGCAGCAACAAAAAGTCTCCTATCGATTAGATAGTTAACATTTAGAGCACTTAAATAAATTTCTGTTTAAGATCTAAATTTACGTAAATGTGTATATTTAATCCATACTTTTTACACATCAACACAAAAACATATTTACGACATTCAAACATTTGTTACCAATATGGCAATTAGAATTGTTGTCAAACACTTCATATTTTTAACAGATTCTTATTTGACATTTTAAATGGTTTGTAAGGGGCATAAAAACTTTGTTAACATTTTTTATTTTATTTCCATTTATTATTCTTCACATTTTAATTGATTAATTAACTATAGATACTCACTAGTTATGTATATTTTTATAAGGCCGACTGTCGTTTGCATTAATCCAATTGCATTAACGAAAACATTTAACGGAAACAGGACGCAAGTGTGTCATTACCACGAAGCACGTGCTTGATACATAATTGACCCTAATTTGCCGGCCAGCTGTTTACTGTGGGGTAATCGGGCGCGTAGTGTAAAAGGCATAGAACGCACAAATATTATTTCAGTACGAATTTATTATTTTTATTATTTTACATATATTTGTACCTCACAGTCACAACATTTGTTGGTACACTTCGTAATCACACAGCCGACCCAGCACTTCAAAGTTATTTGAGCCGCACTTATGAACGATATCTGCGCGCCAACAAATCTATAGAAAAATTATTATTTTTGCCGAAGAGAATCAAATATCGCGAACAAAAGTTAAGGAAGAGAGTAATAGTATGAGAGCAAACAAGTTTCAGATAACTTGAACAAGAGCGACACAACGAAATGTGCAAAAAGAGCAAAAGTGTTATAATCATTAATTATGACGTGCATGTGACAACGAGCTAAGTATCCGCTGTTTCGTTATCACAGCCTTATCAGTAATAGGCCATTCGTATTAACACTTACGTATTTCACTCACAAATTTACACTCATAAAAAAAAAACATCCTTTTTGTGAAGACATGTTTTTTTTTTTTATGTTTCGATTAAATGAGTTCGCAGTTTTTTGAATCGACACTACGGTTGGCAAATGCACCCACGGGTTATTAAATTGTTTTTAATTCATTACTATTTTTTTTTTTTTTTATAAAGGCGCTTTCATGCTTTTGATAGCCTCCAGGAGTAGAAACAGTTTGTAAACGTCAATATGTGTACACAACAAGAAACGTATATGTATGTATATATTCACAAAAAAAAAAAAAAACAAATACAACCGTAACAATAAAGAAAACTGTGCGAAAATAAGTCCCAAATAAGATTATTTTGATGAGATGCGATGGCTCAACCTTATCGGATGAACGAGCTGAAATGACTGACTTTAGATGCTGCAACTAAGCAAATACATCTCGAATATCTAAAAACCGAGTGCACACGAACGTTGTGCGCTTGCTTATTATTCGTATCCGTAATATAACACTTGGAAAGCAAAGCTTTTTAACGGGAAAGCTCCTTGCGGTATAAAACAAGGAACAACAAGAAATTCATCAGCTTATAGCTACTGCGATTAAAGCTACAGTGTGAAGAATTTGTTAAAAATATCGAATTTTGTTTCTACTTAAAAAAATTTTTCAGCTGCTATATTTTATATACATTTACTATATATGTTTTGCAGTACATTTTTATATAAAATCATTAGTTAGCACTGTGGCTATACACCATTTTCATAATAGAAGAACTAACAAGTTTTTATGTAATTTCAGAAGTTTGTTTTATTACTGAAAACGATTAATCAAAGCAAATATTTTCTCCAAAAATCAAAATTGAAAAACATATATGTACTACTGTGACCAAAAAATAGTGGGAACTAGTTTTATAAATCAAAAAATCGTTATTTATTCTTTTTCATCAATTTTGTCCCCTTCAAAATAGTACCATCCCGATATAATACATTTATGCCACCGCTTCTATCAGTCTTCTCGACTTATGGAAATAGCCATAAGTCACTCGGAGCCAATTCAGGTAAATAAGGTGGTTGCGGAACGATATTGGTTGCATTTTTGGCGAATAAGTCACGAAGAATCAGTGCAATAAATTCAAGAAAATTTAGCATAAACATTTTTCAAAATGGTATTAATTGATCCTTTTTTTTTTTTTGATACGCCTTGATAAACGTCATCAGCAATGACTCTTTTAATTCACCAATTCTTTTACTTTTTGGTCCGTTGAGGTCGATTGTCGACCAGGGTTCTCTTCGTGTCCAACGCGTTCTCTTCAATCTTTGAACAATTTGTACCAAGTATATGTTGTTGTTTTTGGTAGAGCTCGGTCCCCGTAAGCCTTCTTCAATATATTAAACGTTTCTGCACCATTTATTCCATTCAGAAAACAAAATTTGATCGGACTTCTTTGTTAATAATTTCAGACATTGTAAAAATCGCCAAATTCACTTTTTATGTCGCACAAAAACAAGAGTAACTTAAACACTAATTAATATTTTGACATTTAATTTGGCATGAAAGTCAGTAACAGTCGTACCACTTAAAAATATTTTGAGCGAAAATATTTACCCGTGTAATTTTTATCGAAAAATTCCGACTACTTTTTCTAGTATGTTGTATGTTTAAAAATGTTTTAATGTATACGCATTTTAAAAAATAATAATTCTAGAAAATATTTTTCCGCTAATTTATATGTATTGCTAAAACGTACCCACTGAACCAAAAAGCGAGCATCAAGCGAGAGTATAGCAAAACTATCGCGCTCGAGCTCGAAAGCGATAAAAGAAGCGAAGGTAACGCAAAACTATCGCGCTAGAGCTCGAATATGATATATAAAGCGAGCGTTAAGTGAGACTACCAAAACTATCGCAAAACTATCGAAAAACTATCGCATTCGAGCGTCAAGCGAGAGTATCGCAAAACTGTCGCATTCGAGCTCGAAAGCGATAAGAGAAACGAAGGTGTCGCAAAACTATCGAATATGATAAATGAAACGAGAGTCAAGCGACAGTTTTTTCTCCTTAAACAGGCGCCTTTAAACATAAGACTTGGTGTTGTGAGTTAAGAGGTCGCGCGACCCCAAATGCTTCAAAGTCAGAGAGGGCTTCGAGTTCGATCCCCGGGCAATGCAGTAAGTTGAAATTTTAGTAAGTTTATTAATATATGTAGTAAATTAAAATGTATTTAGAAATTATATGGAATAAAATCATGACTATAATTGAAACAAATAATAACTAATGCACAGTGGGCCAGGCTGCCCTTCTAGCGGAACTTTAGTAGCAACTTGCGTAAATGAAGACATATTCCATTGAAAATTTTAATTTAAGATATTTATAATATTTTTAATATATTTAAAAAAAAATAATCGAAATCAGATGAATCCGAGTCACTAAAAGATTCTTTAAAACTATTAATCAATTCTGAAACGGTTTTGTCAAATTAATTTTTTTAAAAGTGGCTTTTGTTGTTTTGGAGAGACTCGTTATAAGTGGATCCGATGAAACAAGTAATCCATTCATAACATCTTCCATTGTATTACTCCTGTTATCCCTTACGGGAATGGTTTAACGTATATTCCTAAAATCCTTATTCCTAGCTTCAAGTGCTACTTCAGACATTATACCAATAGGAAGTGCTACATTGTTGATGATGTCCGCTCCATGTATTAATACTTTGTGTGCAGATGACGGCATCGTAAAACCATGGATATTTGTCGACATACATTTCATCTGTTTCCATGGCATTATGAGCTGAATGAATCAGTATTGACTTGATATCTACAAGTCATTACCCTAAAATATAAAACTAAACCTATATATTAGAGCTTCGCTAACTCCAGTAATGCTGACTACTAAATTTGGTTGGCTAAAAAACCGTCTGGCAGTATTTCCAGGGTTGGTTAAATTCCACGACTGAATATCCTCCAATAAGCCATTTGCTTTCTTTCCACCATTAAATCATCGCGATCGTTTTTTACCAGACTCGACACTTTTCTGGTCTGTGCTTTAGGTGGTCCACCCATGTCTGAATTTGACATCATACAAAAAGGCGCAGCGCTCTCATCAAGCCATTTCTGATTTTTTTTTTTCAGAGAGTGATTTGTTGTAATGGCATGCCTTCCACTTTTCTGTAAGCCTGCTTACAAAGTTTGTAATTTTTTGGTAATTTCCTCGATTTCCTTTGTTGGTAAGTTGCTGTTTTTAAAATTGTACCAAATATAAGTTCTTTTAAAACTATAATTTTCTTTGTGGCTTTATTTTCGCCAAGCCAAATGGTATACAGCATGCGCTTTAGCGACATATCACCTAAAAGTGTAATAGAATTAACAGATGGACGAAAATGGCTACCATTTTGAATACGTTAACACCACAAAGACTCACACGATACATAAATGCTAATACTAGCAACATTTTCTTGATATTGGATGCCATTAGAAGTATTCTTACCGCAAGTTGTAGTAAAAGAATTCATAAATAATAATTATTTTTATACAAAAAAATGGAAAAAGTGGTTAGTATGTATGGGGGCTATATCTAAAAATGGGCGTGGCACCTTGGTTCTAACATACACTAACTAGGAGCACAAAAAGCTTAAGTTTCAAATTTCAGGTCAATATATTTATAACTTTCCGAGTAAAACGCATCGCAACAGACAGACAGACGGACAGACGGACATGGCTAAATCGATTCGTCTCATAGAGCTGATGAATAATATATATACTTTATGGGGTCTCCGATGCCTCCTTCAATGCGTTGCAAACTTTTGGATAAACTGAATATACCCGTTTACACTATGTGTAACGGGCATAAAAAGCCCACTGAACCAAAAGCTCGTAGGAGATATCGCAAGCGATACTTACGCGAAAGATAAGCGAAAGAAACTATCGAGAAAACACTCGCAAACGATTCGAAAACTTATCACCCGTCGCTCAGTTTGTGGTCGTGAAAGTTTCGTTCTCGAACTATCGCGATATCGTTTGCGAGCCTTTTACGATATGTAAATAAAAACAAGAAAGAACGCTGAAGTCGAGTAGGCAAGACTACCCTGTACCCAATCTATATGTACCTTTAGTTAGGTTCTATTTGACTACAATACCTCATTGAATTGGATTTTCACAGAAAAACTTAAAAAATCGCGTATATCTTTAATTGGGTTTATCCCTAAAATTTTATTGGGCCTACCCATATTGGTCTATTTCATTGGGACTATCATAGACATAATTTATACTAAATTTAAATTTTCAAGAATAAAAAACAATGACGTTTTTTTTGTTAAAACCCAAAATTTTGGGGTAAATTTGTATGGGGGCTATACCTAAAATTTTGTTGGTACTACCCATATTATGATATTTTATTGGGACTATCATAGACATAATTTATACTAAATTTAAATTTTCTAGAATAAAAAGCAATGACGTTTTTATGTAAAAACCCAAAAATTTGGGGTAAATTTGTATGGGGCTATACCTAAAATTTTGTTGGTCCTACCCATATTTAGATATTTTATTGGGACTTCATAGACATTATTTATACTAAATTCAAACTTTCTAGAATAAAAAACAATGACGTTTTTATGTAAAAACCCAAAATTTTGGGGTAAATTTGTTGGGGCTCTAATTTTGTTGGGCCTATCCAAATGGATATTTTATTAGGACTATCATAGACATAATTTTTACTAAATTTGAACTTCCTAGAATAAAAACAATGACGTTTTTTATGCAAAAACCCAAAATTTTGGGGTACATTTGTGTGGGGTACCCTTAAAATGGGTCTAGAGAAAAAACGTTTGTAAGTGCACACTTGACGGCCTAGGAGAGTCTAAGTTTTAATTTTGAAAGCTCTACCTCTTATAGTCTCCGAAATAATCGTTTTCATACGGCAGACAGCATGACAGACGGACGGACGGACGGACAGACGGACGGACGGACGGACAAGACAAAGCTAGTTCGACTCCCCTTCCAAGACTGATCAAGAATATATCAGGTGCACAACTAAATAATTTCGTATTTTTTTTGTTAAAAAACCATTTATTTAAGTATGAAAGTGAAAAAATATTTTTTTCAAAATATTGTCCATCGGAAGCGGTAACTTTTTCCCATCTTTCAGGCAATTTATGGATTCCATCCCAAAAAACTTCTCATCTTTTGCGCCGAGAAAATCATCAAGCCATTTTTTAATACCTTCAACATTGGTGAACCGTATTCCAGAAAGGTGATTCTGCATCGACCGAAACAAGTGGTAATCAGAAGGAGCCATGTCTGGGCTATAAGGCGGGTGAGGTAGAATTTCCCATCCAGCATTTTCCAAATAATTTTTGACCGGTACTGCAACATGTGGCCGAGCATTGTCATGATGAAAAATCAATTTTTCGTGTCTGGTCGCCCATTCTGGCCGTTTTACGGCTATTGCTTGCTTCAAACGTATCAATTGTTGCCTGTAAAGCTCTCCCGTGATTGTCTGGCCCGATTTTAACAGCTCATAGTACAGCACACCCTTCTGATCCCACCAAATACAGAGCATTACCTTCAAACCATGAATATTCGGCTTTGGTGTCGATTTGGCTGGTTGGCCTGGCTTCACATATGATCTTTTACGATTAGGGTTGTCGTAATGAATCCACTTTTCATCGCCAATGACAATACGATGCAAAAACGATTTCTTTTTGTGGCGATTAAGCAGCATTTCACTTCCCTTCCCCAAATGCTGTTTTGTTGGAACGTAACTTGACATTTTGACTGTAATAAAAAATTTGTGTGTTTACTAATATTCACTGTGACATATCAAATGTTCTTGATTTTTTGGCGCGCTTTTAACATACAATAGCTGTCACTGTCAAAATATTGACTACATAAATAGATATGAGGTTAGTAACAAATACAAAAATTATTTAGTTGTACACCCAATATATACTTTATAGGGGTCTATCTTGCCTCCTTCTGTCTGTTACATACATTCGCACAAACTTAATATACCCTTTTACCCTTTGGGTACAGGGTATAAAAAAACTTTTAACTATGAATTTTATTCATGTTTTTTCATACCTGTTACACTAATGTAAACAGGTATATTCAGTTTGTCGGAAAGTTTGTAACGCATTAAAGGCGGCATCGATGACCCTATAAAGTATATATATTATTGATCAGCTTGATGAGACGAATCGATTTAGCCATGTCCGTCTGTCTGTCTGTTCGTCTGTCTGTTTGTTGTTGCGCGATTTATTCGCTCAGTTTTAAAGATAATAAGCTGAAATTGCAAACTTAAGCTTTTCTAGGACCTGTGTACTTTCTGTGTTAAAATCAATGTGCCACGCCCTCTTTTAGATATAGCTCCCATACAAAAATACAAAATTTCGTCAAGTTCTTATAATATAAAAATGTATTTATAAAGCGAATGGCTTCAAATATGGTACACATGTTTTTTATACAATGTTAAATCTTCAGTTTAAAATTGGTCCAAATAGGACCGCGAATTTCTAAACTTTTAAGAATATATAGGGTGGTTAAATTTCAAGGGCCGATGTTGATTTTGAATAAAACACGAATTATTTAGGAAATTATTAACATTTCTTTTTATTATGATATATTGGTATGACTCAATTATGTATGGAACAAAATATCGGCCAAATGGCCGCCACGGCTTCGGCGGCACACCTCCATCCGATGGTCTAAATTTTCGATGACGCTGAGGCATAATTGAGGTTCAATGTCGTTAATGAGCCGAATTATCTCATCCACTTTAGCTCTTGAATTGTTGTTGGCTTATTGGCGTACACCTTTTCTTTCAAATAACCCCAAAGAAGGCCAGTTGACATCGCCGCGACGTGAGATTATTCGCCCATCAAATTTTTCGAAGTGCACGATATGCATTTTGATTTGAACGCCCATTTTCATAATAAGCCTGAATAACTTTAACGCGTTTCTCGATTGTGTATCTTTCCATGGCTCAAATTGAGTTAGTCTGAAGTTGAGAAATGTCAAAAGAAATGCAGGAAAAAACTTGACGTTTAGGTGTGGTTCACATTCAACATCGGCCCTTGAAATTTAACCACCCTATAAATGATGATTTTAAAATAATTTCGTATTTTTTGTAAGAATAAAGTAGAATTTTGATTTTTGTTCGTTCTTGTTTTTTTTTTTATATATACATATATATATATATATACCTGTTACTCATAGTGTAAAACTGGTATGTTCAGTTTGTCGGAAGGTATGTAACGAATTAAAGGAGGCATCGTAGACCCTATAAACTACATACATATATTCTTGATGATCTCGAAGAGACGAATCAATTTAACCATGTCCGTATGTCTGTTTGTCCGTCTGTCTGTGTGTTGCAGCGCAATTTTTTTGCTCAGTTTTAAAGATATTGCGCTGAAATTTTAAACTTAAGATTTTCTAGGTCCTGTGTACTTTCTATGTTAAAATCAATGTGCCACGCCCATTTTTAGGTATAGCCCCCATACAAACGTACAACATTTTATCAAGTTCTTAAACGAAAAACAATTTATTTATTGAGCTAATGGCTTCAATTATGGTACAAATGCTTCTTATATCAAGTCAAATTTTCATTTCCAAATTGGTTCAGATATTTGATTGATATTTTCCAAAATAAATTGTGTTAATGCGTCTGCTTGGCGAATGTTGTTGCTCCAAACTTCAAGCAGCGTTAAATGGGAAAACTCTATTTTAGCAGCAACATATACAATTTTTAGGAAAAGGAACAAAAACGGAGCAAAAAGCGTTAATATCATTTATTTCTCTACAGTTTTGCTAATACATTTTCGTTAAAACCATACCTAAAAACTCCTACAATCGAAAGTAATACTAAACAGGATACAAATACACTTGTTAGTTTAAAGCTAAAAAACACAGGAACAACATATTGCACAATTGGACAACTAAACACAGATACTTAAAAATCTCTATAAATATTTTATTTTACATACCTTGACCAACTTTTTCCATATTAACGCTTCTTTTATTTGTTTACAATTAAAGTTAAACACACGATGCAAGTGACAACAAATTTTAGCGTGCTTTTTTTAATTGTTTAAGAAACACTGAAACAGCTGATATTGATTACGCATAAAATATAAAGGGTGCTTCAAAAAAATTATGCAACATCATTTTAATTCTATCTTCAGTATTGACAATCAAAAAACCATATAGCTTTAACAATATTGAACAACAAAAACTTGTATGGATGCCAAAATTATCGATATTTTGACCATAGTGGCATGGTGGAAATGCGCTGGTGTTGCGCCTTGGATTATAAAGGCAAGGAAGCTTCGCAAATCATGGCTGCTTTACTCTCGAAATCGATCTACATTGTTTTCGAGACCGTTTTCTACCATTGGGGTATATTTTGCGGGTCCATTAGATATTAAAAGCTATGTAGGAAAAGCATGCAAAATTACATAAAGCTATGTTTTCGTTCTTGTGTGTTTTTCAACAAATGCTATTCATATAGAACCTACAAATGACTTGTCAACAAGTTCCTTCTTGGGAGCTTTTGTATCATGAAGAGGGTGTCCATCCCAGGTTCATTCTGATAATGGCACAAACTTTGTGGGGGTCGCTAATATACTACAAAAGGAATTTTGCGACGTTCTCAAATCTGTAGAGAAAAGTTTTGAATCTACGCAAAGCGTTGATCGCATTAGTTGGAATTTCAACCCTGCTGCTGCTCCTCATATGGGGGGTCTTTGGGAGGCTGATGTTCAGAGCTTAAATAGCCATCTTCGAAAGTTGCTGGTCGGACGAAGTACACGTTTGAGGAGTTTGCAACGCTGTTGGCCCAAATAGAGTCTTGTTTGAATTCACGCCCTCTGTGACCAATAACTGGTGTTCCAGATACTTAAGCGGCTTTGAAACCCGGTTATTTTCTAGTTGGCGGACCATTGTTGTCAAAAGCAGAGCCTGAAGTACACGTAGCCCCTTCGTCAATTATTATTGAGGGAGATGAAAAAATGAGTACTTAGTTGAATTGCATAAACGGTACAAATGGAAGGAAGCTGAACAAATTTTAGCACTTAATGATTTGGTCGTAGTAAGGGATGACATTCGTTCACTACGTAGAGAGGATAACGTGCTGTCGTTAGATGGGCAAGGTGGCTCATCTCTTCGCATTGAGGGGTTGAGCGACGAAGGTAGTGGTGAGAGGTGTCCCATTGAAGGATATGGTCGAGCGGTATGGATCGTCCTCGAGGACCTCGCATCCGGCTGGACCCCATCGTTCTTCAGCTGATTCTCGAGCCAAAGGTCGGCGCACCGATAAAGGCCAAGGTAGGGATGGGGATCGCTTTTAGCGCGGCCATCCCCGCGCCTGGCTGACCTCTAACCAGGCAGCAGAAAGAGGACAAATGGGAGAGAGGCGATAGCTGCAGCTAGCCGATCCGACATTTTTCAAAGCAGGAGGGTACACCTCATTCTTAGAGGGTCGGTCAGTCAGTGGCGCAATGTTCCAAACATGGCTATCTGGTTCTTTTATACTTGGGTATATGAATTCTATTGAATTTTGAATTGTATTTTATTAATTTTCGATTATAGTTTTAGTTTGCTGCGGTGCTGCAAGGGAGCGGATGTTTTGTCGCATAGAAGGGTTAGGCATCGACAGTTATTGTTGTTGTTTTTTTTTAAAAATGTTACATTTTTTAGTAGTACTGTACTTATTACTTTAAACCATTATTAATTTAATTCATTAAATTTTAGTTCAAAAGAACAAAAATGGTAATAATCAAATACGTAAGTAGGTTCTTATCAACATAATTTTTTTGGTAAGAAAATATAGTTCAAAAAATATAAATTCAGTTCAAGTTATAATAAATTCAAGAAAAACATTTTGCAAATAACGTAAGTTTTCATAAATTACACAGACCTGCATCAATTTTGCAAATAAGATGGGACCTAGTGTTTCCGAAGGAAATTTTCGTGCTGAGCACGAATCTGAGTTCAAATTTTCCATCACGTCAGATTTTTCGAGAAAAAGGGGGCAAAAAAGTCAGGAAAAATCAGTACAGTTTTTAAAAAAAAATCATCATTTTTGGTACCAACCGAGACTTGACACGTTTGAGGCCCAAAAACATCTTTCAAAATTGTATTAATTGATCCTTTTGATACGCCAATTTCATCAGCAATGTCTCTCATAGTTAATCGACGGTGTGCAAGCACTATTTCTTTTACTTTTTGGATGTAAGCATCGTCCGTTGAGGTCGATAGTGGATCAGGAAGCTCTTCGTCTTCAACACGTTCGCAACCTTCTTTCAACAATTTATACCAATCAAATGTTGTTGATTTTGGTAGAGCTCGGTCCCCATAGGCCTTCTTCAACATTTTTATTCCATTTATTCCATTTAGAAAAAAAAAATTTTATACAGGTTCTTTGATCCATTTTTTTGAATAGGTAAAAATCGAAGACGACCCAAAACGTGCAAGCAAAGCAGCTGTCAACAATTAAGTGAACATTCAAAATGGCCGAGCTTGTCGGCATAAGTGAGAGACATGAGTACCAACATAACGCCACAAAAAATCGAAATTCGAATATACGTAACCCGCGAAAATTCAAAATTTGCGATAATGTTTGAACACACCTCGTATACTTCGGATTTGACAAATGGGCAGTGGGCGATACAGAATTTCATCGTATTTTTACATGTATTTGAGAGAAATAAAATTCGGTGTATATGTTACTAGGATCTGTAAAGTTGAAAAAATGGAAGGTGGGCGTGGCCCCGTAAAAGCGATCAAAAAACAAGGAAAAACGTTAACTTCGGTGGAACCGAAGCTTAAATACCCGTCACACGAATCTTTAAATAGTATGTGTGATCATCATTAGCTAATATACATTTGTAAATATATATTTGAAAAAAATTACTTTTTCATACATTTGTTTGAAATTAACCGATAAATTTGTATGGGGGGCAATAGCTAAAAATTGGTCGTAGCACCTTGGTTTTGATATTGGATGTCATTAGAAGTGTTTTTACTTAAATTTGAGTGAATAGTCTCATAAATACTAGGTGTGTATGGGGGCCATAGCTTAAAATGGGCGTGGCAGCTTGGATTTGACATTTAATAACATAAGAAATATTAGATAAATAGTAGATATTTTCATACAAAATATCAGATAAAAACGGTAAGTTTGTATAGGAGCTATACCTTTAAATGGGCGTGGCACTTTGATTTTAACACTTGAACTGCTTAGGACTGAGGACCGAGTTTCGGGTAATATCTTTAAAACAAAGCGAAAGAATCACATAAATACAGACGGACAGGCAGACGGATATGGCTAGATCGACTCGACTCGTCTCGTCGTGCTGATCAAGAATATATATACTTAATAGGGTCTACGACGTCTCCTTTAATGCGTTACAAACTTTCTGACAAAATGAAAATACCCTGGCGGGTATAAAATTTACCCGAACAGGCCGGGTAGTTCAGCTAGTAATATATGTGCTGTTTTGGTATTTTTCGTCTAGCCGTGCTGATCAAAAGTATCTTTAGAGCAGTTAATATGTAGTGGCTCTATTTCCACCAGTTCCTGAAAGTGTACGAGGAGTATTGGGATCATTCATGATCCGTCCTTTTATAAAATTTAAAAATATTCATGCAGACTGCCATAAGCTTTTTACCTTGAAAATTCACATAACTGCAACCTCTGCATGAAAGGCCTTTATTGAAGAAGTACCTGTTGATGTAGTTCAAAAGACAACAAAATAATAATGTCGTCAATAATTTGATTTATTATAACTCTCTCAGGAGAAAAACACAGGATAGAGGAGCTATATTCGATTCGAAATTTTGGTAAATAAAACCTGAAAACTGCGTCTTTATGATAAAACAAAGAATAATAAGAAAAGAATTCGTTGGATTTATAAAGCTAACATTACAAGACGCTAAAACTATTGCTACAGAAACAGACACATTTTTAATTTACGGTCTGACACCAGAAAATGTCGTTGGATGAATAATCTACAATGGCTAGCAAAGAAGGCGGAGTTCAGAAAGGCTCAATATTTCCATTCCAAAGATAGACCATATTTGGACCATAAAAGATGTGGTAAACTTTTTCAAGTTGTCTACAGTGGGAAACTAAAATAATATAAAGTCGACATTGCAATCTGGGGCAAAAATACTAGTTTTTGTTGTTTCTCTAATGACAACAGCAAAATATTCGTCGTAGAGCCAACAGCAACCATTTTGCAAAGAAAATCTTTTGATTTCATTGCGGTTGGTAAACATATTGAGAATATTTTGCATGTTTTCAAATAACTTCTAGATAAAGTGGGTCTAGGAGTAAAATGATCTTTGTCACAGAAGTAATCCTACAGCAGCCCATCTGAATTCATTCAAATAAAAATACTGCAGTTTTTTTGCTATCATCCATCTACATCCATTTCATATTATCAAGAGCTCTAGTGAAGAGGCTCATAAAAATTTAAACAATTTCCAGTCGATCTGGATGGTGAATTTATTCTTTGGTGGAAGAAAAAATTTTGTACGAAACAGATTTGAAGAACATTGACGTGTTGCCTACTTATTTTCTATCAAGAATTAGTGTATGTGTTTTGAGAGCCTCGCCATGCAGAACAGCGACTGTCGCATGATCTTTTACACTTCGTAGAAATAAAACCTGGCTGAGAAGCATGACATGAGGAGGGTAACATGATTGAAAAAAAATAATTGATATATTTGCAGATAGTCCTAGGCGTTCACTGTTGCTGTAATAAATTAAATAAATGTTTTTATACCCGCGACACACAGTATGAAGGGTATTATCAGTTTGTCGGAAAGTTTGTACCGCATTAAAGGAGGCATCGGAGACCCCATTAAGTATATATGTTATTGATCAGCTCGACGAGGGGAATCGATTTAGCCATCTGTCTGTCTGTCTGTCCGTCTGTCTGTTGCAATGCGATTCTTTGGTAAGTTTTTAAAGAGATTGAACTAAAATTTAAAACTTAAGCTTTTTGTGCTTCTAGGCAGTTTGCATACAAACTAAACACCTATTTTCGATTTTTTACGTGAAAATAGTTATTATTTATGAATGCATTTACTACAAATTGGGTAAAAACACTTCCAATGGCATCCAATATCAAAAGAAAGGTGCCACGCCCATTTTTTTGATATGGCCCCCATACAAATCTAGCGCTCATTTTTCAGATTTTGTATGAAAATAGTTCTCAATTATGGATACATTCACTCCAATCTGGGTTAATTCCCTTCTACTGTCATCCTAGGAATATGGTACCGATATGACAAAGATCGGGCCACTATCCACGAAATGGACTGAGCCGGATATTGTAGACGCCTCGTCTGCATCGGCGCTACAGCATGATGAACAGAATAGTAGTTAAAACTAATCCTGCTATTACAACTGTAATACAACAACGACCTGTACAAAATGTGGAGGCAACTTATAATAATAATACTACTGCTGAGACAGCTCAAATACAACATCCTCCTTTATCAATACCTGCTTTTTCTTCTGATGCACAAGTCAATACTAACAATAAGAGACCTCTCACTGTTATTGCTCCTCGAAAGCATATATTTGTCTCTCGCTTCGCTGAATCCACTACAGCTGAAGAAATTGTTGACCATATAGTTTCGAGTAGTAGCCTTAAAAAAACAGATATTGCTGCTCAAAAATTTAGCTTTAATTACACGAGAAACATAGCCTCGTTTAAATTGAGCGTACCTGAAAAATTTTTTAACGTCATATGTAATCCCAACTTCTGGCCTGATCAAACTTTGGTTAAAGAATACCGCCCAAAAAGTAGAACAACATCGTCACGCAGAGAATTGGTTCATCAAACTGAGGGAACATCATCATCGTTAAATAATAATTTAAACTAAATTCACCTCTTATTATTAATTATCAAAATGTAAGAGGCCTGTGGAGCAAACTTGTAGATTTATATTTAAAAAGTTCAGCCATTAATGCTGATGTTCTAATTTTTTCTGAAACTTGGCTTTAAACCACAAATTTTAAATTCAGAAATACTGTCTGATTCGTTTATAACTTATCGTAAAGATCGTTGCCTACGCAATGGTGGAGGTGTGCTTTTATCAATTAAAACAACTTATGCTTCGGAAGAATTTAAGGTAAATATTACCCACAAGCATTGAATTTGTGTGTGTCGTCTTAACTTTTAAATGTTGCAAAATATATTTAACTTGCTCATATATTCCACCAATGTCAGAGTTAAGTGTTTATCAACAGCATGCCATCGCTTTACAGAGCATTTCAACAACATTACGTGATAATGATTTCCTTATTGTAACAGGAGATTTTAACTTGCCTAATGTATCTTGGATTAGTTGCCCAGAAAGTATATCTATGATTCCATCATGTCAAGTAGATTTCTTGGACGAGCTAGCCAATATGTCGTTATACCAAATTAATTGCATCAAAAACCGTTCTAATAGAATATTGGATCTTATTTTTATTGACAGGACTCTTGATTGTTGTGTTTCTAGAGTATCACCTATTAGTGTTCCAGAGGATAAATACCATCCGACGATAGAGTTGTCAGTGATGGTACCTAGCTTTGCAGGATACACTCGTACTGTACAATCAAATAGCTTTTGTTTTGCAAAAACAAACTTTACTAAATTGTCAGATTTTATTTTTAATACTGATTGGTCTGAATTATACGCATGCAATAATATTGACCACGCTTGTGATTTATTTTATAGCATCATTACTAAATACATTGATAAATGTGTTCCTAAAGTCACAAAAAAAGTTTAATCACATCCACCTTGGTATACGCAGAATCTTTGCAACTTAAAAAACATTAAATCCAGATATTTTAAACGTTATAAAAAAAACAAGAAGTATTCAAGATCACGCCAAATATTGTTTAGCGCGTTCAAAGTTCCAAGTAGTTAATAATTGGATTATAAAAACTATTTGAATAAAGTAAAACACAGTTTTCGTCGAGATCCAAAATTTTTTACAGATTTGTAAATAGCAAACGTAGGTCTGATTCTTACCCCGCGAATATGTTTTATAATGCGGAAAGTGCAACAGATTCTACTGAAACATCTAACCTTTTTACAAAAATCTTTCAGTCAACTTATTCATCGTCAAATTTTTCTCCGAACTCTACTGCCTTGTTTAATTCACTTTCGTATTCAATACCGATTCGTTCTATACGAAGAAGTACTCTTTTAAATCACTTGAGGTATCTCAAGATTAACTACTCTCCTGGTTCGGATAATATCCCCTCCTGCATACTTAAATTATGAGCTGAATCATTGTGCGATCCTTTGTTGCATTTATTTGAATTGTCTTTTAAAAAACGTCTAGAGTACCAATAATTTGGAAACAATTCTTTATCATCCCATTACACAAAAAAGGCAGTAAATCTTATGTAAAAAACTATAGAGGTTTTGCCAAACATTGTGCAATTCCAAAACTATTAGAAAAATTATAACGGAGCAACAACAATTTTCATGTAAGCCATTGCTATCTACAGCTCAACATGGCTTCCTTAAAAGTAGATCTGTTACCACTAATTTGTTAGAACTCACTTCTCTCATAAATGAAGCATTTTCTTTCGGTTCACAAATGGACGTTATATATACCGATTTTAGTAAAGCGTTTGATAGTGTAAATCACCAACTTTTGCTTAACAAGCTATTCTATCTTGGTTTTTCACATTCTCTAACAAAATGGATTTCATCTTATTTACAGTCACGTACTCAACGTGTTTTATTTCTTAACAGTTTATCAAATAAAATTGATGTTTTATCAGGTGTACCACAATGTAGCCATCTAGGTCCGCTACTTTTTACCCTGTTTATTAACGATCTTCCAGACGTCTTAAATATTTTTTTTTTTTTTTTTTTTTTTATTATTTTTTACATCTTTATTTATAATATTATATAAATAGGATATAAATTTATTTTAAAAAAAAATTTTTTTTAAATAATAATAAAAAAAAAAAAATAATAATTTTAAAAAAATTAAAATATTGCCATACATTAATGTACGCTAATGATGTTAAACCTTGCTTATCTTACAGCTTGTACAGCTGGTGTCAACGCATTTTTTACTTTTAAATTGTGACAAGTGTAAAGTTCTTACATTTAGTCGAATAACTCCATTAGTAAATACATATAATATTAACAATACTAAACTAGAGCGTCTTTCTGTGTTTAACGATTTAGGTGTTCTTTTCGATCCGAAAATTTCTTTTATTGGGCATATTGACTTTATAACAAACAAAGCAATGGGATTGTTAGGCTTTATAAAGCGATGGTCAAAAGAGTTTGATGATCCTTACATCACAAAGCTTTTATTTACTTCTCTAGTACGTCCAATCCTTGAGTATGCCTTTTGTGTTTGGAGCCCACAATATGCCATACATCAGTCGCAATTGGAGTCAGTTCAAAAGCAATTTTTTTCATTTGCATTGCGGAATTTACGCTGGAATTCAAATATTAACTTGCCCCCCGTATATTGGTCGACTTAATCTTATAAAACTACCGACTCTTGTAAGACGTAGATCGATGTTAGCTGTATTATTTATTCAGAAACTTATTACTGGTGAAATTTACTCCCCATACTTATTACAGAGGCTTAATTTCTCGGTACCTCGCAGAACAACTAGAAACTATACATTGTTTTACTAAGATACATGCACAACCAACTATGCCAGCAACGATCCATTTCGCGTTTTATGTTCCATGTATAACCTTTATTACAATTGCATCTCTCCAGGTCTCTCATCAAATTGTATTCGTAAAGCTATTCTTAATTCTAATTTGTAATATTTTATTTTAAGTTATAATTTAGTTTTTAATTAGTTTTCCATAAACATATATGTATAACTTTAAGCAACATTTTTTCTTTGAATGTTAGTTGCTAATATTAATAAATAAATAACCTATAGACCCCATACAAACTCACGTTCCATTTTTTTATTTTTTTCAAGAAAATGATTAACGTTTCGTGTGGCGGGGATTTTAGCTTCGGTGTTTTTTTTATGTGGTTTGCATATAATCTTTAATCAAACCAGATGCGATTCTAACTAAAAACGCGATATGTTTTATTAAAAAAAAAGTTTATTTACTATATATATAAGTACCTTTATATAAATCAATAAAAAACTTGTCTGATTTTAAATACTTTATATTTATACAATCTTAAGTTAAGTTTTTAACTAATGTAAAATTGCGATTAAAAAGTAACATTTTTCAAAAAAGCATGAAAAATTCAATTTTTCAGTGTTGATTTGACAGAGGAAGGCAATATCTTCTAACCCATGTAAAGTTCAGCTATATTGATTTATCTATTCTTGAGATTTTTAGTAGTAACTAAAAAAATTTTTTAAAAAAATGATTTTTTTTAAAGATATCTACTAAACGGTTCTTAAGAAAAATTTTTGGTGACCATTTTTGAAATCTAGAAAGAACTCTATGTTATTTTGCTACATTAACCTTGACTAAATTCAACTTCCTAAATAGACACATCTACTGTAAATTCAACAAGTTGCTAGTAGTAGGCATTTTCTACACAATTTTAAATGTACTACAACGCAAACAAAAAGTCTATTTTTTTTAAATGACAATAACTTGTAACAATTACATAAACAGTGTTTTTGACATAGTAGAAATTAAATGCCAAAAAGGTCGTTCACGAGCTAACTCTAGCAAATTTCATTTTATCGACTCTTGCAATACCTCGTGAAAACCACAATTGATAAAAATGTTCACTGATTTGATAAGACACGCTTCTACTCAAGATAGATACACACAATTTACAAAGCGTAGCATCAGTTGCAGCGTGCTTGGAGCCCGCACGCCTAACTTTAAAAATGTATACAAATAAAACTATCAACCCATTACCATAATAGTAGTCTTGCGGTATTCAGTGGACTATAGGTATACATTTACAAATATACACGGTATGTTCAAAACATACTGTCATTAAAAAGCCACAATCCCATGCAGCGCTACAGCCACCTTCTCACCAACAAGGCACAGCTCAATGAAAGGTTAGGATTATGTCAAACGCTCACGTGTTCCACACCAACAAAGAGATACACGAGGAACTCGGGGAACCTTGGGTATACCAAGAAATAACCATATTAAGCACCTCTTATATAAATCGGCTCGACATGCATACCAACACCCTCGACAACAGCTCCAGTATAAGAAGGCTCAAAAGGCTTCACCCGCTCGATCTCCCTCATGGGAGACAATAACTCATGTTTATTTTTACTTTTTTTACCTGTTATAAATTTGGGGGGATATTTATAAATAGACAGAAGGGGCAAATAGACCCAACCAAGAATATATATATTTTTTTTACCTGGAAGGGAGGGGAAGTCAAATTTTTTTTTTTTTCTGTCCGTCCGTCCGTCCGTCCGTCCGTCCGTCTGTCTGTCCTGTCCTTTTTTGCGGTGGAAGAAAAAAAATTTTTTGGGAGACTAAAAAAGGGAGCTTTTTTAAAAAAAAAAAATACTCCCTCCGGGCCTTCAAGTGTGCACTTACAAAAGGTTTTTTTTTTTAGACCCATTTTAAGGGGCCCCCCAAAAAAATATTTACCCCAAAAAATTTTGGGTTTTAAAAAAAAAAGTCATTTTTTTTTCTAGGAAGTTTAAATTCAGTAAAAATTATGTTTATGATAGTCCCAATAAAATATCCCAATATGGATAGGACCAACAAAAATTTTAGGTAAAAGTTTAGCTCCCATACAAATTTACTCTAAAATTTTGGGTTTTTACATAAAACGTCATTCTTTTTTATTCTAGAAAATTTAAATTTAGTATAAAATATGTCTATGATAGTCCCAATAAAAATATCCCAATATGGGTAGGACCAACTAAATTTTAGGTATAGCCCCCATACAAAATTTACCCCAAAATTTTGGATTTTTTTATATAAAAACGCCATTGTTTTTTATTCTAGAAAATTTAAATTTAAGTATAAATTATGTCTATGATAGTCCCAATGAAATAGACCAATGAGGAGTCCGACTAACAAAATTTTAGGTATAACCCCATTCAAAGATATACTGATTTCTTAAAGTTTTTCTATGAAAATTAAAATCAATGATGTATGGTAGTCAAATAGAACCTTAACTTAAGGTACATATAGTTGTTGGTGCGTCTTGCAGTCGAGCATACTCGACTTCAGCGTTCTTTCTTTGTTTTATTTTCTTTTCCCATTCCCATCCCTTATTCCTAATCCATAATGGATATGCCAACGCATCTTGTCAACTGTTCTTTACTCAAACAACTTGCTGATTGTCTTTTAAATAGATAGATTGAAAATAGATTTATTCGCTAAAAAAAATTTAAAAAGCGAGTAACTTTTTAAACCTGTCAATCAATTTACATGATGTTGGCTGCGTTTGAAAGGTGAGACCTGTACCTTTTTAACAATTTGTTATCAAATGTTTAACGTTAGTGAAATTTGAACATACCGTGTATGTTTAATCATAATTACTATTTTCATACAAAAGATCGAAAATAATCGATGGTGTTTGGTGGCTGTAAGGTAAATATGGCCGTGGCACCTTGTAGTTTAGAATTGGATGGAATAAGACTAAGCTTTTTTATCCAATTTGGAGTGAATACTTTAAAAAAAAAGTGGTTTAATTTGTATGGGGGCTATACCAAAAAATAGGTGTGGCACAATGGTTTTGACATACAAAGAAATCGTTGCCGAAAAAAAGCTTAAGTTTCAAATTCCAGCTCAATATCTTTATACCTTAACCGAAAAAATGCGTAGAAATAAACAGACAGTCAGACGGACATTGCTAGATCGACTCTTCTCGTCGAGCTGATCAGCTGGGGTGTAAGGCGTCTCCTTTAATGCGTTACAAACTTTCTGTCAAACTGAATATTCCCTTAACACTATGTGTGGCTGATATAAAAATAATTTGTTTATAAACAATTGTCTTTTTTTTTTTTTTTTAAAAGATATTTTTTTTAGTTAACATGTTTCGAAAGTCGAATAATACTAATGCCTGCTTTACACGATCATATATTTTGTGACACACCTTATGTGTCACATATTTTCCAACTTTTATACTATGTGATGTTGTATATAATGTGACACATAAAATTTTGTGTGTTTAGACAATCACATATCCAAAATGTGTCACATATATATGATGGTGTAAACCAGGCATAAACATTTATACAACTTCAGTATTTGAAAAGTTACAAATACAGTAGAAACTCGATTCTTGCACATACTCGCTAGATGCACACCTCGATTCTTGCGGTACGAACATTTTTCAAATTCTGCATTTGGGAGTGCAAAAATATGGCACTATGTCTAATAGAAACCCTGTAGTGTGACACCAAAGCTGAAATTTTTTGTGTTTTTGGTTTTCGAAATGCAAAAATTTTACATTTTGTCACTTTTGATGACGAACTTCGCGTAAAAATTAACATAAATGAATATTTGAAAATGGGAAACAATAAATATGAATCCTTAACAATTTTCGTAAATTTTTTGAATCGAAATTTTAGGTAAATATAGGGGGAAAAAAATTAAAAATAAAAAGTAACTGTGAAATTAGACGTTTTTATACCCGTTACATAGTGTAAAAATATGTTTATTTGAAATTTTTTATATTTTGTAAAGGAATGGAGGGACCGCAACCCAAAACCCATAAAAATTTTTATATTAACTATCAGAAAAATAACAACAAACCCCTAGACCTTTTCCTCTCGCTTCTTGTCCCTCTTTTTTTTTTTTTTTTTCCCTCGGTTTTTTTTTTTTGGGTTTCTTTTTTTTCCCTTATTATTTAAAAAAAATAATTTTTAAACTTTAACTTTCCTCGGCAACGACTAGGTTGAGTTCGAGAATAAGAGTGCCACGCCCATTTATAAGTATAGCCCCAATACAAAGTATCCGTTTCTTTTCGATTTTTTGTATAAAAATACTAATTATTTATGCAGGTATTCACTCCAAATTGGGTAAAAACACTTCTTTTGTCACCCAATGTCAAAACCAAGGTGCCACGCCTAGTTTTAGGTATAGCCCCCTAACAAAGTTTCCGCCCATTTTCGAATTTTTGTATGAAAATGGTTCTTATTTATTCATGTATTCACTCCAAATTGGTTAAAAACACTTCCCTATGTCTTCTAATGCAAAGGTGCCACGCCCTTTTTAAGGTATGGCCTCCATACAAACTTCCGGACCATTTTCGGATATTTTCGAGAAAATTATTGTTATATCTGTATTTTTACCTTAAAATTTGAAACCAATATTGTGCGTAAACTTGGGTGACCACTTATGATTGCACATAAACTCTTTAAAGATTCCTGTGATGGGTATTTAAGCTTCGGTTCTACCGAAGTTAACGTTTTTTCTTGTTTTATCTTTAGATAGGCAAAAGTTGCTTCAAACGTAACCAATCTTTCTTTATTAAATGTGTAACATATCTACTTAAGTGCCCACCAAGGGGTTTTGCGCCACGTCTTGCACCAAGTAAGTTTTTTGAATTCAAATTTGCGCGGTAAATCACAAAACAGAGATATCATTTTTAGTTTTGGGAGTTCCAATGATGGCAACACCGCGCAACAATTTTTTCAAAATGCAGATGTTTCGGCGAAAATTACTGGGGTTGATCTCCAGGTAATAAAAGGTTTCATACAGTAATGGTTGTCGCTGCATCAGACTATGAGGTTAACATAGAATCATTCCAAGCGCACGTTCATGAAACTGCTAGACACTTTGTAAAGTTGTATCCGTGGTCTTATATGCAACCAACGATACACAAATTCTTAATTCACGGTACTGAAATTAACAATTGGTCAACTTTCAGACGAAGCTCAAGAAGCTTGTGAACATAGGAACTATTCAAAAAGTACTATAAAGTGCTATTTCAGGAAACTCCGGATCCAACCGAAGTTACACCAAGATAGTTTGCCTATGTTTTTATTATAAGCTCTGTTTTTATTAATAATCTTGCAATGACGATTTATTAACGTTACACTAGTGTAAACAGTATATTCAGTTTTCGGAAAGTTTGTGACGCTTTTAAGGAAGCTTCAGTAGACCCATAAAGTGAAAGCTGACAACGAAAGTGAAGAAATTGCATATCGAGTCTGATCTAACGTATATCCATTCGTCCGTCTTTCTGCCCGTCATACAAAGTGTAAACGGGTAAGCTTTTAGGTCCAGTTGTCCTAAAAGTTTGCAACGCCCATTTAAGGAGACATCGGAGACTCCCCCCATAAAGTATAATATTTTTTCAAGTTCTTATCATGAGAAATATTTAGTCATGTCCGTCTGGCTGTCCGTCTGGTTACTGTTTGTCTGTCTATCCATGTCCGTCTGTCTGTTGCTAAATTTTTACTCAGAATAGTTATAATTTGTTTAGAATTTTAAAATAAAATTTTAATATATTGCACCTGAAGATTTGAAAACGTCAAATGATGTGTAACAGGTTGTAGTTAAACTTCGCCCCGACTTAAGCTTTTTGGCCCTAGTTAGTTTGTATATCAAAGAACAAATTTGATGCCAGAAGAGATTGATGGCGGATGCTATTATACGAGAGATATCCCCATACAAACTTACCACTGTTTTTCGATATTTTGTATGAAAATATGTATTATTTATGAATATCAATTTTTCCCTTTAATGCAACCCATGGGGTATTAGACACAACTTTTATGTCATCCAATGTCGAATCTAAGGCGCCACGCTCCTTTTTATGTATAGCATCCATACAAACTTACCGCCCAGTTTTCGAGTTTTTCTATCGACTCCAAAACTCTTACTTCTGAATGAATTCAATTAAATTTGGTAAAATGCCCAATGTCCACACGGTGCCAAAACTTTCGAATACGGTAAGGATCGGGGAACAATAACATCTCGTTACAAATTTGACCAAATTCATCGTTAAATTTAATCAGTGCACGTTTAAAATAAACTATTAAAGAATGTTCTGTAACGGGTATTTCAGCTTCGACTGCAGCGAAGTAACGTTTTTCCTTGTTTTATATTTATAACTTTTGTTTTTATTTAATACAACTCATTGAATTGGGGTATGACTTTTTTATACCTGTTACACTAGTGTAAATCAGGTATATTCAGTTTGTCGGAAAGTTTGTTAACGCATTAAAGGAGGATCGTGACCCATAATGTATATATATTCATTGGACTCAATCATAGACATAATTTAGCTATGTCTGTTTGTCTGTCCGCTCAATTGAATATCCTTCAGTCGGTTCTGTCCGTCTGTCTGTGTGTTGCACGATTTCTGTATACGCTCAGTTTTAAAGATATTGGGCTGAAATTTTAAACTTAAGCTTTTTTAGTTCCTGTGTTGTTTCTATGTTAAAATCAATGTGCCACGCCCACTTTTAGGTATAGCTCCCATAAAAAGTACAACATTTTTTCAAGTTCTTATATGAAAAAAATTTATTTATAAAGCGAATGGCTTCAAATATGGTTAAAATTTGCTTTTAAAGGGTGATTTTTTAAGAGCTTGAGAACTTTTTTAAAAAAAACGCATAAAATTTGCAGGAAATCTCATCGGTTCTTTATTTGAAACGTTAGAATGGTCCATGACATTTACTTTTTGAAGATAAATTTCAGTTAAATGTTGACCGCGGCTGCGTCTTAGGTGGTCCATTCGGGAAGTCCAATTTTGGGCAACTTTTTCGATCATTTCGGCCGGAATAGCCCGAATTTCTTCGGAAAATTGTTGTCTTCAAGCAAAGCTGGAATAGTTGGCTTTGGCTTATTTATGTAGACCTTTTGACATTGACGTAGCCCCACAACAAAAAGCTAAGTCTCATGGCGTCAAATCGCATGATCTTGGTGGCCAACTTACCGGTCCATTTCTTGAGATGAATTGTTCTCCGTTGTTTGACTCTCAAATGTCATAGAATCGCGGCTGTGTACCATGTAGCGCCATCTTGTTGAAACCACATGTCAACCAAGTTCAGTTCTTCCATTTTTGGCAACCAAAAGTTTGTTAGCATCGAACGATAGCGATCGCCATTCACCGTAACGTTGCGTCCAACAGCATCTTTGAAAAAATACGGTCCAATGATTCCACCAGCGTACAAACCACACCAAACAGTGCATTTTTCGGGATGCATGGGCAGTTCTTGAACGGCTTCTGGTTGCTCCCACTCCAAATGTAGGCAATTTTGCTTATTTACGTAGCCATCCAACCAGAAATGAGCCTCATCGCTGAACAAACATTTGTCGATAACAAAGCGGATTTCGAACATTTCGAACCGAACACTGATTTTGGTAATAAAATTCAGTGATTTTGCTCGTTAGTAAGTCTATTCATGATGAAATGTCAAAGTATACTGAGCATCTTTTTCTTTGACACCTTGTCTGAATCCCGCGTGATCTGTCAAATACTAATGCATGAAAATCCTAACCTCAAAAAAAACCCGTTACAATGCCATATCTTCAGTTTAAAATTGGTCCAAATCGGACCGCGAATTTCCTAAATTTTTATGAATATATTTAATTTGTTTAGATTTTTAAAATGAAATTTAATACAAATGCTGCACACGAAGGTCTATCAACGTCAAATGATGTGTATACAGGTATGTAGTATAAACTTCGGTCCACCCGAAATTAACTTTTTTCTTGTTTTAATTCAAAGGAAAAAATTTTCATGTATTATTAGCATGTTGTTTTTATGGCGGATGTAATAAACGAGGTGTGTTCCAACAAGTATCGCGAATTTTGTGTTTTTCAAAAATTATTTATTTATTCATGAATATCAATTTTGTCCCCTTCAAAGTAATTCCCCATGAGATATTATACAGTTGTGCAACGGTTTTTTCCAATCATGGTAAAAGCATGCCAATTAATCTCTTTCCGGTATAGCCATCAGCGCCTTCTTCGATTCAGCTTTTATCTCCTCAATCGACTCGAAACGCGTACCCCGGAGTGGTCTCTGGGTTTTGGGTATAGCCAAAATGTCACACGGTGCCAAATCAGGCGAACACGGTGGTTGCGGAACAATATTGGATTTTTGGTAAAAACAATTTTACAAAATCAGTGCAGTTCAAAAAAAACAAGAAAGAACGCTGAAATCGAGTATGCTCGACTGCAAGATACCCTATCCATTAATATCGTACCTTTAGTTCGGTTCTATTTGACTACCAGTACCTACATTGAATTGGATTTTCATAGCAAATAAAAAGGGCTATCGGGTATACCTCTTTGAATGGGATATTCAAATTTTGTTGGGGGTACCCATATTTCTTTTCATTGGGACAACCCTACACCCTTTATACTAAATTTAAATTTATACTAGAATTTAAATTTTCTAGATGACGTTTATATGTAAAAACCCAAAAATTTGGGGTAAATTTGTATGGGGGCTATACCTAATATTTGGTTGGCCCTACCCATATTGGGATATTTTATTGGGACTATCATAGACATAATTTATACTAAATTTATACTAAATTTAAATTTTCTAGAATAAAAAGCAATGACATTTTTATGTAAAAACCCAATATTTTAGGGTAAATTTGTACGGGCGCTATACCTAAAATTTTGTTGGTCCTTCCCATGTTGGGATATTTTATTGGGACTATCATAGATATAATTTATACTAAATTTGAACTTCCTAGAATAAAAAACAATGTCGTTTTTATGCAAAACCCCAAAATTTTGGGGTAGATTTGTATGGGGGGTACTCCTTAAAATGGGTCTAGAGAAAAACCGTTAGTAAGTGCACACTTGACGGCGGAGAGTCTAAGTTTCAATTTTGAAAGCTCTACCTCTTATAGTCTCCGAAATAATCGTTTTCATACGGCAGACAGCATGACAGACGGACGGACAGACGGACAGACAGACAGACAGATTGATAAAGCTAGTTGACTCCCCTTCCAATGCTGATCAAGAATATATATACTTTATAGGATCTATCTTTTCATACATATGTTCGAAAATAATCATACACCTTTAGGAACAGGGTATAAAAATATCAGCATTTTTAGCTACATAATGGGACCGTTTGAGGCCCAAAAACATCTTTCAAAATGGTATTAATTGATCCTTTCAATACGCCAATTTCATCAGCAATGTCTCTCATAGTTAATCGACGGTGTGCAAGCACTAATTCTTTTACTTTTTGTGAGCATCGTCCGTTGAGGTCGATGGTCGACCAGGGCGCTCTTCGTCGTTCACATCTTCTCTGGAGAACATTGTGTACCACCGATAAACGTTGCTTCGGTCCAATGAATCCGCGCACTTAATTTCGTTTTCACACAAAATTTGATACAGGTTCTTTGATCAATTTTTGGAATAGGTAAAAATCGAAGACGATCCAAAACACGTGCAAGCAAAGCAGCTGTCAACAATTAAGTGAACATTTAAAATGGCCGAGCTTGTCGGCATAAGTGAGAGACATGAATACCATTATAACGCCATAAAAAAATCGAAATTCGAATATACGTAGCCCGCGAAAATTCAAAATTCGCGATACTTTTTTGAACACACCTCGTATAGTCCACCGATTCTTATTTTCGTCATAGATATTGTCCACATGTATATATAATCGATTAGGGACAATTTCAGCTTTAAAAATAAATTTTAAAAAAAATGATTTGTACTTTTGTTGATAAAATACAAAACACAAAATTATAACATGGTCTCTCACCCCAGTGTGCGGCGTCTCCTTAAATGCGATACAAACTTTCCGACAAACTGAATATACCCGTTTAAGTTAATGGAAGCTTCCATTTTTTCTACGCAAACTGTAGATTTTTATGCAATCATACTTTTTTTTTTAAATTAGTTTTGGATTCGGTTACAGTTTTCTTTAAATCAAAGTCTTTGCTTCGAAAATTATAAAAAAAAAAAACAGCAATAATATTTCTATCTTTTTGGTCTATCCCCTGTACTATTTTGACCAACTTTTTCACACATGCGTTATATATTCGATGTATATGTCCTACGCGTTTTTGATTCATTTCCACAAATTTCATAGTCCAAACAGAAGTTCCAATTTCTGGGATCCTCTGGGGTTGTCATTATTATCAGCTGTTTCATCCGCTAATACGGCGTAAGCATCAGCATTTTTAACTTTGAAACTTGAAAAAAAAACAACAAACTTGTAACAAAGTGCTTTTTATTATTATTTTTTTATCATATATATATTTTGTTTTTACGCCCATGTTTCTATAAATGAAAATAAAGGAATAAAATACTTATAAATTCGAAATTAATTACCTTAAACATACTTTATTCCTCAGAGTGCAAGGTTACGCCTACCACAATAATTAATTGCCAAAGTAATTGACTTCAAATATTTTCTATTGGCTGCATTAATTTTTTTGATGTGCTCCGGCGCTTAAAATGTAGTTGAAAATGTATTTAACTTACACTATTCATGTAATTTTATGTATTTTGTCAACAGCTGAATAACAAACGAAGAATCTGCTCTATTTGATTTTAGCGGTTTAAACAAACTGCAATTGATACAAAAAGTTACTTTTATCTGAGTAAATAAGCCAAACATGGATTGTATATTTCAATCCAAGAAAATTATGCCACGATTTTCACTGTAAGTAATGGCACCGCTCAGAGTAATCCACTTTCATATATAATATAAATTGCAGTCATCTTCTTCACACCCTGTGGCTTCAACTATGCCATCGAAGTATGACATCATCTGAGTCCGTTGAGCTATGTCTTCTTCTCGGTGATGCAATAATAAATGTATTTGTAAGGTTAGTCAACATAATTTACCATAGAACCAAAATTACTTACAGGAACAAGCAGATCAAAACTTTCGAATGTCCATTCCTTATGTATCTTTTCAAGCTACTCTACTCTCGAACCAACACTCGTCGAGGATATAAAACTCAGCACAGTTACATACATTAATAGTCTAATTCCACTGGCTTCTGCGTTCGCGTTAGCTTTAACCTGTTGCTACCGAAAGCAGGGACTACTACAATAATGTACAATATTACTTATATTTATTAAGTCCCAAGAATTTGTATATGAAAAGTTTGAGTCTATAGTAGGCGTTGCGTTCGATAGCAACACGTTAATGCTAACGCAAACGCAAAAGCTAATAGAAATAAACTATTAAATAAAAAAACAAGGAAAAACGTTAACTTCGGTGGAACCGAAGCTTAAATACCCGTCACACTTTGATTATACTAACTTTTCTTGAATGAATATGTGTGTTCGGTTTATGATCCCGCTTTAGTCATGCGTCCTATTGTGATCATAGGTTGCTACAATATGTATTTTGAAGATATTTGAAATTAATCGCTTCATATATAACCCATTTTTTCATATAAATACTCAAAAATTAGAGGTAAATCTCTATAAAGGTTATATGTTATAGTGATTTTTATCTTATAAAACTTAAAAATTTGCGGTAGATTCGTATGGGGCTATATTGCACAGTGGACCCACCTCAACCATCAGTCCTTCTATAAACATGGATTGCTATTAAAAATGTTTTTACTGTATTTGATAAAATATCCTTTTATGAATGAACCATTTTTGTTTAAAAATGGGTGTGCCACTTTGTTTATAATGCTTTAACTGCTTAGGACTGAGAAAAGCTTAAGATTTGAATTTTATCTCAATATCATTAAAACTGAGCAAATGAAATGTGTAACTAAAGACAAACAGTCAGACAGACGGACATGGCTAGATCGACTCGTCTCGTCGAGCAGATCAAAAATACATCCATTCATGCGTTATAAACTTTTTAACAAAATAAAGATAAACCTTAAACTTTAAAATTTACTCAGCTCCCAACACCAACGGAACCGGACCAGACTGCCAAAATTGGTCGGCCAGCACAATCCCCTCGAACTGTTCAGAAAATCTTCCACCCGCCTATCTTTCCGGTAAGGTGCGGCCCTCACCACGCTAAGCCCGCGCCTCGATCTTCAAGTGAACACTGGAACCACACCGCGATTGCAAAGAAAAGATGCAATAGTGGTGACCAACAAATGCATGTACTGCAAAACCAAGGCGTTGCACTATTCGCTCGCTGATGGTGGAGCGCGGCATGCAGGGGTCTAAGAATCGGACGCAACACTATTCTCACCCGTAAAGAAAAGTCCATCGGTGGGGAACAATGACGTATCGACGTTTGGAACTAAGCCGAAGATAGGTGATAAGTCCCGGTGAACCTCGCTCATAAACTTGGACCGCCGGATGATGATGACCCTACACTACTTGGTAATTAAGCCCTGGAAGTGATGAACCTCGATCCATGGAGCAAGGTATGATGGCACTCACCACACTTAGTGCACCGAAGTAAGCTGTTGCACTCTCGTGTCTCATGTGCATGAGACAGTTGTAAAATAGCCTCACGAAGTCGTCTGTCAAACCCAAATTTCCAAAACGTGGGACAATTTCGCAAAGCATGCGTGCCTTTTTGCACATGCGACAAATAATATGCGAAGCCTTATCTCGGTTTGCTGCACAAAGAAATTCTTGTGTCTTTGAAAATAAAGACAAGAGTGAGAGAGAAGGAAAACAAGAGAAGAATGTCACCTACTTGACGATGGGACGTGATGCCACGTGCGGCTCGAATTTCAGTTGATTGCACTTTTAAGTCTCTCCCTGTGTACGTTTTAGCCTTGCGGCCGAGCCGCCATTCGTTTGGGGGAAAGATTTTCATCACGAATTAAAACAATACTGCCAACTTTTAAATTCGTTTGAGTATATTTCCATTTGTTTCTACGTTGTATCTCTTTTAAGTATTAATTTTTTCAACGTGAACAGAAATGGTGATGTAGAGCTACAAGTTTTTCACATCTTTTTATTATAGCCTGATTTTCAGGTTTGACCGTCCCCAGCAAATTAGAAACCACTAGAAAATTTCCTGACGTCAAAACACTAAGATCATTAATGTCCTCAGACATTGGGGATAATAGGCGAGAATTCAAACACGCCTCAATTCATCCTAAAAGAATGGAGAGTTCTTCAATAGTGAATGTAATTTCACCCCCGATGCAGCGCAAATGATGCTTCAAACTTTTCAGCTTCCCATAGACCACCCTTCTGGGGAGCACCAGCTGGTATGAATTTTCAAATAATATCTCGATCCGCATAGTCGATTGTGCATACGATTTTGTGCCGAAAGACGAACCTGTCTAAACTCCTTCTATCACTTTTGCTTTAGAGATGTGGTGAGATCCTTTACCTGCGATCAATTGGGCCATATATGCTTTTTTTCTTTTAACCAAGCAGGACCATTTCACCAAAGAATGTTACTGACCAAATTCCTGGGATATACCACTCGACTAACCTGATCTGCTTGATTGTCAGCTGACTTTACATGACGCCATAAATTTGCGTCAGTTTTCTCCAATATCTTGGAGATACGGTTGGCCACAAATACAGTCCATGAACATGGAGACTTTTGTAGCCAACTCAACATAATGGTAGAGTCTGAACAACAACATACTTGTTTGGAACTTAGTGGCAAATATTGTTGAGCTGCAAATATGGTGTCGATTAACAAAGCTGCACCACAAAGCTCTAATCGATGCAAAGAAATAGTTTCAACCGGCGCAACTTTGCTCTTAGCACAAATCATATGCGAATATATTTGATCCTCTAACAGACGCATCTGAAAAACCTGTTACGAACTTTTTTCGCCGGGGTATCCTCGTCGGATGCCCAGGCGTTCTGTCACAAAAATTTATTATTTTTAGCGACCACCGGCGGTGTTATTTGCAGAATAAATTTCCTTATTTCTAGTCTATTCCTCTGGAGCGCACTCTGCGTTGGCGGGATCTCCAAATATACCTGTAGTCCTTTCAGACGGTTTGCGTCTTAGGGGTACGTGTATATTTTTTGTCCTTTCAGACGGTTTGCTGCGTCTTAAGGACAAAATATATCGATAGTTGCAATCCCTGCAGACGTTTTGCGTCTTCAGGACAACAACTATACATATATTCTTACAGAGACTTCACTACCATATCCTTAATCCTTTCAGTCGTTTTGCGTCTTAATGATTTAGATATATTCGCAGTTTTTTCTGAAATACATATATTTGCAGCTCCTGCAGTCGTTTTGCGTCTTTAGAGCAACAAATACATGTGTTCCTGTGCGTCGACAAAATATATATTTCTAATCCCTGCAGTCGGATTGCGTCTTCAGTATGACAAATATATATTTTATCCTTGAGAGGAATATCCTAGCTAAATAAAATAAGGATTATTTTAGTTTATTTTATATTTATTTTTTCGCAATGATACATTATTAACTACGAGTATTATAAGTATTTATTATATTAGTATTTATTTTCTTTGAAAATTACTTCGCTGCTGCTGATGCGGTGTGTTGTGTTGACTCCTTTGCTGCGGTGTGTTGCGTTGACTTCTTTGCTGTCCAGAACTAAGTGCCATTTTCTTAGAAAATGCGCGCCTATTATACTATTGGGTGTGCAACTAAGTTTTAAAGGTTTTTTTTTCGATTTCAAAAATTTATTGTGAAAAATTGGTACAACCTATTTTATTCAAAATATTGTCCATCACTAGCTATAACTTTTTCCCACTTCTCTGGTAATGCATGGATTCCGTCCCAATAAAACTGCTCGCTTTTGGAGGCGAAGAACTCATCGAGCCAATTTTGGATACCTTCAACATTGGTGAACCGTATTCCAGAAAGGTGATTCTGCATCGACCGAAACAAGTGGTAATCAGAAGGAGCTATGTCTGGGCTATAAGGCGGGTGAGGTAGAATTTCCCATCCAGCATTTTCCAAATAATTTTTGACCGGTACTGCAACATGTGGCCGAGCATTGTCATGATGGAAAATCAATTTTTCGTGTCTGGTCGCCCATTCTGGCCGTTTTACGGCTATTGCTTGCTTCAAACGTATCAATTGTTGCCTGTATAGCTCTCCCGTGATTGTCTGGCCCGATTTTAACAGCTCATAGTACAGCACACCCTTCTGATCCCACCAAATACAGAGCATTACCTTGCTGCCATGGATATTTGGCTTTGGCGTCGATGGTCCGGGTTCGCCACGCTTAACATACGCTGCCTTTCGCTTCGGATTGTCGTAGTGAATCCATTTTTCATCGCCAGTAATAATGCGATGCAAAAATGACTTCGCTTTGTATCGTTGAAGCAGCATTTCGGAAGAAAATAGCAATGCTTCCCGCGAATGGAGTTTTGTAGGCACAAAAGCTGACATACTCTTTGTATAAAAAAATTTTTGTTTACACTTCGACGAAATGACACAAACTAAGAAACGACACTTAATGATGACGCTTTCACATGAAACTTGTTACACAAATATTCAGTACAATTTGACACTAGTATTACTATATGTTTTAAATCTTTTAAAACTTACTTGCATACCCAATACAACGGCCCTCTGCTTTCGCCAAAAAAGTTGCAGTCGCGTCGCTTGCAAAACATTGGTTTGGCTTCTCCCGACTGCGCAGTCGTCGCTATGTTTTTTGCTGCTGTCGCGACTGCGCTGTCGCTATGTTCCAATGCTGCGCTGCGCTTTGCTTTGCATTTTTTTTTATTATGCCAGGTGTTCTTTTACCGCTACGCATTGTTTCGCGAGTATGTAGACAATGTATGGTGCGGGTGTTGGGTGTAGTAATCTATTGTTTTACGCCAAATGATTATCTTGTTGTTTCGTGGCGTGATTCTGCCGTTACATATCTTTGTCAATATGTGGACAATGTATGGCGCGGGTGTTGGGGTGCAGGTTTTGCAGTTTCGCTTAGCGCAGGTGCGGATTGCTATTTTTATATTAATTTTGCTCAACGCAGGAGCGTACTCTAATTGGCCTTAGGGGCCTTTAAATAATATTATTAACATGTTTTAATTCATTTATATACTTCATTTATATATTTTTATTTTTACATTCAACGTTATGTTGTGACGAAAATTTATTTTCGTCACAAACCATGATATTTATATTTCGCTGACGGGGGAAAACATACCCAACGTGTAATCTGGATGTTATTTATTTCCTCGTATTCTTCCAAAAATGTTTTAATGTTGAGTTATTACAGAAAGGTAATCGTCTCAATCAGTCTTCTCTAGCCAAATTTGTTGCATTAAAATTTTGGCAGAAACGACTATATATAGTTTATCCCGTGCTCGAATAGCAGTAGCTATATCATGTGCACCAGTAAGAGCATCGTCAACGTACATCATGGTACGCAAAATTTCTGCACCCAAAGGATATTAATCTTGAACATATTCTGCTAGACGGTGTAAAAGCCGAATGGCCAAGAAAGGGATAAAGGACTCCCTGGTTACCCGAGTCAAAGACTGGGATACCTCACCTACCCAGAGTCCGTCTACATAAATTTATATTCGCAGACCCCTGAAGAAATGAAATCAAAATTTTTATCTTTTGATTTATTATTTATTACTTATTTAATTATAACTTATTTAAATGTTAATTCTATATATATATATATATATATATATATATATATATATATATATATATATATATATTTTTTTTTTTTTAAGACGTTCAATATTCTTTACTTCTATTTTCGTTTAATTCCTTTCATTCAATATTAATCTTATTAGCCCGGAGGCTTGAAAGCTCATTGTTATGTCACGCTATAACTTCTTAATAGCCGCGCCCCATTCTCCGAAGTTACAACATCTAATATTAACAATGTCTTAAATTGACTGTTCACCCAAAGTCTTTTATTTATGTCTTTTATATCTGTCTACCATATTCTGCCATGCTAGTTCAAATCCGTCATTTGTCAAAGGGACCTGTTAACGATATTACGAGCTTCACCAAGGGTTTTTTGCTTAAGGTGATACAACTTCTCAACAGGTTGTAGTCTAGTCCGTGAACATATCACGAAAACTTGGCCATAGTATAATTCCGTGTCGCATATGACCTGCAATATGATAGAATGTGGCAGGTCATAACTAGTTAAGAACCTGAGATGTAGGCGGCAAAACAAGCTGTTTGTTTTGTGATTAAAAAGTCCTTGTTTAGTCCCTCTGATGGATTAGAAATTAAAATATCGTATGAACCTTTTACTGATCGCCAAATATTTCTCAACTCTTCCTTATGTATGTCTGCAGAAAATAATGTCAATTCAATGTGTTTGACATTTTAAAACTCTTGTTCAAAACGTAAAAGTTCATTGGAAAAGTAATTGAACTTATTATCTGCCATTGCCTTTTATTCTTCTTATGAAAAGAACTGGGAACTTGAAATCGAAGAAAAAGTATAAAAGAAAATAGTCGCAGACCGAAAAACCGATTCTTAAAACCAAATTCTAATTGTGAATATATGTGCCACTCCCACTTCTAGGTATAGCTCCCATACAAAAGTACAACATTTTTTCAAGTTCTTATAAGACAAAAACGTACATATTTATACAGCGAATTGCTTCCAATATGGTACAAATGCTTCTTATATCATGCCAAATCTTCAGTTCAAAATTGGATTAAATCCGACAGTGAATTTCTAAATTTTTAAGAATATTTTTAATTTATTTAATATTTTAAAATAAAATTTAATACAAATGCTGCACACGAAGGTCTATCAACGTCAAATGATGTGTAACAGGTATATAGTATAATCTTCGGTCTAACCGAAGTTAACTTTTTTTTTGTTTTGTTTTAATGGTTTTTTCTTTTTTTTTTTTTTTTTTTGGAATAAACTCAGCACAGTGGCCTGAGCGGTTTTTGGCTTAACACTGAATGTGTTAAATTTTGCCAAGGTACCAGCTAGTACTGGTGATGCGTGTGGCAATCCCAGAGGTTTAATAATTATGTGGCATATTGCAGGTATGGCAACTCGATCCTAGTATTATAATTACAAAAATAAATTATTATCACTTGATTTCAGCTTCCGTTATAGACTGCTAAAAGTTGAAACATCAAAATATCGAATAACTCTTTAAACGAGTTAATTTTAGAAAAATTTAAAGTCGCAGAGTCTGCGACAAGAAAAGTTTTCGTGTTTGGCAATACTTAAAACATTACATTTACTACATAAGTCTGGCTCGATCGCGTTTATTTTGTGCCATTAATCTGTTAGTTGTTTTAATTTCTTAAGATGACATTTTACTTTTTCTTAACATAAGACATATAGTAATACCTCTTAAAATTGTTCCCTTTGTTGACAAAATTGATCTATAGTGGTTGTTCCACCGGTCAAGCACATTTTTCCTTAATATTTTAATTAATTCTCTTATACTATATTGCACAGTTTTTGTAATACCTAAATTCATAGCCTGTTTAGCTGCATGGTCAGCCCTTTCATTAAAGGATATACCCACATGGCCTGGAACCCACACAAAATCAACTTGTTAGCGTTCCTCCCATTGAAGACATTTGTAAATTTCTGCTACGACTATGTATCACAGTAATTCTTTTTAGTAATTGTAAGCTACCCATTAGACATCTGCATGAATGCATTCATAAGGGCAAATGAATGATTCATTCTAAAAGTTGTACATATTTTTACTGCACAGATAAAATACAGTGCAAGTGTATGGTACTAATATTGCCTGTATTGACAGATAGTGTTCTCACTCACTCTGATGTTGACCAGCATATGATGAGTACAATAAATTTGGGTGCAGTTGATTCACTGTACAATGTTTTGGTGTGCAGTTTACTTACTGTACAGAGATAAATTTTTAAATATTTATTAGACGACATGAGCGAAACTCCATGACTGGACCGATTTAAAAAATTCTTTCACCATTGGCAAGCTACACTATTCCCGAGTGACATAGGCTATGTTTCATATTACATATAATTAAATGGACCAAGAATTTAGCGAATTATTAAAACGGGATACCAGGCGAACATAAAATGAAAATCAACACAAAATTCAATTTAAAATTAAAATAGTGAAATTATCAAGGTAGGCAACTACTGAACTCATCTGAACAGTTGTATAGTAACACACACAAACTGTTCTCATTTTACGCTTGGTGAACAGCGTGCCAAAAGATGACAAACATAGCATTTACTTAAAAAGAGTGCAACATCTTACTGTACTCCTTCTTTGTGAGAATAGTAAAAATGTTGTGCTATCTTCTTCTGGCTTAAGAAATATACTGCACAGATAACAATGAGTGCAGTAGTTTTGAGAACACTACACTACTGTACAGATCTGCTGAGCTAGAAATGAGTACATTCATGCAGGCCTCTGCTACCCATACTATCATTGAAAATACAGAGTTTTTTTGCTTTAACTTTATTAGATTCTTGTACAGCTATAAGAATGGCATTGAGCACAGAGAACACTGATGAATAGCGCCTCGGAAGTATAATTAATGCTTCTGAATTTGTGAGTAGATTTATAATACCAAACCCTACACAGCTATTATTTACAGACGCATCTGTACTGAATATTAAAAACCCATTTGGCGCCTTAATTTTTTTATGATTTATAGCTTTATGCTGCATTTTAGACGTCTCATTTTTACTTTTCTCATTTAATCTACTGATTATTCTTTAATTCTTTGGTTTACAGTATGGGATCAACCATACCAACCGTATTGTCATAAGTATCCTTAAACCTATTATAAGTTATACAGTACGAAAATTTGTTTGTTAGCCTGGATACTTCACTGAATAAACCCGAGTTATATACCTTTACCATAAGTAACTCTTTTCTGGTGAATAGAGAAGTAAGCTCCTAAAAAAGGGGGGACCCCCCCCACCAAAAAGTGCATAAATAGTGTGCAAAGAGGTTCCTGGTCAATTTGGTTTCTAACAAAGGCACGATATATATTTGTCGAAACACTTGGATGTAAGCCACCCTTAATGAATGTCGGCATACTTATAAGATTCATGCCCCTATGGGCCTCACTTTTAATTTATTACACCTAAAATTTTCACAGAGCCATTCGCCATTAAAATTAGTCAAGAAATTTAAATTTTACTTGCGGTGTAGCAACATTAATTTTTATTTTTTTATTTTTTGTTACTGCCATAATTGCAGTTTTGTTGGGATTAAAGGATAGCCCTAAACTTTCGCAAACAATGTGAAAGGGTTTAAGCTTCCTTTGCATACTTTCAGCTACATGAATTTTTTGTTTTTTTTCCCAAAGAGGATGATGACAAAATAATCAGCAAATTGGAAAACATGAGTGTTATCATCCACAATTTAATAAATACTTTTGGTGTAAATATTAAAAAGAAGAGGCGAAATAAAACTTCCTTGTGGAAGTCCATTCCTTATGAATTTTTTCATCAACCATTATTTTACCTAAAATACTGAGACTTACACAGTTGTATGCATTACTTATGTCTAAAAAGGCAACAACAGCATGCATGTTCCTAGCTTTAATATTTTGAAGCTGAAACATTAAGTGGTTGATACATCTTGCCGCAGAATTGTTTCTCAGAAAACTTTCCCTTTCAGATAATTTTACCTCATTGGTCCACTTAATTCTCATGCACATAGCTTCTCTACAATTGTTTATGGCTGGGAACTTTCTAGCCTTGACGTTTGTTGCTTTGAGAACCCTGTACATTCTGGAGAGTTTGTCGTTCCACCAGAATTTTAGGGTCTTTTTGGCATCTTCCGAAAACTTTGTCTCTTTTATTGCCTTACTTATTACATCAGCTGCGACTCTTTCATCATCCTTAAATATAACTTTAGATAACTTTGCCAACAATTTTTCTTTAGGTAAACAAAATCACCAAAACCAGTAGACATGGCTTTGATCACATTAGGCATATCTTCGAATCTTTCAAAAAACATCTCTAAAAGTACTTTCAAAAATTACTTTACGCATATTTGGTCCCAAATATACCCAACATAGAGTTTAAGTTCAGCTCAAGTAGCAAGTTTGAACACAAACTACATCTTTAATATTTTTTCGAAAAGCTATGGCTACATAGGAATGTCATACTCTTCGCTATTTTAAACAAACTCAAGTGTGTTTTTGTTTGTTTTTAGCGATTGAATGTTGTATTTTAGTACCTTCATTTTAGTCTAATAATTGGTTTAGAGAAATTCAACTGTCATTATACCTGTTACACTAGTGTAAACAGGTATATTCAGTTGTTGGAAAGGTTTAAACCCATTAAAGGGGGCGCCGAGACCCCTAAAAAGAAATTAATTTTTTCCCCCCCCCCCCAACCGAACAACCTAGTCAGGCCCGCCCGTCGGGGGGCCGGCCGGCCGGGCGGCCCGTCTGTCTGTGTGTTGCTGCGGTCGATTTACCCGCAGTTTAAAGATATTGGGCCGAAATTTTACCTTTAGAGCCTTTAAGGTCCTGTGTAGTTTCTATGTTAAAAAAAAAAAACACCCCCCTTTTTTAGTAAAGCTCCCATACAAAATTTTTTCAAGTTCTTATATGAAACCAAGAAAAACGTTAACTTCGGTAGAACCGAAGCTTAAAAACCCGCCACCGTCTTAAAAGAGTCTATGTGTAAAAATCAGTGGTCACCCAAGTTTATACACAGTATTAATTTAAAATTTTGAGCTAAAAATACAGATATGTATAACAACATATTTCTCGAAAATAAACTGGAAATGGGCGGTAAGCTTGTATGGACGAAACACCTAAAAATGGGCGTGGCAACATGATATTGGAAGAGTTTTTATCCAATATGGAGTAAATTCTGAATAAATAATAACCTTTATAAAAATGAAAAATGGCCGGAATGTAGGGGGCTATGCCAAAAAATGGGCGTGGCACATCTGATTTGACATTGGATGACATTAGAATGTTTTTAGCCAAATTGGAGTGAATATATGCATAAATATTTACTATTTTCATACAAAAATCGGAAAAAACGGAAAGTTTATATGGGGGCTATGCCTAAAAGAGGGCGTGGCATCTTGGTTTTAACACTGGATGACAAAAGAAATGTTTTTACACAATTGGGAGCGAATACATTCATAAATAATTACAATTTTTATACAAAAAACGGAAAAACGGAAAGTTTGTATGGGGGCTATACCTAAAAATGGGCGTGGCACCTAATTCTCGAACTCATAATAGTCGTTGCCGAGAAAAGCTTAAGTTCCAAATTTCAGCTTAATATCTATATATCTTCAACAAAAAAGATGCCTAGAAATATACAGACAGACAGACGGACAGACGGACAGACGGACTAGCTAGATCGATTCGTCTCGTCGAGCTGATCAAGAATATATATACTTTTTGGGTTACGACGTCTCCTTTATGCGTTACAAACTTTCAGACAAAATGAATATACCCTTCACACTATGTGTGGCGGGTAAAAAAAATTTATTTATAAAACGAATGGCTTCAAATATGGTTAAAATGTTGCTTATACCATGCCATATCTTCAGTTTAAAATTGGTCCAAATCGGACCGCGAATTTCTAAATTTTTATGAATATATTTAATTTGTTTAGAATTTTAAAATAAAATTTAATACAAATGCTGCACACGAAGGTCTATCAACGTCAAATGATGTGTAACAGGTATGTAGTATAAACTTCGGTCCAACCGAAGTTAACTTTTTTCTTGTTTTTCTTTGAGTTTGCTCTGTTGTTTTTCTTGAATTATCCTGAGGTACTTTAGATTTCTGTGGTCATTGTTCATGGTAAGAACCTTGTCGTAAAGGCTCATCAGTTCGTTTGGTATGTCATCTTTCTCATTATTGGTGTCTCTTTTTGGAAAAGTATACCGAAAATTGCTGGTATTCCAATCCGGTGAGGGCATTGTAAAATGTTTTTTTGTGGTGATGGTAATTTGCTAACTCTAATAATTACTATAATTTTTATACCTGTTACACTAGTGTAAACAGGTATATTCAGTTTGTCGGAAAGTTTGTAACGCATTAAAGCAGGCATCGTAGACCCTATAAAGTATATATATTCTTGATCACCTCGACGAGACGAATCGATTTAACCATGTCCGTCTGTCTGTCCGTCCGCCCGTCTGTCCGTCTGTCTGTGTGTTGCTGCGCGATTTATTCGCTCAGTTTTAAAGATATTGGACTGAAATTTTAAACTTAAGCTTTTCTAGGTCCTGTGTAGTTTTTATGTTAAAATCAATGTGCCACGCCCACTTTTCGATATTGCTCCCACACAAAAGTACAACATTTTGCCAAGTTCTTATAAGAAAAAAATTTATTTATAAAGCGAATGGCTTCAAATATGGTTCAAATGTTTCTTATACCATGCCCAATCTTCAGTTTAAATTTGGTCCAAATCGGACAGCGAATTCCTAAATTTTTAAGAATATATATAATTGGTTTACTATTTTAAGATAAAATGTAAAGCAAATGCTGCAGACGATGGTCTATCAACTTCAAATGATGTGTAACAGGTATATAGTATAAACTTCGGTCCAACCGAAGTTAACTTTTTTCTTGTTTTTTATAAAGGGTGTTATTTATCATTTTGTCCTTATTAATGACATTCATGTTTTTTGTCTACACTTCAGGAAATCTTTTTCACAATTTTGATGCAAACTGAAGATTGGGTTCTTAAAGGAGTATGATTCTAAAGCTTCTCTGCGCAACAATTTTTTTAATGTCATTACTTTTAATAAGTCTTCTTCTTTTCCCCATTTCAGACTTCTCTGTCTATGCCATGAGCAGTGATCTTTTTCTTCGCATAGAATGCGCTTAGGCTTTTGAATGCACTGTTCAGTACATCCTCCTTTCTGCACCTTTTTGTGACATAGACGTCCACAATTAAAGCACTGTCTTACTCTTGGAAAGAAAGATTTCATTTCCAAATAAGTGTGGCCTAACGCTTATATCCCTTTTTTCAATATTATTTTCTCCTTCTTTTCTAGCTCCCTTGCGCATTATTCTCTGTGCGCTTTACATCATTTCTGACATTTTTTGTATAAAATCCTCATCAAAATTTGGAGAAATCATTGTTATAACCCCGTAAAAACATTTTTTTCTTTTAATTCTACATTATTTACTTCATTTTTGGCATCATTATGTGTCTTATTATGGATAAATAAAACAATGTATGTTTTTAGTTAATTGTCAGCTTGCGACTGATTCTTTATTGTTATTATTTACCATTACATATGTTATTATTCTTATAACTAGCTGCGCAGTTTGTAATCTAGCTCTTTGCGCATGCATATGAATTGACCTCATTCTGCTGTTGCTTCATTATGCTGGCTAAGCATAATGGCAACGTAATTGAACCAAGCATAACTGACCTAGATCAATTATGCCGTTGCTTCATTACGTTCATTGAGTAATCGTCAAGTTATTAGTTTATGATTGGTCCATTTCATTATATGTAATATGAAACATAGCCTATGTCACTCGGGAATAGTGTAGCTTGCCAATGGTGAAAGAATTTTTTAAATCGGTCCAGTCATGAAGTTTCGCTCATGTCGTCTAATAAATATTTAAAAATTTATCTCTGTACAGTAAGTAAACTGCACACCAAACCATTGTACAGTGAATCAACTGCACCCAAATTTATTGTACTCATCATATGCTGGTCAACACCAGAGTGAGTGAGAACACTATCTGTCAATACAGGCAATATTAGTACCATTCACTTGCACTGTATTTTATCTGTGCAGTAAAAATATGTACAACTTTTAGAATGAATCATTCATTTGCCCTTCTGAATGCATTCATGCAGATGTCTAATATTGTCATACTTTTCGTTGTTGTCTTTTTTGCTATTTTGACCATTGTTCATGCTGCCAAAAGGGCTTTTAAAACTATCCTCCCGCTCAGATTTTGATTACACTACTTTGCCTACATCCGATTTACTAAAGACTTCTAGGGCAGACTAACCCAATAATTGGAAAATTGGTTAGCACTTCTAGCCTCCAGCAGTTCTTAGACTATAATTTTTTAATCGAAATACGACTTTTAAAACATTTATCAAATTTATCAAATCAAATTAGAACAGTGCGGCCACTAGTATTCCATCTGCGACGAGCACTGCCAGATCAGTGATTTAATTGTTTAATTTTAGTTTTTTTGCGATTATGCTTCCTCTTTTTTACGATCGCTACACAAAGTTATCGAACAACCGATACATAAATTAATCGAACAACCGACAAGTGCAATCTGTTGTGAGCCAAAGTACTACCAAGGCTTATTATTTTAAATTAATAATAATGCTTAGAGAAAAACAAGGAGCCAGGTCCTACATAACCGGGGGAATAACATGTCGTAGGTGTTGCTACACATGCCGTAACGGTTCTCTGTAGGAGAAGTGCGACTATTTCCTCCACCGTGGTGGCTCCTGGAAACAGGTTTTCAGAAAGATCCAGAATCTACTGACAGCCTGGCTAAAATAGTCGATCGGGGGCATGTGCTGATGTTTGGGTGATCATGACCACTTCAGTGCATCTTGAGGAGCTCATGATCATCCTGATGACAACAAATGTCCTTTCCTCCCATGGGGCCGGATCAAGATGTGTCGTGAGCCGTGTCGGTGATCAACCTGGCTGGGGGGCCCCCAAATAGCCCAGTCGCTAACGGTACCTCTTCGACACCGGGTCGCCTCGAGGAGTTTAAAGACCTTACCTGCACATAGCGGATCTTTGTGCAGGTGGACCGTTTGTTCTCCGCAAAAAAAGACTATCACATGGAAAATAAAAAAGACTTAAAACATAAAACTACCGCGGGACTGCACCGCGTCACAGGCTGCAAGTCAGCTTGAGCAAGCGAGATTGGACGATGTCCGTCCGCAGAAAGCACGTGCGCAAGCACGAGCAAGTGCCACGCCCAGCGTACGTCTTAGGCCGAATACCGAGAACACGCGCGGCAGGCGGATCGAGTAACCCCTGCAATACGAAGACCAGGCGGAAACCAGGTAACCCCTCCTGCTACTCGAGGAGGAAATTGGGCCCCATCAAAGAGCCCCTTCCTCCCACCACTTGGAGCACCATGACGTCTGGATGATACACACCGCCGAGGACTAAGTGGGGCGGGGAGTGAAGTGGTACCTGAGGTATATAGAGCAGGGCATACCACAGCAGGAGGCCAAAGCGAAAGACTTAAGCTACAAAACAGTGCACAAGGGGAAGAGAGGCAAGACAGCTCCGAGGGTACAGGACAGGCTGGATGAGGGACCATCCAAATCCGCAGCGGCCCTGGAGAGGACGGCTCAAGAAAATCCCGCTCCCACCACATCCGCAGTATCAAAGGATGTGAGTTTTGCCGCGGCTGTGAAATCCACAAAGGTGGCAGTTCTTCCGTGTGACTACCCACAGGTGTCACTCTCACCGGAAGATTTGTCGGAACTGGAGGAACTCATCCTGTTTGAAGTAGCCCAGGGCTGGAACCACAAGATCAGGTTCAATGCCGTACACTTCGGGCCGGGGATGCTGATCATTGACTGCGCCAATGAGATCACGACGGAATGGCTGCAGAACCACGTTCCGACTTTAAAGGACTGGAAGGACCCAATCCTAATCACACTGACCGGAGAGAACATTCCCTCGACGGAAATCATCCACGTGTTCCTTCCTAGGTGCGCAAGTTGGAAAGTTGAAGATGAAGGTAGAGGAAAGCAACTCCCCGGAGAGGCCGGAATCTACACCTGCAGACACGGAGTATAAGGTGGAACGACCAATCTCCCCGATATCCGTGAACTCGGACGTCATGGTGGTTCAGGATGAGGGTGACGAGCTCTTACCGCAAGAGCAACAAGAAGCGGAGGAGCTCCTACGTGTCGAGGATACCACCCTCGTAGCCGAGGAGATGGAATCGTCAGTGGAGGATGAGCGGGCGCAATAGCCCCGCCATCACGGTAAGCGTTGCCCAAGTGCACGTCCACCACGCTAAAGCAGCATCAGCTGTCTTGGCAAGGACGTTCACAAAACAACATCTCGGGATAGCGCTTATCCAGGAGCCTTGGTGCCATGAAGGCCGGGTAAAAGGTCTATACACCAGGAACACGAAGGTAACATGCGACAATAGGCAAGAAAAGCCTAGGGCTTGCATAATGATTCGAAAAACATTAATTATACTGTACTTTCAGAATACCTAACTCGGGACTGCGTGCCAATCACGACCGAGTTGGAATCACGACCGAGTTGGAAATTGAAGGAAGCAGAAGGCAGGTAGTGGTAGCCTCAGCCTATTGAGCGGCCGAGAACCCTTCACCACCAGAAGAGCTGGAAGGCCTAGTGGAGATGTGCAACCAACGAGGCATGCAAATCGTTGTGGGATGCGACGCCAACGCCCATAATGAGTTATGGGGCAGCACGGATACTAATTCAAGGGGTAAGTGTTTGCTTGAATTCCTACTTAGAAATAGCCTTACTACTAACAATCAGGGATGCACACCGACCTTTGTGAACAGAGTAAGGGAGGAAGTGTTAGACATTACTTTCAGCAGTCTAGCGCTAGAAAATAAAATTAGTAACTGGCATGTATCTCAGGAACCCTCCATGTCAGATTATAGAATCATACGCTTCACCATAAGGGGGGAACGACACACCGCTCAGTGAAAAGAAATCCCTAAGAAAACGTATTGGGATTTATGCAGAAGTACTCTGGCTAGCATAACACCCAGAGGGGAGCTTAAGTGCTCCAGACATCTCCTCGAATTAGAACAGAAGGTATTCGAGCTAAACGAAAACATTACCCGGGCTTATGAAAATGCCTGCCCACCTGCTAGAGCTAGGCGTGAGAATGACGCCCCTTGGTGGAATGAACGGCTAGAGAAGCAGAGGAAGAAAGTTAGGAAACTATTTAATAGAGCGAAAAGCACAGACCGGTGGGAGGAATACTCACAGGAGCTTACACTTAACAAAGATCTAAGGAAGGCGATACGCAGGAACTACAGAACTTTCTGCGAAAGCATATCCTCTACTGCCACAGCTGCCCGTATTTACAGGGCAATGGCAGGAGTCCAGGCCGAATCGAATATAGCACTTCGCAGGCCAGATAATTCCTACACGGAAAACCAGGAGCAAAGAATTAGGCTCCTATTAGGAAACACACTTCCCAGGAGCTAGAGATGATGTGTCTCAGCCCAAGGAAGAGTAAGGGCGAGCAAGCTGGGAAACCCTTATGCTTGCTAAAAGTATAGTAACAGAGGAAAAGAGTCTAGTAGTAGATGGACTTTTAACTAGACTAAGTAGCAATGGCAAACAATGTCAGGGGTATGCAGGTGACATTGTAATCATTGCAACAGGCAAATATGAGGAAAACCTCTGTGACATAATCAACAGGGGCCTAAGTGCAACTCAAGAATAGTGCAAGGAGGTCACTAGGAAGTATAAGTTACCCAGGCTCAAGGCGGTTCTACTGAGAGGTGTGGAAGTACCTTTTAGCACAGCCGAAAAATACTTGGGCTTAACCATAGATAGCAAACTTCTATGGAAGGAACACGCAGATGATGTAATTCTGTGTGTTCCTTCCATAGGCCCTGATCGTATGCAGGAAATTAGCAGGAATCGACACACACCAATTATTTGTTGCCTTCAAAGCCGCTTTCGACACGGCAATCAGATCAAGGTTTCTTAAAGCAATGACTGATCTTGGTATCCCTTCAAAAAACGTCCGCCTCTGTATGATGACTCTGGAAAGCACCCAAAGCGTTGTCAGGGTCGGTGGAAAGCACCCAAAGCGTTGTCAGGGTCGGTAGAGATCTCTCCGACCCCTTTGACCAAAAGAGGCTTCAGACAGGGAGATGCGTTGTCGTGTGACTTCTTCAATCTGGAATATATACAACGACGTAAAATCATAGAACCCGTGAGACACACACAGAACAAAGTGTACCAAATGCAATGATGGCTAGTATAAACGAAAATACTTCAGGTGGCAGCCACAGATGTGATAATCCACCCGTGGATAATTCCGCGGCAGGGGCAGGGATTCTGGAGGCCCCAACTACCGTTAGAGCATATAAAAAAGACGATCCCCGAAAACAATACAAGGATCACGACATACGTATGAGCACCTGAACGTCCGAACCCTTAACAGGGATGGTGCAAAAAAAAAAATTACTACCACTCTTAACAACTTCAGAGCAGACATCACTGCTATCCAGGAAATGCGATGGACTGGCCATAGTTGCATAAACTTAGCAACCTGTGACATCTACTACAGTGGTCATGAGAGGCAACACATATTCGGATGAGGCTTCGTGGTTGGTAGTAAACTACGCAGACTCGTCTTCAGGTTTACAGCTGTAGATGAACGTCTCGCCTCGATACGCATTAGAGCAAAATTTTTGAACATTAGCATTATATGTTTACACGCCCCGACAAATGTTAAAGATGAGATGGAGAAAGACGAATTCTATCAGCGATTAGAAAGCCTCTACAATCGCTGCCCCAAGCATGACATCAAAATTGTCATCGGTGATTTCAACGCACAAATTGGGAGAGAAGAAATCTTTTGCCCTACCATCGGTAAATTTAGCCTACATGACACCACCAAGAGTAATGGAGAAAGGCTAATCGACTTTGCTGCGGGCAGAAACATGATCATAAGTAGTATCAGATTCCCACATCTCGAGATTCACAAGGCAACATGGCGCAGTGGCGACCTAAGTATCCGCACCCAAATAGATCACGTAGTGATAGACGCCAGGCACTCTTCTAGCGTGCTTAATGTACGAGCGTACAGAGGTCTTAACATCGACTCAGACCACTACCTTGTCCTAGCCAAGGTACGTACTAGACTCAGCACAGCGCACGCCAAGCGAGCTACCACACAACGAAAGCTAGATGTTGGTAGGTTAAAGTCACAGCAGACTGCCGCTGCCTTCTCAACAAAGGGTCTCACATCTACTCCGAGAGAATCCTCCGGCCTCCGACTGTATAAACGATCAGTGGAAGCGTATCTCAAACTCATTAGCCACGGCAGCCAAAGAGGTTATTGGCTTTACTAATCCTCGAAGGCAGACATGGTACGATGAGGAATGTCGCGTCGCTACTGCAGAGAAGAATATGGCACGACAAAGAACTCTGCAGGCGGGAGCAACACGAGCTGTTGTTGAGCGATATAGGGAGAAACGGAGAGAGGAAAAACGCCTGATCAGACGGAAGAAACGAGAACTGGAAAGGCGTGAAGTGGAGGAGATTGAGATGATGGGTAGCAGAAACGAGGCCCGTGGTTTTTATCAAAAAATCAAACGTATGACCGATGGTCATAAGCAAGGAGCTTCGTTCTGCAAGGATGAACAAGGAAACATGGTAACAGATGTCCAGGAATCACTAAGGCTATGGAGGTCCCACTTCTCTACCCTATTTGGTGGCGATGACGGGAACAATACCGCTGGTGGAGATGATGAAAATCTGGGTCCTCCGGCCGATGATGGGATTCCTGTGGAGCCACCAGACTATGACGAGGTCTTAGAAGTCATACAAAGACTTAAAAATAACAAAGCGGCAGGCGCAGACGAATTACCCGCAGAGTTATTTAAGACCGGTGGCGACGAGTTGATTGGATGTATGCATCAACTCTTGTGCAAAATATGGTCTGGTGAGCGTATGCCTGATGACTGGAACCTAAGTGTCCTGTGCCCAGTCTTTAAGAAAGGAGACCCTGCAGTCTGCGCAAACTATCGCGGAATAAGTCTCCTCTCTATCGCATACAAAATACTATCTGGCGTAATATGCAATAGACTGAAACCGTACGTAGGACGTATAGTTGGACAGTACCAGTGCGGTTTTAGACCAAAGAAGTCAACCAGCGACTCCATATTTACGCTGCGACAGATCCTGGAAAAAACCAAAGAGAAGCAAATCGACACACACCACCTATTCGTCGATTTCAAAGCCGCTTTCGACACGCCAATCAGATCAAAGTTTTTCGAAGCATTGACTGATCTTAAAATCCCGTCAAAAATCGTCCGCCTCTGTATGATGACGCTGGAAAACACCCAAAGCGTTGTCAGGGTCGGTAAAGATCTCTCCGACCCCTTTGACACCAAGAGAGGCTTCAGACAGGGTGATGCGTTGTCGTGCGACTTTTTCAACCTCCTATTGGAGTACATCCTGATGCAGTGCCCAAACGTCGACCGGACGGGCAATATTTTCTATAAAGAAACTATGCTGCTCGCATATGCCGACGACATAGATATTATCGGCAAAAATGCTCGAGCGATCACCGGCGCGTTCTCAGACATCGAAAAACAATGTCGTCCTATGGGACTGAAGGTCAACGAGAACAAGACGAAGTACTTGGTATCCACTCGTAGGCAATCTGCACGTCGCAGACGGTCTTTGAGTACAGGGAGCTTCAGCTTTGAGGCTGTAGAAAACTTCATCTATTTGGGCTCAGATGTAAACAACAACAACATTATCAGTCAGGAGATTAAACGAAGAATCACTCTTGCGAACCGTAGTTATTTTGGTCTCGGTAAGCAGATGCGAAGTAGAGCGCTGTCCCAAAAAAACAAAGACGCTGATAATGCCGGTCATGATGTATGGCTAAGAAGCATGGGTCATGACAGAATCGGATAAGTCGGCGTTGGGTGTATTTGAGAGGAAGATACTTTGGAGAATCTTTGGTCCAGTTAGAGTGGAAAATGACATCCGTATGCGCACGAACGATGAACCGACATTTTTTGAACAATTTATATTTAGCCACCAACGAGAAGCAAAAAAAAAAGAACGCGAGCAAAGCCGCGGGTACCTGCTTTAATATATAAAAATATCATGTCACGGCGTTTGGAACGATACTCCACGAAAACGGGTTGACTGATTCTTATGAAATTTTGTGTGTATATTCAGTTGGTCTAAGAATCGGACATAAACTATTTTTCATACCACTAATTGGAGTGGCGGGCGTTGCCCCCATTGAATTAATCATTAATTCATCTAATATTTCCTGAAACAACTCCACGTATTTCAATTAAATTTTGTAAATGTCTATTTTTTGGTTCAACTAACACAAAAATGGAAGTATGTAGTTTTAGAAAAATGGGCGGAGAGCGTGGCTCCCATAGAAGTATTTGAGAGAAATTTTACTTGGTATACATGTTGAAAAACAAGTTTAAAAAAAAAAAAACGGACGATGGGCGAGGCCCCATAGAAGCGATCAAAAAAAAATTAATTTTATCTATATATATAAAAATACATAGCTGTGCGTTTACAACGCTAAAGCTCGAGAATGACTCGAACGATTTGAACAATTTTTTTTGTTTTGTTGCTCTCATCATAGATGTGGTCAGAAAGGAAAAAAAAAATTGAAAAATTTCGACCCGGGGCCTAATGGGGGCCTTGAAACCGGAAAGGCATATCTTTGGAGTGAATAGACGTAGAGACTTGAAAAAGGGCTCATTTGAAAGATGGCTAAAAAACATTTTTAGCGTTCAAGGTGTTCATGGGATTTCCGGAACTTGGACCTGGGACCCATATGTGGACCCAATATAGATTTTTTGACCAATTTTTTTTTTTTTTATTACAGGTGAGCACTTAGACGGGTTTTGAAAATTTGGGGGGAGAACTAGACGGAGACTTGAAACAGGGCTCAATTAAGATGTTTAGATAAATGTTTGGTTTGGGCCTATGAAAATTTTTATTTTTTTTTTTTTAAGTGACCAGGGGCCTAATGAGAGCCTTAAAAAAAAGTCATACATTTGGATTGAATAGACGTAGAGACTTGAAACTGGTCGCATTTGAATGATGGTTAGTTGTGTTTAAGGGATTTCCAAAATTTCAACCCACATTTTTGAACAATTTATATTTAGCCACCAAAGAGAAGCAAAAAAAAAAAAACGCGAGCAAAGCCGCGGGTACCTGCTATATAATATATAAAAATATCATGTCACAGCGTTTGAAACGACCCTCCACGAAAACGGTTTGACTGATTCTTATGAAATATTGTGTGTATATTCAGTTGGTCTAAGAGTCGGACATAAACTATTTTTCATACCACTACCGTTGTCCTCATTGAATTAATAATTAATTCATCTAATATTTCCTGAAACAACTCCACGTATTTCAATTAATTTTGTAGATGTCTATTTTTTGGTCCAACTTACACAAAAAGGAAGTACGTAGTTTTATAAAAATGGGCGGTGGGCGTGGCTCCCATAGAAGTATTTGAGAGAAATTTAATTCGGTTTACATGTTAAAAAAAGCTTGAAAAAAAAAACGGACGATGGGCGGGGCCCCATAAAAGCGATCAAAAAAAATAATTTTATTTTTGCAAATAATGGAACATCAGAAATGAAACTCGGTATAAATGTTATTACACCGAGAAAAGTATAATCCATTGGACAAATGAGAGGTGGGCGAACCAAAAAAAATCGTCTTATTTTTGCAAATAATTGAGCTAGACAAATGAAATAAGGTATTACTACATGACCCGAGCAAGGCCGGATAATTCAGCTAGTTTTTGTAAATAATTGAACAAGAGAAATGAAACTCGGTATAAATGTTATTACACCGAGAAAAGTATAATCTTTTGGAAAAACGAGCGGCGGGTGAAAAAAAAGTTCGTCTTATTTTTGCAAATATTAGACAAATGAAATAGTGTTTTACTACATGACCCGAGCAAGGCCGGGTAGTTCAGCTAGTAGGAAATAAAAACATTCAAGAGAATTGAAAAGAAAAAACTCAAATTTTTTTTAAATTTTGGAATTGACAATTAAAGAAAATTTTAAGCAAAATATCGTACGCAAGGGGAGACGAAATGGCATACAATAAAGAATATGTTCAAAAGTAACGCAATTTATACGCACACTTTTTCTTTAAAAAAAAAAACCAAGTGTAGGAAATATTACTTAATACTCGGTGTGTTATCAGGTTCGAAGGACCAAAAAATGTTGGGGACTCAGCTCACTAGCTTCACTCAAACAAAATATTAATGCCAGCACACACAGTCGGTAGTTTTAGGACCTGTAAAGAAAAACTCGCCAGTACAATTTAAACCCCGTTAAGTATATTTAAGTGGTTAGAGGCGCCATTTATTGTAAAACAAAAGTTAAAATTTATAATGCTTTGGCGCGAAAGAAAATATATAGAAGACAGAGAGTAGTGCGTACGAGGTTGTGTTAGTTTTTCAACTGAAAATCGAGCAGCAAAAAAATAAGGAGAAGAGAGGCAGGATTGCGAAACGGGTAGCAACGTAAGCGCCATCTAGCGTCCAAAAGAAGCCACCACCAAATCAAATTTGACAATAACATTTGGTTTGATCTAACGTAGCATACTGAACATGATAATTTCGTGGAGTATGTTGACTTTGAGCTAGTCTAGGGACTTTGGTTTATCTGCAAAAACTTTTCCAATAATTCAACGTATTAGCGCCTCCCCACAAATGGATTAAATTTTGCCAAAAACTGGTTTGATTTCCTCGATGTTGTGATTATTTTTGACGTATTAAAGACGTCGAGGCTTGTCGATTGATATGTAGTGCTCCATGGCAAAAATTTTAGAAGACTGACGCGTCGAATGAACGAAACGACCACACGGAGAACCCTGAACATTTTCAGAAAAAACACCGAAAAAAAATTTTAAAAAATGGTTTTGCATATCAGTAAATGTGCCAAAACATATGATGCTTGTTAACAATGTCTAGCTACGGTTATAAATTGCATGAGTTAAAATGTGATGACGTGTAAAATATATCTTTTTACTAAGATGTTGCCAACTGAAACAAGATAAACAAAGCAAAAGAACAAAATATACAGAGGTAGTCAAAAGTATTTACACAACAAACTTTTTTTTCACAATAAACTAAAAGGCTTTTTCTTGTTGTCTTTTTAAGACACAATATGTGTTGTTGTAAACCTAAAAAGTATTTTCACAAAACTCAAACTTTATTATCTTGTTCTTAATTGAGATGGATGTGAAATCTTAGAAGTTGTAGGGTCTGGTCGTGTAAAAAACACAGTATACTTAGAATTGCCGGGGACCCACACAATCTGGATCTAGGGTCAAAAAACTGATCCCTCTTTTTCACTTAGAGAACTATAACTCAGTAAATTACGATCTGATTTTAATTTTTTAACATTTTTACATTTTTTGTTTGAACTGGCTTTTACGTCCAACCAGTAAGCTACGGCTTAGCAATAAGCTACTTATCTATAAAATGGTTATTATGCCATCGTGGAGATATGGGATACAACTGTGGGGCACTGCCTCGAAAACCCATATTGAGCGTGTACAAAGAATGCAAAACAAGACTTTACGATCTATCTGTAATGCCCCGTGGTTTGTCCATAACACTGTCATTAGCAACGACTTAGATGTGCCATCAGTCTTTGATGAAATAAATCGACACAGCTCCAGATACAACGATCGTCTACGTTATCACATTAACCCATTAGCTTCGGCTCTCGCTGTCAACACATGCAGAAGGCGCCTTAAGAGACTCCACCCAGATGATCTACCTACGCGGCAATAGACTTCAATAGTAACATAACTTATTATACTTAAAGCTAATACTTTAACGTCTTGTCACGTTTTTAGATTTCATAAATATGTTTAAAGTTTCTTCAGTGAAATGCTCAACATAAATAAATTAAAAAAAAAAAAAAAAAAAACATTTTTTGTTTGAAAGCTACATCTATAGTACACAGTTTTTAATAGTACGCACATTTATGAGTAAAACGGATGTTTGATGGGAAAAATTTTATAATAGTTGACGAAGTTAATAAACCTTTTCTAGCTCTCCAATACTTTGATCATATTTTGTTCCAAATGTTGTTTATCAAAACATATTCGGATTTTTAACGCGTTTGAGTTGATTCAAATTGGAATTCCCACATCATCAAATAGACTCAACAACAAATGTTTTGCGAGCATCAAAGTTTTGATATCCTAGACATGGTTTTCATTCTTAGATGTTTATGGTCGCACTTTGTGTACAATATTAGTAATTAAGATATGATTATGTATATCACAGCAATAACTAAATCTAAATTACGCATATACCAATAGTAAAAGTAATAATTGGTAGCCCACATTTGTGAAAAAGCACTTAACAATTCATCGTATAAAAACCAATATAATAGTTAATACAACAGAGGATCAAATTAAACAAATTTTTATTGTGTTAATTACATGAGAAATGTTTTTTTTTTTAATTAATAAATAAGAACTATTTATGTATTCATTTAACCTTTTATAACATTTAAACTTATTTACAATTAAACTACTTTCTACACATCTATGCGCATGTGTAAAATCTTAGGTTGTCTACAGAGTGATGCGATAGGCGATGCTACAACACGGGGTTGTATGCTAATGGCTTTCTATATGAAAACTCAAAGACACATTCCTTTTTTTCGCAACGCTTTCAACTTTCGCTCTGTAGGCAGTCTTAGGCTATGTTTCGATTGACGATTGTTCAAATAATCAAATCGATAAAGGATATACAAAAATTGTTTGCGATTTACTTGAAACTTTGGTAAATTGATTTACTATATTATAGTAACAAATTACCATTATATCAATTAATTTAAAAAAAAAAAAAACAAGAAAAAACGTTAGTTTTGAACCGAAGCTTAAATACCCGTCACACGAATATTTAAGAGAGTTTATGTGTAATCATCAGTAGTCACCCAAGTTTACACACAATAATAATTTAAAATTTTGAGCTAAAAATACAGATATGTATAACATATTTCTCGAATATATCTGGGAATGGCCGGTAGGTTGTATGCAAGAAACATCTGAAAATGGGCGTGGCACCATGATATTGGAAGAGTTTTTACCCAATATGGAGTAAATACATGAATAAATAATAACCATTTTCTACAAAAATCGAAAATGGTCGGAAAGTTTGTATGGGGGCTATACCAAAGAATGGGCGTGGCACATCTGATTTGACATTGGATGACATTAGAAGTGTTTTTAACCAAATTTGAATGAATATATGCATTAATAATTAGTATTTTTTTACAAAAATCGGAAAAATCGGGAAAAACGGAAGTTTATATGGGAGCTATGCCTAAAGGAGGGGTGGCATTTTGGTTTTGACACTGGATGACAAAGAAATGTTTTTACACAATTGGGAGCGAATACATTCATAAATAATTACAATTTTTATACAAAAATCAGAAAAATCGGAAAAAAACGGTAAGTTTGTATGGGGGCTATACCTAAAAATGGGCTGTGGCACTCTAATTCTCGAACTGGCATTTTGAGCGTTGCCGAGAAAAGCTTAAGTTCCAAATTTCAGCTTAATATCTTTATATCTTCAACGAAAAGGTTTAAAAAAAAAAACGAAAAGGGTAATTTGATCATTATTGTTACATAATTTGTGGGATCTACGACGTCTCCTCCAATGCGTTACAAACTTTCAGACAAACTTAATATACCCACACTATGTGTGGCGGTAAAATGTAGACAGATTAAGGTGAAAATTTGATATTTTAGGAGAGGCTTGTCAATCGTTTTGAGAAAACTTAATGGATTTTGAGGGTTAAAATTTTCTCACAATTTCAATGAGACTAAAATAAAAAAAATTAAAAACATCCAATTTGCTCAAAAGTGCAAAATAAGTTTTCATATTAAAAAAGGGGTGATAAGATATTGTGACTATTAAAAAGTTCATAAAAAATGCTTATAAATTCACCATTTAACCATTAAAATTCATTAAATTTTGTCAAAGTTTAAAGAAGACAGCCTCACCTAAAATATCAAATCTTCGCCATTATTTCAAATCTTTTCCATAATTTCAAATCTTCGCCATAATCTTCCATAATTTTTATACCCGCCACACATAGTGTGAAGGGTATTATCAGTTTGTCGGAAAGTTTGTAACGCATTAAAGGAGGCTCGAGACCCATGAAGTATATATATTATTGATCAGCTCGACGAGACGAATCGATTTAACCATGTCTGTCTTCCGTCTGTTTGTCTGTCTGTCTGTTGCAATCCGTTTTTATCGGAAAGTTTTAAAGATAATGACCTGAAATCTTAAACTTAAGGTTTTTGTGCTCCTAGGCAGTTTGTATGTCAGAAACAAGGTGCCACGACCATTTTTAGATATAGTTATTATTTATGAATGTATTTACTATAAATTGGGTAAAAACACTTCTAATGGCGCCCAATATCGGAAGAAAGGTGCCACATCCATTTTTGGATATAGCCCCCCATACAAACTTAACACCTTTTTAAATTTTTTGTATGAAAATGGTTATTATTTATGAATGTATTTACTATAAATTGGGTAAAAACACTTCTAATTGCATCCAAAATCAAAAGAAATGTGCCACGCCCATACAAACCTAGCGCCCATTTTTCAGATTTTGTATGAAAATAGTTCTTATTATATTCACTCCAATCTGTGTAAAATCACTTGTTTAAAATAAGTTAATATAATGGAAATTTGTTACTTTCATATATAGTAGGACATAAACTTATCAAAGTTTCAAGTAAATCGCAAAAAAAATGTTTTTAGGCTGGGTAATCTCGACGAATTCCCCATATATACATTTATGCTTATATTTTTTTACTTTCAAAGCATTGCTTTCAAAAAACTCGAATTCTCTTAAATTTTTCATTATTTGAATAACCGTAAGTCGGTTGTTCAACTGTTAGGGTTCAATTAGTCAAAACGGAACATAGCGTAGTGTTTTCAATGCATTTTACACATAGACTACCTACTCAATAGACATAATTAGAACATTGTCGTATAGAGCAAGTAAATACCTATCGAACAACAGCTATAAAGTTAATTCAGTCATTTATTCTCCAGATATTTGGTAATATCTTTAAAATTATCCGTTTACCAAAAAAAAATGTACGTAGCATTACGTTTTGACTAATTGAATCCTAGCAAGATCGAAATCCTTACATAGTTAAATATAAAATTGATATTCTTTATACATGGTTTTAATTTAATCGGCATGTGATTCTCAATGCAAAGAGCTGTGCTGTTTATTTTGTATTCTGGAAAGATATTAAAAGATTTTTTTTTAATTTAAAAAAGCAATTAAGACGATTTCTAGGATGTTTACATTAAGCTTTTAGACTGATTTGGTGCAAATTTAAAATGTATTTTCTATTTGGGGCTACGAATTGGCTTTTTATTCATCATGTTCTCCAGATTTAATAGAATATTTAAAAATTTTAATTTTTCGTAAATTAAATAAACTGGAAATTTTTATATTTCTATCAGTGTTTCAGTCAAAAAAAAGGCTGAATAAATGTAACGTTTTTTTAAAGAAACTTCAAAATTCATTGAAGTTACGCGCCTTTTATATGAATAAGGAAATTTGTGTTTAGATACAAAGAACATAAAATATTTATTGACAAAAAAAAAATAGTTTCGATATCCAAACAACGGCTGGTACTTTATCTAGTACTTAATGTTACAATTAGTCCTGAAGAAGTTTTTTATTTAAAAAAATTTAAACAAATGAAAAAAGAATCTTTAAAGATCCTCCTATTTTTAAATATTGCACATTTACTTTTATCAAATTTTGTGCTTCCATTTTAAATTCACCATCTATACACTTTTAAAATTTTTAGTCCACCATTTCGTATCTGACTTTGAATTTGAGATTTGAATATGAGTGAAATGGGCTCCCCTGGACTTCTGTGCAGTGTTTAGAAAAGTTTCATCACGTTTTCAATATACGTGTATTAGAATCGATTCCCACTAGTTGATGAAACTATATTTAACCGAATTTTTGTTGGACCAAACAGTATTGAAAAAGTACTTAAGTAAAAACTACCGACATTGTTCGAGTATAAAGTCGTACATTACTCTAGAATAAAAACATGAAAAGAAGATCACTCGATTTCGTTTAGAAGTGGCTTGACATAGTTTCTTCTTCGTCCATTCAAGTTGGTAACACATATTTTCTGATTATAGTCAACTTACAGCAAGCTTTTGTCGTTTGGCATCTATGCTCCTTGGATCATCTAATTTTCGCTTAGTGTTGGAGTTGCTGAAATTAAACAGTTCGATTTTTAAAAAACCAATAAAAAAAAAAAAAAAACACTGTGCAACAAAAAAGAAAATCGCTTTTTTGGGGTTTGGAAAAAATTATTTTAAAAAAAAAAAAGAAAAAAAAAAAAAAAAAAAATGATCACTATAAAATTTTCAATTGTATGTGTAATTTATTTATATACTCTGTTACCATAGGGTTAAAGGGTATATTGAGTTTCGCCAAATTTGAGTATGTAACAGGCAAAAGAAGAAATAGCAGAGCCCATAAAATATATCTAATCTTGTTCAGCATTAAAAGTTAAGCTACATTGGCTTAACTTTCCCTTTCCGAGATCTTTTGCCCTTCTTTCTATATGCCGTGTAAGATTCATATCAATACCAATACCAAATAGACAGACAGACATGGCTTGATCGACAAGCAGTGCTAATGAAGACTATACATTTATATATTTATGAGAATTACGATGCATTTTTAATACCCTACATACTTACAAAATGATTAAGAATGTTACAAGAAGTGCATTACCTATTTCCTGCAGTGATTATTGATGTACTTTTATCGGCAATGGTGTATAGATCTGACGGTTTTGGATCATGCTGTTTTGCTGTATTTTTACGAAGAAATGATGACGGACTTGCGTTACCACTAGCTAGACCAACGGTTGGAACCTTAGAACGCGGTGGTGCAACGGAACGAACATTTGACGTCGAAATAATTTTTGCATTTTTAAAAACATTTGGCGACAATGATTTTGTTATGCTTTGGTTCGCATTACCCACAGCTGTACTAGTCGGTTGGGTTGAGCCAAAATGTGATGTTACCGAAGTTGTTACTGCTCCACTGGTGCATTAATGTTGGCTGCTGATGACTGACAGTTGTTCGAACATTTTTTACCAAACTTGGAATGGGAGACGGGTGCGCTCTTAAGTCTGTCGATGCCAATTTTAGAGTATTGTCTCGAATAGACGATGTATTTGATAAGGTTACAGCCGTTTTGGCTAAAACAGCGGAAGCTGCAGCAGCTTTAGCTGTTACAGATATCGTGGGCGAACTGCCTATTAGTGATGTAGCGGATGTAGGAAACGGTTTCGTTCCGGAGGATGACACAGCAGCCAATGTATTTTTTGTTGAATCTTAAGTGTGGGTTTTAAGTTGGTTACAGGCGGAGTTATTTGATGATTTTGTACTGTTATAGCATTAGTATTTCGTAACGCAGTCAGGGAAATGCTCGGGGCAATTTCATATAACTGTTTAGATATGCTTGATGTACCTGGTGGACTTGTAGTTGGTATAATTTGCATTTCGTTACCAGACTTTATAAACTCGGCAGATTTTGTTGGTGCGCCATCCTTTAAATTTGGATACATTATGCCCATATTACCAACTTTTGCAACATTTGAAGCTTGTGCTGCTGGCTTTGATTTCTTTTGAACACTCAAATATGGTGTACTTAAATTTTTTAGTTGACGTGACTTATCCGAATTCGAAAATGTTCCAACTGTCACTGCAGATTTTTTGGAGGCTACCACAGGTGTTGTGTTTAAAGTTGTAGCAGTTGTTGCAGCTACTGCAGTAGTGAATGTTGCTAAAGGCTTTATTGGAGGGGATATTGTTGTATCAGTAGATCTCTTAGGGTGCACTAGGGGGAGACAGACGTATCTTCAGATGAGGTTAAATTTGAAATATTTTGTGGCATATAATTTTAAGTGATGTGTTTTGGATATTATTACTATTATGTAAATTTTGCTTCTCTGTATCAACTGTTTTATTAGATGCTATTAATTGCACTGATGTGTCTTTCGTTGTTTGAATTGAATTAGTTGTTCCAACTGTCGGATTGTTACTGACTGAATTAATTGTTGATGCATTACTAGTAGGCGGAAACTCTTTACTAGCATAGTTAACAAAACTGTGTTTATTAGCATTCTCCGTTTGCTGAATAGAATATTGTCCGTAAGGAGTAGACAAAGGTGCATTTACATTCAATGGCAAATTGTTTGAAATAGTAGTCAATGACGTTGTAGTGGGAAAATTTCCAACAATTCCAGTATGAACAGGTGGGACTGTTTTATTGTACAGGTTATGTGGAGCATGCATTCCAAGTAAGCTTAAGTCATTTAGAGCGCTGAGTGCTGAATTTGAAGCTTGCGTTGACATATTTCCGTGTAAGTTTGGAAGTAAAGCTATGTTCGGTGGCAATGTCTTTTGAGTATTTGATGTATTGTATGATGGCGGACCATAGCTAGTATTGTTTATCGAGTTGTTCATATCAGAGTAACCTAAGGCAATGCTTTGGTACATCTTTAAAGCTTCCAAATATTGTTGAGGATTGCTTGCATAATTGTATGTAGAAGCCATCAAGGACGTTGCTTGAGAACTAAACATTCCATAGTTTAGGAGTGCTTGCATCTGTAATATAAAAACCATTATATTAGTCTCATATATATATATATATTTATTTTTATCAATACAAATGCTTACATCAAGACCGGGAATACCGCCGCTATAATTTGGAAACTTTGAAGTTAGAAAATTATTTTGAATTCTAAAAAAGAAATCAATTTAAAAAAAAGATTTTGAGAAAATAATTATTTATGTGCATTCTTTATTATTTAATCAAACGATCCCATATTTGTAATTTTGTAGCGTTTACTCTTATGAACACAAAAAAATTGTGTGTTTGTAACGATGACACTAAATTAGAAATCTGACATGAAAATATTAAATCGTGTGAAATGGTCCAAATAAATATTTTAGGATAATTCATTGTGTAGATATTCCCAAATTTAGTTTTTCTTCTAAGTACAAACTTTAATTTCTATCAAGTCTATTTTGACAAAGAAAAAAAGAAAAGAATAATTGTATATGTCCAGATTTACCCAAGAAACATTTTTGATTTTATACCCTTTCCATATTTATGTAAACTAAACAACTCAACTTTTTATTATCATTATGCATCACAATTTTAAATTTATTATCCAAGAAATAATATTTTTCATAGAAGTTCATATACCCATTATAGTTGCGCATTGATTTTTATTCAAATATACATATGTGCAACTCATAAATCTTTCGACCTTGAGGTCAGTATATGTTGCATGGTTTCTCTCATTTGTTTTCGAAATAACGCTTTCCGACTATTACTCCTATAGTTATCCGAAATTTTTCAATAAGTTTGATATGTAGAAACACAAAAAAAATTATAAATAGATGTACATAATAAATAAGTAAAGTTTTGCATATACCATATATTAATTTGTATACACAAATATACACAAACATAGAGAGTGAAATTTTTTACAAACCTTTCTCCACTATTGGACACTTCTTGAGATTCTAAAAAAAAAAAAAAAAATGAATTAATATTAGACTATTTATATATTATTATGCTCAATATAAAATTGGGAGATAATGTTAAATTCAACAGCATAAGCGATACATAGAATATTATTGGGTTGTTCAAACAGTCGGAAAGCTTTCTGTCAGAATAGCAAAACAAGTTCTGTCTCATAGCAAAAACATACACTTAACTTGTGCCCCTTTATATAGTTAGGAGTCTCGGTCTGTCAAACTTTTGTTATCGGACACATCCAGACTACTTGAACAACCCAATATAAATTATCACACTACACAGGACCTCCCTTAATATGTCATTTATGGTATTTTCTTGAAAAAAGAAACACAGCACAAAAGAATCCATTTTGACAATTTTTAACGAAAAGATTTTTAATTTAAATTAAAAAAGGAAGTCCGAAAACATTTTTATATAAATCAATTTGTTATGCTAGTTATAAAATTTGATTATAGTCCACAATTGGACTGATTGCAAATAAAGTACACAATAAAAAAATAAAAAAATAAAATATTAGGATTGATACTGACATAAAAACAATAAAAAACAATCAATAAAATCATAACTTTTTTGGACCGTAGATTTCAAAAATTTGTTTGGACTTTTTTTCCGCTATTACTATATATCTAGAGAATGGATAGTTTCAAACAGCTAGACCTATACATCATTTGAAAGGTAATTACTTCTTTCACAATAAAGCAATTTAGAAATTTGTCTGATTTTACTTATTACTCTATAACTTTTAACAATTTTAGTCCGATTTGGACAATCTAGGCTTAATGTTTTTGTAATAAAATAACCTTAATGAAGAAATTTTAAAAATAATTTTTTTTTATATATCAAAAAATGGATTTGAAAATTAACAATTAAAAAAAAACATGAAAAATTACATATTTTTCATGTTTCAAAGCGTGTTAAACCAAAAATATTCAATTGATATTCAAGTAGCACATCGTCGTGTGGAAGAAGTAATTACCTTTCAAATGATGTATAGGTCTGCTGTTTGAAACTATTCATTCTCTAGATATATAGTATTAATTTTCTAGTATATAATCTATAAAAAAAATGTTATGGAATCTACGGTCCAAAATACATGGGAATAAATCTATGAGGAACCAGAACCTTTTTTGGCTGTATACTAGTGTAATCATTCAATAACTGAAACTTTGCAAAATAAAGTTAGAATTAATCAAAATAAACCGGTTTTAATCGCTTCATAGATTAAGCAGTCAATCGTAAAAAAAAAAAAAAAAACATACCTAAGTTCATTTGTAATTCTCTTTCATAGGTAGCCCAAGCATCTGCTTTTTCTTGTTCACTTAATTCTTGCTCAACTTTGTTCTCTAACAGACTGTCATGCTCGTGATATTTGTAGACTACATCTGGATGATTCATAAGTAAACTGGCCAGTATGTTGTCCTTTGGAAGAACTGGCATTGGGCGTTCTGAATCGTCTGGTTGTGTGAGCCTTAATTATAAAACAAGGAAAAACGTTAACTTCGGTGGAACCGAAGCTCAAATACCCGCCACATCTGGGTTTAGTTTATTTTAAACATCAGAGGCATTGGTAAAATTAGGAGAAAGGATGGCTTGGAGTCAATAGTCCGATACAACCAAAGTTTAGACACAATAATGTGGTCAAATATTAACCTAAGGACAGAATTATAAAAATTTGCTTAAAAAAAAAAATAGAAAATGGATGCTGACTTTGTATTGGGGCTATATGTTATAGTGGGCTGATCCTTATAATATCAGTAGAGTATATATAAGATGACATTAAAAGTGTTTTTATCCCATTTGGATTGAGTAGAAAATGAGCGAAAAAATCGTATGGGACATAGGTCCCATAAACTGGAGTGGCACCTTGGTTTTGACATTGAATGATATAAGAAGTATTTTTTACCCAATTTGGAGTGAATACTTATTCATAAAGTAAGCAGATATTTTCACAGACAGACATGGCTAGATCGACTCGTCTCGTCGTGCTGATCAAGAATATATATACTTTATAGGGTCTACGATGTCTCCTTTAATGCGTTACAAACTTTCTGACAAAATGAAAATATCCTCCATACTTTGTGTGGCGGATATAAAAAGACTTTGGCGAAAAAAATACACTTAAAAATAAATATATTACGTATAGAGTTCAGCTAGTTCCGCCATGTTGTAGTGTCGATCGATTTGTTGCACATCTACAACTCTAAAGCTCATAGCTTGTTTTGTAACAGATCGTGAATAGACTTTCTCTTCCATAGTTCCCTTTAAATTAAATTATTATATAGTGAAGTTTATTATAAATATAGTATAAATAAGAAAATAAGAGGAAGTAAGTATACCATTGCAAGTAATCTATATATGTAGCAATTCTTTTTCTGTCCCAATCGAAATATTCGAAATATGTTTTGTTGATCATTTGACGGATTCCACGACGTATCCAATATGATAACTCGATTAGCACCAGTTAAATTAATACCTTGTCCGCCAGCTTTTGAGGATATCAAAAACACTCTTGCGCGCATATTGGTAGAGCTATTAAAACGTTTTATCATTTCGTGTCGAATTGCCTTAGGTGTTTTTCCATCCAATCTATAATAATCTTGTCCAGGAATCCATACATTTGAGACCCTCTGACTTGAGTGACAATCTAAAGTACAAAAAAACATATTATTTGTCTTCAAATGTAACTTAATGAATAACTTACTTATCTGAGATAACATTTCTGGATCTAGACTTGTAATCTTTCTAAAAAAATATTCGACGACATTTAGAACAGCTACAAATGCTGAAAATATAAGACTGAAATGCGAAATAAATCAGTTAAAGTGAAATAAAATAAAATATATTTTATAGTTTTTAGATCCTCTACCAGAAAAAAAAAGTGTATGTTAAGTTTGGAAAATGTATATGCAAGACAGAAAGAGGTATCAGGCAATACCTTTTAAAGGGACAACACTTAACATACCTATTTTAAAGTGTATACTTTTTTATAAAACCTTTTTTTCTTACGGCCAAGTCACACGATTCAAGATTTTCATGCAATATAACATTGCTAAATTTTTTTAAGTGAGACATTTTTCAAACTTAAACCAGAAATAATTTATATGACACCTACGATAACCCAAAAAAAATATCACAATCTAAATAACGTCGGATATCTATTACATGTAGCTTCCATACAAACCTACACCAAATTTCCATCTATGTGGAAAGAATCAAAAACAATTGGAATTGCCAAACCCGGAAAGGAAAGTAGCAACCTAAGTTCGTATAGACCAATTAGTTTACTTAGTTTGCTTGGAAAGTTTTGAATAAAATCATGAAAGAGGAATTAAACAACTTTATGAGATGATATTTGTATTCTTCCCACACAACTGTTTGGGTTAAGATGCAAATACTGTGCCTCTCACCAGTTAGTCCGGATTAAAAAATTTATTAAAAATAATTTTTCAGCTAAAAAGTCGATAGGAATGCCACTTTTGAACATCAGTTTAATATAAAGCTTTTCGAACGAATCGTATAATAAAGTTTTTTTAAGAGTAGGAATTGCCCTACTTTTCTTTTTAAAAACTTTAGATATTTTCCAAAACTTGGAAGAGGCTTTAGAAAGAGTGGATAGAAAATTGTTCCATTTTCTATTTGTAAATTGAGAGATGTGATATTTAATTGTAGCGTTTAAATTACACAGCTCTTCCTCATAATTAAAGAGCTTTTGTCTTAACCATTTTCTGGATCTGTTTCTTAGTTTAATTAAAATTTGCGTTACTAAGCTGTTTATGACATACGCTGTGTAGGCTTTACTCAAAGCACTTTGGTTACCACATACAAAAGCAATGCTACAATAGACGAAAATTCTAGAAGATTTGTACACATAGATTTGACCTTAATATATTCATGTTGACGAGATGTCATAATTGGCTTTAAACAACGTTGTACGTGTGGTGTACGGGCAGTGAAGGATACCACCACAGCAGGCTCAGCTTCACGTAAAAGCCGTCCATGCACTTAGGATAACGGATAAGACGGCTAAAAAAACAGTACTTCAGGTTGCAGACACAGAAATGAAAATTCACCAGCGGTGAACATCGCGGCTGGGGATGGATTCTGGAGGCCCCAACTTCGGTTAAATCTCCTTATGACAACCCCAGAAAAGATTTAAGAAGCGCGATTTAAAAAAATTTAGGGACTAAACGACTGATTAACACTCTTGACCAAATTAAGGCTGATATTACAACCATCCTAGAAATGCGATGGATTGAAAAGGTCACCTAGAAAAAGCAACCTGCGACATCTAATACAGTGGCTATGAGAGTCAACGCCTATTTAGATGTGGCTTCGTAGTTAGTAGGAAACTACGTGGTCACGTCTCCAAATTCACAGCTGTAGTTGAGCGCCTTGTCTCGATACGCATCAAAGCTAAATTCTTCAACATAAGCCTAATATGTGTACACGCCCTGACATTGGATAAACATGACGTGAAGATATTTGAATTGAACAAATAGACCCCGTGCTGATCGATGCCAGACATGCATCCAGTGTGATTAATGTACGAGCAAACATAGGTCCCAACATCGACTCGGACCACTATCTTATTCTAGCCAAGGTACGTACCAACATTAGTACAGCACACTCCAAGCGAACTATCACCGTATAAATGATCAGTGGAAGCATATCTCTAACTCATTAAGTACGGCGGCCAAAGAGGTAATTGGTTATGGCACACCTCAGAGGCAAACTTAGTACAATGAGAAGCGTCGCATTGCTACAGCAGAAAAGAACATCGCCTGTAAGTGAATCCTGCAAGCGAGAGCAACACGAGCTGTTGTTGAGCAATATCGAGAAAAACGGGTGGAGGAAAACGCCTTTCAAACGCAAAAGAAAGACCTAGAAAAGAGTGAGCTTGAGGAAGTTGAGATGATGTGGACAGACTAAAGCTCGAAAATTCTATCAAGAGCATCGTTCTGTAAAGATGCGCATGGAAACGTGGTGACAGATGTCCGGAGTCACTTCTCACCCTACTTGGGGGCGAGGACGAGAACCACGCCGCCAGCGGAGAAGATGAATATCTGGCTCTCCGTCTGATAGTGGATGGCGGCAGTCGCAGGCGAACTTCCCGCAGAGTTATTTAAGACCGGCGGCGAAATGGTAAATATAAACTGGTTAACGCATGCCCAGCGATTGGAACGAATGTGTGCTCTGTCCAATCCTCAAGTGCAAACTATCGCGGTTTAAGCTTCATTCCAATCGCTTATAAAATCATATCTGGCGTATTGTGTAATAGACTGAAACCGTACGTAGGTAGTATAGTTGGACAGTACCAATGTGGTTTCAGGACGAAGAACAAAAAACAAGAGCAATAACACCAGTTAAGAAATTAGACGAAGAATTACTCTGGCTAACCGATGCTACTTTTGTCTCGGTAAGCAAATGCGAAGTAGAGTCTCATCCAGAACAACGAAAATCAAACTCAACAAGTCGCTGATTAACCCAGTCCTGATGTGTGGTGCAGAATCATGGAAGAGCGGACAAATCAATGTTGGGAACGTTTGAGAAAAAAAATTCTTTGTAAAATCGTTGAAATCACCGAGGACAATTTGCGGCCCGCGGCAAAGTCGATTAGCCTTTCTCTATTGTTATTGGTGGTGTTATGTAGGCTAATTAGTCCGATGGTTGGGCGAAAGATTTTTTTTCTCTCCCAATTCGGGCGTTGAAATCATTGAGGACAATTTTGATGTCATGCTTGGGGCAGCGCTCGAAAAGTTGTTCAAACCGCTCATTGAATTCATCATTCTTCACATCGTCTTTATCCAATGTCGGGGCGTGTACACATATTAAGCTAATATTGAAGAATTTAGCTTTGATGCAGGGCGCTCGTCTAAAGCTGACGAGACCACGTAGTTCCCTACTAACCACGAAGCCACATCCAAATATGCGTTGACTCTCATGGCAACTGTAGTAGATGTCGCAGGTTGCTTTTTCTAGGTGACCTTTTCAATCCATCGCATTTAAGGAGACGCGTAGATCGTCTAGTGACTATTACTCTTAATATCTCAGCGCTGCAAAACTCGCTCAAAAAGTTACATTTCAAATTGTCGGTGTCATCTTTCTATGCAAAGCGGTAAGTAGAACATTTTTTTTTATTCCAAAGATTAGCTGCTCGACAAAAATTCACATACAAGTCGACATTATACAAAGAATATCATCTGATTATAAAAATGTAAATAAAACTTCCTATTTCATTTGTCATTTGTAGAGAAATGGGTGGAGAAGCCTATGCAGAGTGTCGCAACACGAAAGAAAGAGCGAAACTGCGGGTAATCTGAGTCGTCCTCGTTGTGGGTGGCCAAAACTAAGTCAAAACAAGAGGATAAGTTCATCTGTATTGTAAGCAAGAAAAATCGTTCTTTTACAGCCACTGAAATTCGTGAACAAGTCAACAACGTGCGCGTGACACAAGCGTCTGTTTCGACGGTACAACGACAACTTCGAAATTACGACTTAAAAGGATGCATCGCCGCCAAAAAACCCTTAATTTGCAGGCCAAACAAAGTTAAGAGACTAAATTGGGCTAAAAACATAAAGATTGGACAACCGAACAATGGTCTAAAGTCTTGTACACGGACGAATCAAAATTTGAAATTTTTATATATATATAAGTAGTAGTTTCCTTCAATACTGAATTATACACTCCTCCATTAGCAAATATTTGTTCATTACGTTGGCATTACGTTTAACAGTTTGTAAAAAGAAGTTCGTATTATAAGCTTCTTTGGAAGTATTATTTTAAACTTTAAGAAAGTTTTTCTTACTCCAGTTTGGTATCGGGAAGTTTTTGCAAATAATTCGCCGTGGCTCTCTTTGCAATTTATGCATTTTTGATTATCTCATACAAAAATATGGTAGTTTGTAGGTTTCCACATATTTATTTTTATTTTTCTGTCAAATATTTTGATTTCAAAATCTTTCAGTGCAAAAAAATGTAAAATCTAGCAAAATTTAGAAGAACTACAGTGTCGACAATCTCAAAATTTTGAATCAACTATGAAAGCAGAAAAAAAATCTAAAAGGTAGGCATGTTTGTCAGCAGCATGTCATTTGAAGATATTAAATATCGCTGGGAGCAGTTCCATCAGGCATATAGCGCTTACGTAGAATAATGTATAATGTAGAAGTGGAAAGTGTTGTTTACTGCTGCGGAAATTCAGTTTAGTGTCTTTAATTATTTTTTTAAAGTAAAATTTTTTGTCAACAGTATTATGATTATTCGACTAGAGTCAAATTAAAATGTTCGTTTGCAATGAAAGCGACGAAGCCCACGAACTGACTCTTGGTAAAGTTCTTAGTTATAACTAACCAAACTGGAAAACTTAAAAAAAAAGCTTTTCTTTCATCAATTGTTAAATTAATAATATACCTATATAATACCTGAAATATCATAGTTTTTGAAATATTTGTTTAATTTTAAATATTTCATTTATACATACCATTTGTCACCTTTTTCTTCGCATATGCGCAAAATTTCAAACATTGCCCTCATTTTATTGCTTGGCATTATTGTTTCTAAGTCTTTACTTGTCAATAAATTTCTCCACCAATCGTTTGTTACCGACATCACACCAGTTTGACTATCATAAATGTCATCTGGCTGATCATCGTCAGAATGTGGTACATTGACTTTTCGGACTTCGTTCTTTAATTTTTGAGCCTAGAAAAAAATTTTAATACATATAATTTGAATATATTACAATTATTATTATTATATAATAAACTAGCTTGTACCCGCGGCTTTGCTAAAGCTTGTTTTTTTTTATTCTACTTGTCAACTAATTACATTTCTAATAAGTAATCAACTTTATCGTAATTTATCTACAGTAAAATACAAAAAAATAATAAAAAATTTAATTCAATTTGGGCGCCCGGTTCCAAGTCTTTTGTCTAATCATTCCAAAGATATTGCTTTTCCGGTTTGAAGGCCGACCCCCAATACTCCCGGGACAAAAATTTTTTAAAAACCCCCTTTGTGGTTTGGTTTTAAAATTGAAGAAAATTAAGAGTTTTTTCTTAATTTTTACTTTTTTTTAAAAAAAAAAAAAAAAAAGGGGGGAGTTTTTTAAGGGGGTAAAAAAAAAAAGGGGGTTTTTAATAAAAAAATTATTTGGGGGAAAAAAATAAAATTTAAAAATAAAAAAATTTAAATGCGAAGAAACAGACAGACGGACATGGCTAAATCGATTCGTTTCGTCACGCTGATCAAGAGTATATACAATATATACTTTATAGGATCCACGGCGTCTCCTTTAATGCGTTAAAAACTTTCCGACAAAATGAATGTACTTGTTTCACACAATGTGTGACAGGTATGAAAAAATTAAGAAACATGAAAAAATCAAATCTGGAGATGTGTGTTTTGTAGCAACCGACTTTGCTTTTTAATGCTTTCCACACTGTTATTTCCCAATGCAACTCGGCGCTTAACACTGGGTTAAAATGAAACCCTGGCTTATCTTATGTTTTTTGTTGTATGTGTTCTGACAGTTGAAACCCTGGGTTTCGCAGTTAGCACAAACCCAGCTTAGTCTAAACGGGGTATTATCAATTAGGTGGTGAGTTAGAGAAAAACTCTCGCTTGACTCTCGTTTCATATATCATATTCGTAGTTTTCCATTCTTTTCTTATCGCGTTTGAGCTCGAGCGCGATAGTTTTGCGATACTCTCGCCAAATGCTCGCTTTTTGTTCAGTGGGTATATATATATATATATTTATATATATATATATATATATGTATATACGCATGGGGGCTATATTTATACATATATATATATATATACATATATATATATATATAATCATATATATATATATATATATATATTGGGTTGTTCAATAAGTAATGTCGTATCTGTGATCGAATTTTGACGCTTTATTTAACATACTTAGAATTATCTGATTTAAGTCAAATATGCACCGTTTTGTTCGCAAACTTATTGCCATTTAGAATGCAACTTCATTATGCCCCCCTTATAAGACACCCCCTCCCTATTTGAAAAAAAACTGAGACAACCAGTTTTCGCAAGCCTTTTTTGAGGCCAACGTAGTACCACCAAGAGCGTTTTGCATGGAACGGATAAGATGGTAATCACTTGGTGCTAGGTCCGGACTATACGGTGGGTGCGATAGGACATCCTATCCGTGCTCCCGTAGCTTCTTGCGCTTCTCGCAAGCCTTTTTTGAGGCCAACGTAGTACCACCAAGAGCGTTTTGCATGGAACGGATAAGATGGTAATCACTTGGTGCTAGGTCCGGACTATACGCTGGGTGCGATAGGACATCCTATCCGTGCTCCCGTAGCTTCTTGCGGGTCATCAAAAATGTGCGAGGCCGAGCGATGTTCTGGTGGAACACTACACCATTCCTGTTGGCCAATTCTGGCCGCTTCTGGTCAATCGCCTGCTTCAAACGGTCGAGTTGCTCGCAGTACATGATCGAATTAAGCGTCTGGCCATAGTGGAGCAGAACATAGTGGATGATTCCCTTCCAATCCCACCACACACACAGCCAAACCTTCCTGGCCGTCAATCTGGGCTTGGCGATGGTTTGGGTCGGCTCGCCGCGCTTCAACTACGACCTTTTTCGCTGGACGTTATCGTAAGTGATCCACTTTTCATCTCCAGTCACCATCCGATTTAAAAATGGGTCGAGTTCGTTCCGTTTCAGCAGCGTATCACAAGCGTTTAAGCGATTCAAAAGATTTTTTTTGAGTTAATTCGTGTGGCACCCAAACATCTAGCTTTATTTGAAATCCCATCTTCTACAAATGGTTCCAAATAGTTGTATGTCTTATACCCAGTTCCTGGCCAATCGAACGAGTGCTAACATGCCGGTCCACTTGGATGATTTCGACTATTTTATCGGTTTCTACGAGGATTGGCCTACCAGTACGGGGTACATCTTTGACATACACTACACCAGAACGAAATCGATTGAACCAACTGGCTGTGCGAATCGTTACAGCATCGGGCCCATAAACTTCAAAAATTTTTCGGCCGCCTTCGTTGGATGTTTACCTCTCAGGTAGTAAAAACGTAAAATATGGCGAATTTCTTGGTTGGTGGACTTCATCTTTGGCGCGATATAACTTGAGACTGAAACATATAATCCATGTAGCTCTGGGTGTCCTCTTTAAATCGCCGTACAGGATGATCCGATGCGATAAGTACAACCTAAGATATGTTAAAGAGTCGCCATCTATTAAAAAAATACGACGTTACTTATTGAACAACACAATATATATATAGCCCCGAAAGTGTCGCAAAACTATCGAATATGTTATATAAAACGAGAATCAAGCGAGAGTTTTTTCTCCATATTAAAAACTTAAACAGGCGGCTTTAAACATAAGGCTTGGCGGTGTGACTTAAGGTGTCAGGTCGCGCGAACCCAAATGCTTCAAAGTCAGAGAAGGTTTCGAGTTCAATCCCCGGGCAATGCAGTAAGTTGAAAATTTAGTAAGTAAAATAAAATGACAGAATCGGATAAGTCGGCGTTGGGCGTATTTGCGAGGAAGATAATTCGGAGAATCTTTGGTCCAGTTAGAGTGGGAAATGACATCCGTATGCGCACGAACGATGAGCTGTACGAGCTATATGATGACATCGACATAGTCAAGAACATCCAATACAAAAGGCTGTCCTGGGCTGGTCACCTGTGTCGGATGGACGAAGAGGCTCCAGCAAGAAAAGTTTGGAAGAAAAAACGTGAATCAAATCGGAGGGGCGCGGCAGAGAGGACGTCCGCCGCTGCGTTGGGAGGACCAGTTCCTAGATGACATCCGCAGGATCGGAATCCCAAGATGGTATGACAGAGGCACTGAATTACACCAGCTGGTGCCGAATCTTATGTGATGCCAAGGCCGACAATCGGCTGTAGTGCCACTTATATATATATATATATATATATATATATATATATATAAAATAAAATGTATATAGAAATTATATGGAACAAAAATATTACAAAAATAATTAAATCTTGACTATAATTGAAATAAATAATAACTAATGGTTATACAAAAATATAATATAATAATAATAATAATTGGAAAGGAGAGACAAGAGCCCCTAGGATTGTTGTTTACCGCGAAACCAAATTTAAAAAAAATATATATATGAATAAAATTCATAGTTAAAAGTATATTTTTTTATTTACATATCGATAAAGGCTCGCAAACGATATCGTACAAGTCTCGAAAACGAATTTTGCGCAACAGTTCGAGAACGAAACTTTCACGGCCACAAACTGAGCGACGGGTGATAAGTTTTCGAATCGTTTGCGAGTGTTTCGCTTTTTTGTTTGCTTATCTTTGCGTATCGCTTGCGATATCTCCTACGAGCTTTTGGTTCAGTGTATATATATATATATAGATACATATAAGTTGCGCTACAGCCGATTGCTGGCCTTGGCAGCACTTAGGGTTACGCACCAGCGGTTTGCAAAACCAGCGGTTGTAATTCAGTGCCTAACGATACCAGTTCGGGATAAAAATCTTACAGATGTCTTCCAAGATCTGGTCCTCCCAACGCAGCTGCGGGTGTCCTCTATGCCGTCTGCGGGTGGATACCAAGTACTTCGTCTTGCTCTCGATCATGTATCTCGATATGTCTGACAAAACCCCGGTGACTCCACGATCATTTTCGCCGAACATTTTGTAGATTTACGAAGTTCAGTCAGTGCTTTGAAATACTTTGAACTGATTGGCTTATCAAAAGCGGCTTTGAAGTCGACAAATAGGTGATGTTTGTCGATTTGTTTTCCTTTGGTCTTCTCCAGGATTTGGCGTAGTGTGAATATCGAGTCAATAGTTGACTTCTTCGTCCTGGTACTGCCCAACTATACTTCCTACGTACGGTTTTAGTCTATTACACAATACGACAGATAGGAATTTATAGGCGATTGGAAGAACACTTATTTCGCGATAGTTTGTCTTCTTTTTGAAAAACTGGACACATGACACTAAGGTTAGTCATTAGGCATACGCTCACGATTCCATTTTTGCACAAGAGTTGATGCATACATATGACCAGTTCCTCGTCGCCGGTATTAAACAACTCGTTAGAACGAAGCTCCTTAGTTATAACCTTCGGTCATACGTTTGAATTTTAGGTAAAATCCTCGGTATTCGTTTCTGCTACACATCATCTCAAGCTCCTCCACTTCACGAAATCCCTGTTTTTATTTCTTACTATCGGAGTAGGCGTTTTCCTCTCTCCGTTGTTTCCTATTTCGCTCAAAAACAGCTCGTGTGGCTCGCGCCTGCAGAGTTCGTTGTCATGCTATATTTTTCTCTGCAGTAGCATTGCGAAATTCCTCATCTTACTATGTCTGCCTTCTAGGTTTAGTGTAGCCAATAACCTCATTGGCTGCAGTAGCTAATGAGCTTGAGATACGCTTCCCCTGATCGTTTATACACTCGAAGGCCGGAGGATTCTCTCCCTTGTTTAGAAAGCAGCGGCGGTCTAATGAGACTTTAAACTACCAACATCTAGCTGGCGTTGTATGGCAGCTTGCTTGGCGTGCGCTGTGCTGAGTTTAGTACGTACCTTGGCTAGAACAAGGATCGCCTGAGTCGATGTTAGGACCTCTGTACGCTTGTTACTTTAATTACGCTAGTAGAATGCCTGAAACCACGTGATCTATTTTAGTATGGATATTTAGGTCGCGACTCGCCATGTTGCCTTGTGGATATCGAGTTGTGGGTATTTGGTATTACATATGATCATGTTTCTGCCCGCAGCAAAGTCGATTTGCCTTTCGCCATTACTGTTAGTGGTGTCATGTAGGCTAAATTTACCGATGGTTGAGCAAAAGAATTCTTCTCTCCCAAGTTGTGCGTTGAAACCACAGTAAAAGCTATCCAAGCGCTCATATAACTCATCTTTATCCATATCATATTTTACATTTGTCGGGGAGTGTACACATATAAAACTTATGTTGAAAATTTTAGCTCTGATGCATATCGATACGAGACGTTCATCTACAGCTGTTAACTCTGGAGACGAGTCCGCGTAGTTTACTACTAACCACGAAGCCACATATGTGTTGCCTCTCATGGCCACTGTAGTAAATGACACAGGTTGCTAAATTTATGCAACCGTGTCCAGTCCATCGTATTTCCTGGATAGCAGTAATGTCTGCTCTGAAGTTGTCGAGAATGGTTATGAGGTCTTCTATTGCACCATCCCTGTTGAGGGTTTGGACGTTCCAGGTGCATATCCATATATATTGATCCTTATATCGTTTTCGGGGGTCATCATGTTTTTTTTGCTCTAACGGTAGTTGGGACCTCCAGAATCCTTGTCCTTGTCGCGGAATTATCCACGGGTGGATTTAAATCTCTGTGTCTGCCATCTGGAGTACTTCTGTTTACACTAGCCATCATTTCCTGTGTGTGTTTCACGTGGTAATTTTTGGTTTTACGTCGTTAGTGACCACCCTCGGACCAACCGCTTCTCGAGGAGTTGTTCTTTGCTTTTACGTCAAGCTGAGCCTGCTGTGGTAGTATTCTATTCAAAAAATTTGCATACAAAAATTCGAAAATGGCCGGTAAGTTTCTAAGGGGATATATCTTAAAATGGGGATATACCTTAAATGACATTAGATATTTTTTTACCAATTTAGAGTAAGTATACACATATGGCCAAAATAATAATAACACTAGCTCAACTTGGTTTTATATTGAAATATTTTAAGTTTTATTAAACTTTATTATAGGAAATGTTTTTAATTTTCATTATAGCGATAATATACAACATTAAACAAAAGAAAATAATGATAAAACTAAAAAACAATATTTCAAATCAATCAAAATGTTAAACTTATCAAAAAATGGCTGGACAAAATAATAAGAACACCCATAACAAACTTAATTTACTACTTATTGTTTTTTTATGATGACAACCCTAACAAATATATACTTTTCTGAAAGGTTATTTACCTTACCTTTAATTTGATACCATAAAATGTACACATATTCATATAAAGTACTGTTCAGTTTTTAAATAACTGTAACCCTTCAAAATCATACAATTTGTATTTTTATTTTGGCCATATGTGTATGCATAAATAATACCTGTTTTCATACAAAAATTCTAAAATAGACGGCCATTTTGTATGGGGCTATACTTAAAAATAGGCGTGGCACTTTCCTAAGTTTTAAATTTCAGCTTAACATCTCTAGTAGTCTCCAAGTAAATCGCGTTGAAATAAACAGACAGACACACATGGCTAGATCGACTCGTCCCATCGAGCTAATCAAGAATATATATACTTTATGGGGTTTACGACATCTCCTTTAGTGCGTTACAAATGCGCATAATATTAAGTGTCTAGTCCTCTCCGTTACCGAGTTAAAACAAAAGTGTACATGGTAAAAAAAAGTGTAGATGGTACATTCGATTTTGGATCTCTAAAGAATTCAAAGGTTCGTACATATTTCGAAAAAAAACTCTATAGATGTGTTCATTCAAAATTCAATCGCCCAAACAAAAATATAAACTAAAAAATAAAATAAAGCAAAAAAACAAGAAAAACTTCGGGATCACCGAAGCTCAAATACCCGCCAAACGAAACTTTAAAATCTATGATGTCATGATGATCGTTTAAATTACGCCTGTTATTACCACAAGTCCTATTAGATTGGCAAAAAGTCACACTTTACCGCCGCCTTTGAAGGCTTATAACTTTGGAATAAAAAACTTTGTGCATATAGAAAAAAAATCCATATTGTCGCAATTTGTCATTAAATCTAAAAAATTTATTTTTAAGAAATTGTTGAAAAGTACGTAAAAAGGGCCTTTCAAATGAACAATCAATTGTTAAAATCGAATATTTCTACACTGAGTTATGCACTAATTAATAATCCCTAATATCAAGATGAATGTGTGTATTTATGTATGTTTGTGTTTTATAGAAGCCCAGATCTATGGTCCGATCTTTCTAAACTTTTCACAGAGGGAAACTGAGACCCTGGGAGAAATAACAGATTCTTTTTGTACGACCACGGCCACTCCAAACGCCCACTTGTATAGAATCTTGTATCTCTGACATATTTACCTCCCAAAAATTAATACAAATTAAAGATTTTTTAAAAATCATGGTTTCACAGACTTTAACACGACGATTTTTTCGAATAAATTGAGCTGTTTCGGTACCAAACGAGATGAGACGCGCTTGAGACCTTGTTGGTCTTTCAAAATCGATTGAATTAAACTAAATGATACGTTAGTGATGTTAACAAGGGGTCTAATATTCAATCGACGATTTTTAAGCACTAAATCCTTGATCGTTTTTAACGCGCTCTCTGCCTTCTTTGAATAACTTGAACCAATCAAAAAACAAAGGCTCTCGACAAAACATTATCACCAAATGCCTTTTGGGTAGTCGAAAAACCATTTTTAAACCAAATTTAATCCAACACTTCTATGTTGAATTCTTTCACTCATTGTAAAAATTGAAAAATGTTTTTTTGTTGTTGACTGAAACCACGCGATAACTACTGACGGTATGGTCTCAAACTTAAGGAAAAACAAGCAAGAACGTTAACTTCGGAGGCACCGAAGCTCAAATACCCGCCACACGAAACTTTATTCATTTTCTTGGAAAAATAAAAAAATAGAAGGTGAGTTTGTATAGGACTATATGTTATAGTGGCTCGATCCTTGTCATATCGGAAGCATATTTATAGGATAACAGTAGAAGTCATTTTACACAGATTGGAGTGAATATATCCATAAATAAGAACTATTTTCATACAAAATCTGAAAAATGGGCGCTTGGTTTGTATGGGGGCTGTATAAAAAAATGGGCGTGGCACCTTTCTTTTGAAATTGGATGTCATTAAAGTGCTTTTATCCATATTTGTTGTAAATACATTTACAAATAATAACAATTTTCATACAAAAAATCGAAAAAAATGGTAAGTTTGTATGGGGGTTATATCTAAAAATGGGCGTGGTACCTTTCTTCTGATATTGGATGGATGGATATTGGATTAAAAAGTGTTTTTAGCCGATTCGTAGTCAAAACATTCATAAATAATAACTATTTTCATAGAAAAATATAGAAAAAAATGGTAAGTTTGTATGGGGGCTATATCTAAAAGTGGGCGTTGAGCACCTTGTGTTCTGCCATACAAACTGCCTAGGAAAACTAAAGAACGTTAGAGTTTAAAGTTTCAGGTCAATATCTTTAAAACTTTCCGAGATTAACACGCATTGCAACAGACAGACAGACAGACGGACGGACGGACGGACAAGACAGACGGACATGCTTAGATCGATTCGTCTCGTCGAGCTGATCAATAATATATCATACTTTATGGGGTCTCCGATGCCTCCTTTAATGCGTTACAAACTTTCCGACAAACTGATAATACCCTTCACACGTATGTGTGGCGGGTATAAAAATGGACCGATTCCTAATGCACGGGAAATTTAAAACGATTTGTCTTGCTACTTTTTAATTATATTTTACGATGCTTCCTTTAATGCGTTACAAACTTTCAGACAAACTATTCAATTTGTCTGAAAGTTTGTAACGCATTTTATTTGTTTTGTTTTTAATTGTGTGTAACGGGTATAACAATAGAAGAAAGCGCAAGTTCGGGAAAACACATAATCAATAAAAAACTTTTTTTGACTACATTCTCAAAATGTTTTGAATAAAAAATGTTTGTCTATATATTCTTAAGCCGTTTTTTCGTATAATGATGGAAGATGGAAGTGACTGATTACATTTTTAAGTTCTCGCTTACGGAGTATGCCTTACTGCAAGATACCCTGAACCCATATTTATAAACCTTTTATTATGTCCTACCAAACACTATTCAACATTAAAAAAAAAAAAAAATTCACAAAAGGTAAACTTTTCAGAAAAATTCAAACTCTTGATATAATTTTGCATGGGGGCGAAATTCCGGAACTGAACGCTCCTCGAGGGTACCGATTGGAATTTTCACTACAGTAGTTACTGTATAAACGTAACTGTGCCACTTAAAACTGGGAATCAGAAATGTATGCTAAGCTCTTCAATAGCTTAGTCATACCGAAATGATCCTGGTTTGAGGCAAACACCAGGGATGGACTAAGTTGTTGATTGATCAATGCCAAGAGTCAGCCTAAAAATAAAATAAAATAAAAATAAAAAAATAAAAATAAGTGGAGATCAGCTTTTCCTTCGTAAACTCCCGCAAAAAATGTAACGTCACCAGCGATAAGCAGCAGACGAGAACAAGAAAGTGCATCTGAAGGTACAGAGGCCTCAGAATGCCCAGAAGCTAACCGCAATAGGAGAACATATTGTGGGGTAGCCGAAGACGTTTGTAGATAGGGTATGCAGCTCCAAAATAGAAAGAATGAGATGCGTATCTTAAAAAAGACATCCCACCAAACCGCTAACGAAGGTATCATATCGTAAGAATTTGGGAAATTCGTGAAAGACATAAAATGGGCGCTCTCCTTCATGCCGAAATCCAACCCGTACTATCAGGTGAAAAGGCAGCAGCGATGATGCTTAATAGGTCTATAGAAGAAGACCAAACCAGCAGTAAAAGAGCTAAACCTACGATGCTAGCTGGTGAAGTAATTGTAAAGGACAAAAAGCTTATCGGTGTCACAGATGAGAGCAACGAGGGGAGAATTCCAACAAATCAATGGCCTTGGATTGAAGCATCCCTCGTTAAGGTAGCCAGGCAAGTGGTAAGTGAATTCCGGTGCCTCTCATCTTGTACCGAAACTGGCTGGCATCAGGGTAGCATCAAAGTTATCGCCTGCGACGACGACAGATCGGTTACACTCTACCAGACCGCACTTTGCCTTGTAAGAAAAATGTATCCTGGAGTTAAACTTAAAGCGGTAGACTATGCGGATTTTCCAACGAGACCGCGTGCGAAGGTATGGTTCCCCGTTACCCTTTCAGAGTTAAGCGAGATTCAGGAAGACCAAACTTTTAATCCACATCTACCCACTCACAACTGGGTGGTTAATTCCTTTCAACCCTATAAATCACCAGGACCTCACGGTATTTTCCCAACCGAGCTGTAGAATACCCTTTTATTAAGAAATGGCTTCATATCCTCTTTGTAGGATGTCCCAAACTTTGTTATATACCTAATCTATGAAGAGAAGTCTAGGTCTCTTCCATACCTAAAGCAGGGAAAGCATCTCATGTCAATCTCAAAGACTATAGACCCATAAGACTCTCCTCCTTTCTACTTAAAACTATGGAGAGGTTGATTGAAAATTAGATCAGGCAAAGTATAGGTCCAACTAAGCTATCACCTTTGCAACACGCGTATTTCAAAGGAAGATCTACAGAAACGACGCTACACTCGTTAATATCGAAGATAGAAAAGTCACTTTTATATAAAAAATTCACTTTAGTAGCCTTTCTGGATTTAGAAGGCGCTTTCAACAACATTAAACCCGCGGCCATCACCACAGCATAAACTGAGCTGGGTATAGAATCATCCCTGGTGGACGTAGAAGGCTAAATGCTTAAGTGAAGAGCAGTTAACGCTGAACTAGGTAGCTCTACCGCCAGAAAATTCACGAGCCGAGGCATACCCCAAGGCGGATTCCTGTCTCCCCTTCTATGAGTTCTTGCAATCGGTAGATGCCACGTAACAGCTAATCCTGACGATGTTACAATAGCAGCTTGTGGCAAATTTCCACAGATTCTGTGTGCCATCTTGAAAGATGCACTCGAACTTGTCTCGACCTGGGCTAGTTTGTCTAGGCTAGGAAATATAAACCTCCTCCAATCATAGCCCCTAAGCTTAATGACTAAAAGTTAGTTTTAAATAAAAAAAAAAAACTCCTATGAAATGAGAACTCTTCACTACAATTAAGCGGAGGATATTGCAATACAAAAAGCGGCAGTTTCAATGACGACACAGTTAAGGCTATTAAGGCAATTGACTCCTGTCTGATAAATTTTAAAACTACCACTGAGTGCCGCAGATCCCTAAGTAGGATGGCAGAGCACAGCAGTACCCACCTCATCTAAATCCTAAGTGACATAGATGGCAAGTGTAAAGCAGACTAGCAAGGCAGGGTATAACAACCGACATCCTTCCCGAAAAAAAGTTTGATGGTGTGCCACTCGTAACATACAAACTGCTCATTAAAGGAAAAACCATTAGGTCCGCTAGATCACATTGGGCCAGTATCGAAACTTGTAGTGTCTTCAGAAAAACTTGGTCAGGTTTTAATCGAAAGAGAACCAAGGGCATTTTTAAATTGTATAAAAGTAGTATCTCATTGCTGATAGCGTGATCACAGGTTATTGCCATAATGGGTACCGACACTTGATATCTGCAGAAGCTTTAATGACACTGACGAGGAGGAGAGCATAAGGCATCTACTTTTCAGATGTCCGGCCTTATATAGAACAAAATTCAAAATATTAGGAAAGTCCTTTTTAGAAGATCTGTCTTAGGTGTCAGAGATCGTAATAAGAAATATTTTTACATATGTTCAGAAATCTGGGTGGTGGTGGTTTTTTGTATCTTAAGGAAACAAAAAAGGGATGTCAGAGATCGAAATAAGAAATATTGTTACATAGGTCCAGAAATCTATGTGGTGGTAGATAATCTTAAGGAAACAATAAAGGGTATTAGAATGGTATTATGGTATTAGAATGGACCAATCTTCTGGCCTAAGAGTTGGATATGCTTCGGTCTGTCCCGCCATAAGAACCTTACCTAACCCAACATCAAAATATTCCAACTAACAAAAAATGTTCAAAGCCAAAAATGAGGTATATTTGTCTAACCCAAACTGGGATATTTTGTTGAGACTTTCATAGGTATAATTTGTACTAAACTTAGAGTTCCAAGATTAAGAAACAAAGAAGTTCTTGTTACAAAGCTCTAAATTTTGGGGTAGGTTTTTATAGGGGTACCGCATAAAATGGGACTAAAAAACCGTTGTATGTGATCACTCGATGGCTCAGGAAAGTCTAAGTTTCAAATGCGGTAGCTCTTCCTCTTATTGTCTCCGAAATTATCCGTTTTATATGGCAGAAAGCGGGACAGACGGATGGACGACCAAACACACAATGCTTTCGATGCTGATTCAGATTATATGTATTTTATAGGATTAATCATGCCTTCTTCTGCTTGTTACATCCATTTACACAAACCTTATATACTTTTTTACCCTTCGAGTACAGTGGCTCGCTCTTTAATTACTGAACAAGTAAAAAATAATAAAAAAAAAAAAATAGTGTTACATTAAATTTCACGATTGATTTCAGGTTTACTTTACCTTGCAATTAGAGATTTCTATCTCACCAGGTTCATCTGTTACATTTGATTAAAAGCAGTGTTTTTGAAGTTTTGAACCTTCAACGTGATAGACAATATTAAAGCCTGATTTGTAATCAGCGATTAAAAATTTATCGGATAAACCCTGAATAAAAGAGGGAAATTTTTTTTCGGCCAGTGTAGTCGTAAAATATACATATTAAATGGATAGACAATTGATGGACGAAAAACTATTTTTACATTGTTTTTATAACTAATTTTTAAAGTGTTTCGAAATACTTAAACTTTGGAAAAGTTAAACTCGCTCAAAAGAGAAAAAGAGCTTGAAGTGACAAACTTTTTTATGTAACTAAAATGCTAGTTTACAAAAATAAGTTAAACATTTGAGGTAGGGTTATAGTTAAGAATTGTCTGCCCAATTGGAATACTTTTTGACAATAACCATATAAATAATCTATAAAGAATTCGGTCTTTCTATGAACATTTTCTTGGCTTATGATGTCAATAGTGCCTATGCAGACAGTTAAATGATCAACCGGATAAAGACTGAGTTTGAGGGATGAATCCAAATCCGCAGAATTAACTTATCCAAACGAATTTGGTAAAATTATCAAACTTTACCACTAACAAACTTTTTTTAAAGAGATCTGACGCTGCGTTAGTGGCCATTATTACAGGCTAATACCTTCTCGGGTCACCAAAATAAAGTGCCACATCTCGAAGTACAGCGGTTATTCGACTTCTGTCGCAGAACGAACTAGCAAGTCAGTGTTGGCTACGATGCAAACGCGCATCACACCATCTAGGACAAGTGCTTCAAGATCACTTCCCTGGTTCAACTGTTCAACAAAGCATTGCAATAATTAACCGCTGGGTTGCTAATAGAAGACAGTTTATCTGGTGTCGTTATGGATAGAAAGAATGTCCACTGGCTTATTATGCCTTTTCAAAACTTAAGCAGTATAATCGGCTTTAACGTCTGACATGAAAAACTGCCCCACTGCCAGACTGGAGGTAATATTTGGTCTACCACCTTTTCACATTTTAACCAAGACATCAGCTGCATTCCAATCACGGAACACCAATATAATTACTGGCACAAGTCATTGAAATATCTTCAAACACGTTTACAGATTATATGACTGCCGTTCCTTGATTTTACAGACGCTTTGCGGGCTTACTTCCCATTCGTACAAATTGCAATATCAAAGACTACGTGGTTTACGGATGGATCGCTTACCGAGTTGGCATCGGTGTCAAAACTTTTCGACCCAACACCGGGATCTCTATGACATGTGGTGCCTGACCCACGGTCTTCCAATCTGAAATTTATGACATTTAAGTCAGTGCCTTCACCTTCCGGACCACAGGTTTCGGGTGCAAAACATTACTATTTTCTCCAATAGTCTATCAGCTATCATAGCTCTATTCTCTAGGTTACATTAACTACAACACCTTTACCAAGGTATCTACGAATAATAGGTAGCCGATGAACTTGCCAAATCTGGTTCCTCATCTCCCCTACTTGGTTAAGAGCATTTCTGTGAATTTAGTTGAGAGTCTTGAGAGTCATTTGTAGATATGTAATAAATAAATCATATAGTCTTGATTTTTGTCAATATATATTAACGACTTTACTAGTTAATGAAAAAAAAGCGAGCGAGGATTGGTCTCAATACATTGGTCTTATTTATTGTATACACCATATATATAAAATAATGATGTATACTTGTAATAATCAATGTAAATGTAGGTAATTTTATCTACAATTATCTTTAAAATCACAAAAGTTCCAAAGATATTTATTCAAAAGTCACAGAAAATTTTGGAACAATGTTTGGTAGTTATTTTCTTCAAATGATATATTTTGACCATCAGTGAAAATTCAGCATTGTAGGGTTTACGGAGAATTAAAATGATTTAAATTTTTAAGAAATAGTTATTATTTTTTAAAACAGTTAATTTTTTGAATGTATTTGTTACACGCCCATTTGTATGTATAGCCACCATGCATATCCAGCGTCCATTTTTGAGTTTTGGTATGAAAATAGTTCTTATTTATGAACATATTCACTCCAACCTGGGTAAAATCAATTCTACTGTTATCCTATGAATATGCTACCGAAATGACAAGGATCGGACCACTATACTTACGGACCCCGTACAGACTCACCTTACATTTTTTTTTTGTTTTTCAAGAAAACGTTTTTTTATATGCATTTTTAGCGGAAAATTTTAGTATATGCGTCTTACTTGAGCCCCAACATGAGTTGCCCCTACGCAACCCTTTGCAGAATATAAACTACATCACCGATGATCGATCGTACATAAACTAATTAAAGTTTCGCGTGGCGGGTATTTAAGCTTTGGTGTTACCGAAGTAAACGTTTTTCCCTGTTTTTTATTAAATCTTAAAATACCTTTATTTTACGAAAATAGATGCGGAACAAAAATTACATTTAAAAATATAAAATTACTTGCCATTTGCTTATACTTACGTCAGTTGCATTTTTCCAAGCGTCTTGCAAAACCTTGGGATGTGTCCATATCTAGAATATTTCAGTACTTTAGAGTTACATATAAATTGAATTCATTTTTTTACTTGCCTTGCGAAGACACGTGTAGTCAGTTATCAAACTCTTTCCTCTATTTTCGCCTCTTGTTGAAATAGCACCCAAAATATGTTCGTAAAGTTTATTCTAAAAATCGTTTATTGTAAGTTATTATTTGATGACAATGATGGTGTTCTTATAAAAACTCGTTATAAAATCAAGCTTAAAATTTAAAAAATAAAGAAGGAAAAACATTTACTAAAGCACAACTAGGACTTGCGCTGATACAAGAACTCTGGTGTCATGGAATCAAAGGCCTACATAAACATAATGGAACCACAGGAACAGTAGACGTAGAGCCTGTATAGTTGTAAGATATGACACAAAATACACTGCCCTTCTAGAATAGCTAACACCGGACTGCCTACTTCAGCACAGAGGTGAAGACGGATAAAGTAACGAGCATCCATCACCAGTTTACCTATTATTCAGTTATGTCTTTGGCATGTTTCTCAAGAACCATCTACGTCAAATCACAGATTAATAAGATTTAAGCTTAGCAGCAATATTGTCCCTAAGTAATCAAGAAAAAATCCTAAGAGAGCAAAATGCAGTGTCTTTAAGACGAATTCTTTATCAAGGAGGGAACCCAGATCTACCACACTCCCCTTTGAACTTGAAACATTAGAATTAGAGCTAAACTCTGATAAAAGTAACGCGAATAAAGGGGCATACTTCTTGAATGAAACATGATGTGAATATGACGCCCTATGATGGAAGGAACGACTGAACAAGAGAAAAACTGTTAGAAGGTTATTCAACACAGCCAAAAGTAAGAATAAATGGAAAAAGTAAAAGAGCTCACCGTTTATAATAAATTACTAAAAATGCTGAACTCAAGAATTAAAGAAGCTTCAGCAAGAGGATAGCTTCTACTGCAACAGCCGCATCAAGCAAGCACATAAACAGAGGCGAAAATCTCCCTAAGAAATCAGATAATACCTACAATAACATAAACGAATAAGACTGCTGCTCGAATCCCACTTTATTGGACCCAAACATATTCCACTACAATCAGAGAAAATGCACAGACGAGCTAATAAGGAAAACCTACTACCCAGAAAGATAACAAAAAAGAGATAAGAAGTTCCAGCATTCACCGCGAGTCGACACATTTAAAAAGGTTTGGAAGAGATACTTCCAGAACTGCAACTGGTCTTTATTTCCAAGCCAGAAAAAAAGGACCCCACTCTACCTAAATCTTAACATTTATAGGAAGATGTGCACAAAACAGCGTAGTTGGGAACTATCGCAATTGTGACAAACAAAACTTTTTTACAATATTTGAAATGGTCCATATTTGAAAAGGGCGTCAGGTTTGAATTTTTGGTTTTATTATACAAAGTAGACGTTGCCAAAATAAAACTGAGCGAATTAACTGCATATGAGTAAATAGACAGGCGGAATATACGATACAATAGCTAAATTCTTTGTTGTCATACTTATGGGAGTGAGTGCATGATCGTGTGTCTGCAGCTCCTTGTCTTGCTTTAAGTTATAGGCGGAGCGAGAGAGTATTGAGAGTGAGCGGGCATTTGGTTTGCAGTTGCATAAGAATAATACGAAAAGTCGTTGCAGAGTCGTGGTCGAGTAAAGTCGCTGTCTAGAGTTGATTGTGAACGAAACGTAGCTGTACTGCGTCGGTGTAAAGAAGATGGATAAATTAAGTCAATGTGAATTGTTCAACAAAACATTATTATAATCAAACTATATTAAAATAAACTATATAATCGAACTGTTTTATATAAACAAATTGCTAAATGTCAATAAACACATGATAAAATACCATTAAATACTAAAAACCCCCACAAATTGGTGTCAGAAACAGTGGAAATCGTCTTAAAGTTGTTAACAGTAAATGATTTAATATAAAAAGTTAAGCGAAAAAGTTACAACAGCACTGGCATTAACGAGTGAGAGTAAGAAGTCGCGTGCAAGAGGATCAAGAGGCAACAAATTTCAAAGAAGGGAAAAGAAATTGAAAATTACGTCATAGCTGGTTAATTTTGTAGTAATTAGCAGAAGAGGAGCTTCATTTAACTGAAAGAATGCAAGTATAAAGGACAAGTCAAAGAAACGTAAGTTAAAAATTAACAAATTTTTTTGAGATCATATTGATTGAAATTTTAACTTAACTTTAACTTAAATTTACTTAAAAATTTTGTAAGCAAGTACACGATTGACTTTGAGCAAATAAGGGCATTTAATTGCGATGAGTTAAAATAGAAGCTAAAAGAACAAAAATTTGATCACAGCGGTTTAAAAAGAATTACAGAATAGACTTTTTGTAATATTATGGTTTGCAAGGTCATGTTGCTGACCACAGTTTTTATGTTCAGGCTGAGGGCAATAGTCATCAAACCATTTTTTTTCTCTAAAAGACGTAAGGGATAGTGTTAAGGCCAGTTTTGAATTCGTGGTGTATTTATTTTCCCCAAAATTGCGCGCTTACTTTGCCGATCGTCTTGCTCTCCCGCCTCTCTTTGGTTGTTGAGATTAAGTTAATTTTGTATAGAGTTTCTATAAATTTGCAACTCCTCGCGTAGGCAACTGCACCCACCAACGTAAACGTTTTTTATTAAAGTTATTAAATTGCTATTTTATTCAAAGTGGAATAAATTTCGAGTTTTGTGCACTCGTTACTTTTAATTTATAAAATCGAAACGTGTTTTTATTGTTGAGGTGCATCGAGTGTTTCTTTGCAGATATCATCAATAGCCACCCCCAACTGTATGCGCCGGAAATTCTCTGACAAGGAGTGTCAGAATCATTTGGTCCTTCGAGCCGGATATGCGTGCAGAGCGTTGTACGATTTTAAAAATATTTAAAGCGAGTATTATTTTCCCCAAATCTGTTTATGCAAAAGGTGCGTACGATTTGTTTAATTAAATTAAAAAAGTTTTCAATTTCTTGCGTACATATCGTTTTATTATCGTTTTGCCATCTCCTAATTTCCCTCTTCGCTTTTGAGTGTTTTCTCTTTGAATGTTATATTATTTTTCTATCTCTTACTCAGCGTCTATATACATATGTATGTATGTATGTATGAGCGTGTGCGTTTCAAACAACTGTTGACCCGGTTTTGTCTGTCGCGATCTTTGAGTTTTTCGATCGGTGGACAGACAAACATAATTGTATAATTCTTTGGATATTGGTAATCGAGTTTAAAGTTTGTTTCACTATTCCATTTAGCAACTTTATTTATAAATTTTTTGTGATTGAATTTTGTGGATAAAGTTTTTCATTCTTTTTTTTCTTCCTGTGTGTTTTATTTGGGTAGTAATTTATTTAGAGTGTGACCAGTAAAATGCCTGTAAACATATTTAACCACTTCGCTGATGAGCTGTTGCGTTTAGAGTCGCAATGTAGAGCAATTAAGTCAGAAGAGCAGACTTCGTTTTCAATAGAGATTTATAAGAAAGAATTGAGAAGTCTTTGGCATTCGTTGAAAGAGGCTTATGATAATTTAATGTGCAATCTCCCTTCCATGTGACACAGACTTGTTTTATGGTGATTATAGTACATGGCCAAGTTTTCGTGACATATTCACGGCCATCTATACCTGAAACAGAAAACTCGTGATGAAGCTCGTGAAATTGTCAATAGATCTCCGCTGACAAATAATGGTTTCGAAATGGCTTGACAGAATCTAAATGTCAGATACGAGAATAAACGTGTGTTAGTGAATACTCAGCTCAAAGCATTGTTTAATTTAGACCCTGTAGCTGAAGAGGATGGCGCGGCAATTAAAAGCTACAGCGGGAAATAAACAATGCCATTTCAAGTTTGGAAGCTAATAGCATAAGTATAGAGAACTAGGATGCTATTTTAGTGTTTTTGTGCTCCACTCACCTTCCTGATGCTACCCTAACGTTATGGGAGCAATCAATTGTTAACAAAAAAGAAATCCCGAAATGGAAGGAGATGGACACATTTTTAACGAGCAGGTTTCAGACGCTCGAAAAAGTTTCTAATCTTCGCAGTTTTTCGAAACCAAGCTCTTCAAAATCTTCTTTTGAGTTCATCCACAAACCGAAACGTACTTTTTTATATAATTCAATGAGTCAGTGTCAAATGTGTGGTTCTTCCGAGCATGTTTTAAGCAGGTGCTCCAGATTTTGTGATCTTAATCCTAGACAGATAACAGAATTTGAAAAAGAGAAGCAATTGTGTTTGAATTGCTTGGCACACAGTCATATGATAAGGGTGTGTAAGTGTTTGCACAAGTGTTCTAAGTGCCTCAAGCCTCATCATACACTGCTTCACCCCATTTCTTTGCCTGCAGGTTTAAGTTTATCTCCGAGTGCCCCTCATTTTGAACCAGCAACAAGCAGTAATATTTTACAGACGTTTTGTGCGCAGTTTTCAAATAATGTTTTGCATAAGCCAAAAGTTTTGCGTAAGCCAAACCAAAGTTTTATTTCTTCTCGGATAAACTTTGTGTGTTTGCCCCGCTGGCCTTTTTTTTTTTTTTTTCTCGAGATGGCCATCTGTTTCGAGAGAGTAAAGCGCAGAGTAAAGTGAAGCCAAATGACTTTCTAGCTCCACTATTAAATTTTTTTCGTCTACGAGAGGTGCTGAGACGACGCCAACGATTTGACGACAAGATCCGCTGTCATTGTTCCTCGCTTGTCATACCCACGGTCCTGTTTGACCATTGTAGGGGAGCGGCGAGAGCTATCACCCTGCTTGGAGATCGATGAAGCGGTAAAATTATCGTGGTGTCAACCCATTTTTAAACTTGACAAGACTTGGTAATACATTAAAGAGCAGAAAAGGAGAGGAGCTGGATGTTGGTACTACATTCGTGTTACGGTGCCTATGGGGCGCCTTCTGTCCACGGCACTGACCCGGAATCGTTCCCCAGCAAACAAATCGGCATAGGCTAATTTGTGCGCTTGTGGTTCTCTTGAACGACCGGAGAGTGTTGGTGCGGCATCGCTCCCCCACGATGAAAAATTTTCCCAAGCTTTACGAAAGGCGAGATTTCGCCCTTTTCCACAAAAGTGGAGTTCAGAATATGCCGACCCCACCAAGCCCACTCCATTTTCTGTGAGTGTGTGGCACAGCCCTTCAGCCTTTAAAAATCTGGATTTTGTGGCTTTTAGTCCGAATCTTTTTTTTTTTGCGTGTAGCCCGGCCCAGATATAAAGGTTGAAGCGCGGGTCGAGAAAAACGCCCAGCCGTCCGATGAAGTGCCGTCCTATGGAGTGCCTTTGATGAAGAGTAAAGTGGTGTGCAGTTAGCGATTTTAGTTAAATATATTTATTTTTTTAATTTGTTTAATTGAAATTGTTAACTAATTGTTTTGATTTGTACGCAAAATTATAGTTCAGTTTTTTGCAGTGATGCTGCAAGACGGGCGTATTTATTTTCCCCAAAATTGCGCGCTTACCCGATCGTCTTACTCTCCTTCCTCTCTTTGGTTGTTGAGATTGAGTTAATTTTGTATAGAGTTTGTATAAATTTGCAACTCCTCGCGTAGGCAACTGCACCCACCAACGTAAACGTTTTTTATTAAAGTTATTAAATTGCTATTTTGTTCAAAGTGGAATAAAGTTCGAGTTTTGTGCACTCATTATTTTTAAATTATAAAATCGAAACGCGTTTTTATTGTTGAGGTGCATCGAGTGTTTCTTTGCAAGTATCATCAATAGCCACCCCCAACTGTATGCGCCGGCAATTTTCTGACAAGGAGTGTCAGAAACAGATAGTGTCTCCGATTTTTCTGGTATCGATTCTCGTGACGTAGACCAATGGATTATAGAATATGAAGATTGTGCTGATATTGTAGGTTGGAATGAACTGCTGAAGTTTGTTTATGCATAAGAGGAGCCGCTAAGTTTCTTGTTTGAGGTCAATCTAATATTCGTTGGGAAAAATTGAAAGAGTGCCTGCCGGAAAAATTTGTTAAAAAACTTTGTACCGCAGAAGTTACAGAATAAAAATGGTAATGAATTCTTGTTTGAGTATCTGTGTACATTAATAGAGAAATAGGCAAGTCTATTAAAAATTGACGATCAAAGTATAATTGATTATTTTATCAATGGAGTTCCTGGTAGTCGTCAAAATAAAGTGGTCTTATATTCAGCAAAGTCCATCAAGACATTAAAAGAGCAAATAAAGATTTATGAAAAGATTAGAACAAACTCAGTGATCACATGTCATTATAAAAAACCGAATACCATCAATGACTAGGCTAAAGCTGAATGTGGAAGTAACACACATTTGGCGAAAGATAGTAAGAGGCAAGAGACTTGTTTCAAATGTCAAAAGGAGGGACAAATTCTGCAAACATTGGCAGTGAGAAGTAAAAAAAAGAATGGTAAAATTTTTAAAAGCCTAATCATAAATAATTGTATAATATCTGCATTGGTTGACACCGGATGCGACTTGAGTATTCTCCTTGAAGATATATATAGCAGATGGGTCAATTGACATTGAAGTCGGAAAAGAGGCATTTGGCTGGTATAGGTCAAGGAAATCTGTCAACTGTGTGAACATTACATACCATGAAGACAGCAGATGGAATGCTGATAGACATAACTTATCATGTGGTTCGTAAAACTGATTTGACATACAAACGTAGCAGTCTTGGGTATTGATTTGCTGAAATGTGTCAGTATGATAATAGAAGAGAAAGGTGTAAAATTTGTTAAAAAATTTAAGAATTTAAAACAATATGTGCTAGCGAATAGGAGTCCACACCAAAAGAGTTGGAAGGTTTAAGCCTATTACATCTGGCATTTAAAGATAGATGTCGTGTTCAAGATTTGATTCTAAAGCACAGGTCAAAACAATTTGTTGAGCCTCCGGTAGAGATGAAAATTTAGAGTAGGAAAACAGAGCCTCACGAAGAAATTATAGCGCATATGAATTGGAAGTATTAGCAGTGATACACGCATTAAAAAATTGAGGATTTATTTGCTGTCAATTCAGTTTAAAATCATTAAGAATTTTAATGTATTCACCGAAAAAATGCGAAAAAGATGTCGCTAGATGGACAATGTTTTTACAAGACTTTAGAGCACAGAAGTGGTGGAAAAATTAAACATGTCGGCGCTTTGAGTCGAATGGCTTGTTTGCTTATCGAAGATTCGTTAACATATTAACTAGAAAGACTCGTGGATAAAAACAGTTAGTGAAGTATTAAAGATGGGCAGTTATGAAGATTTTTATCTTAAAAATGGTATCCTTTTTAAGAACCCAAGTAAAGAGTTGTTGGTTGTACCTATAAGATTTGAAGAAGAATTTATAAAGCTTGCATATCGTGATTGTCATTTTGAATGAATAAAGACGAATGACATTTTAAATAAGAAATATATTCAGAATGCTACAGCTAAGATACAAAATGTGGTTAGGAACAGTTTACAATGCTTGATTTTCCAAGCAAAACGTGGTAAAAAGATCCTACCATGTAGACCATGAGGAACCTTTGACTGAAACACGGAAAAATTACAATCACATATTTGTCGTAATCGATGGATTCGAAATTTGTTTGGCTCTATCCAACAAAGTAAACTGGCGTTGAAGAAATCATTGATAAATTGAAAAAACAGTCTGCTACATTCGGTAACCCCAAACGTGTTACAGGGGAGTAGCTTTCACATCAAACTTATTTGAAGAATATCGCAATGCTGAAGAAACACAATTATTGCACATAACTACGGGCATTCTCCGAGGGCATGAACAAGTGAAGCGAGTCCATAAGACCATTCTTCCAATAATTATTAAGTTAAGTTGTGAACAAATGCAAATTGGTTTCGTCACGTAAATCGAGTTCAGCACATATTGAATAGTACGAAGTACTAAGTATTCTTTTTTAAAGTGTGAACCGGTTTGTATATGAAATATTTAGGCAACGAAGTATTGCCAGGACAGCGGATCGTGTCAGCAGGACCTTGTCTTACTTTAAATCATAAGGTGAGCAAGAGAATATTGAAAGTGAACGCGCATTTGGTTTGCAGTTTTATAAGAATATTACAAAGAGTCAGTCGTCGAAGAGTCGTTGCAGAGTCGTTGCGTCAGTGTAAAGAATTAATTAAGTCGAAGTGAATTGTTCAATAAAACATTATTATAATCAAATAATGAAACTAAATTAAAATAAACTATGCAATCAAACTGTAGTATATCTAATAAACAATTAAATATTAAGTAAACAACTTGCTAAATGTCAATAATCACATGGTAAGATACCATTAAAGAATAAAAAACCCACTGTTAGTTACGATTTGCATACCAACTTCCTGTTTAAAACATTTACCTGGGTGGTTTAATAACCTTATAAAAGAGATACTGCCAAACAAAGTTCATTCAATTTATGAAAAAAACTAAACGCTAAAATAATAAATGTATTCATATTTTTTTCCATGTGCACTGGTCGGCATAATTATTTTGACAAAACGAAAAAACATATCTTTTATTTTATATTTGTAAAATTTGTATATTTTTTTATTTATTGTATTTTAAAATCATTTTTAATGTAAAATTTCATGTAGAATTCAAAGATGAAATCAAATTTTATCGAAGTGTAACGGTTTTGGAGATATGGTTGCTTGAAATTTTTGGTTTTTTTTTTTTAAATTATATCATATCTCAAATGCTGATATCTTTGGTTCTGATAGTCTAATCGGTATGTTTATAACCATACCGATTATTAGAGAGTTATTAGCGAGTAACTTTTTAACCTGCCAACTAATTTACATTAAGTTGGCTATGTTTGAAAGGTGAGACCGGTACCTTTCTAATGTTATCAACGTTCAATAGATGGCGTTACGTGTTCCATTATTTAAACAAAAAGTCCCCTTAATTATTGAATATACTGGTTATGTTAATTTGGAACGCCTACGGTGTTTCCACCAAGTTGCACGAACTCGATTATTTCGTGCGAAACTAACATACATATAACATACATATAATATTGTTAATCGAAACCCGAAACTCTGAAGAAGATATTGACTTAGCTTTGAAACTGTTTTCTCGAAAGATTTATATTGCTGCATAGGAAGCACGCAACACCACACCTTTTGGACCTGCTCGTCGTATATGAAGTGTGCAGTTACTCTTAACCGTGAGCTGCAAGTTTTGCTAAAAAGGAAGAGAAAATTGCACAAAGTTTACATGCGTTTACAACACTCTGAGTCTAAGTGGCAAGCGTGTTAAAATAAAACAAGCTTTTCCGACTCCTTATTACTTCATGCTGCGTTCGTATCTAGAGGGGAGCCAGTTCTCAGTTAAAGTACGATCGGGAGTTCCACAGGAAACGTTCTAGGAATTACTCTGTACTCAGTGTTTACTGCAGACCTTCCAGTTTTTGATGCTGAGTCGATGCAATCTAAAACGCTAGTTGTCGTTTTGCAGATGATGTTAGCGTGTTCTACTCATCAAAGTGCGATTACAAAGCAGCAGATAGTCTTCAAGAGTACCTACATATCTTCAAAGCTTGGGCTAAAAGATGGAACATTAAACTCAATAGCGACAAATCTATAAATGTTTGCTTCACTATAAAGAGAAAAAACCACTCCAGCATTATGTATTAACAGTTCAGTTATATAAGTTGGTGAATACTACTTTTACACCAGGCATCTTATAGGAAAAACTGTGATCTGATTGTCGCTTTTAATAAATATAAAAAAACTCGTATAAAAATCAGTGTTATGAGAAGTAAAGTTATATCGCTGAGAACGAGAAGAAAATAAACTCAAATGGCAAAATAAGAAAAACTAAACCAACACACAACGAAAAATAAATTATAGAAGACTAAGAACATGAAACAATCTAATCAAGCAACCAAATTTCTATCGCCACAACAAAATCATTGACAATAAATAAAATTAAGTTAGTTTATAGATATAAAAATAGGATTTACAAAAGAACATAACACAAGCGATTCTTACTATATACAATTACACAGAAGGCGTATGCGTATCTTTTTATTCTCTATCTGTTAATTATCTTTAAACTATTTTTTAAGAAAGGAGAGGCTTACTAGCATCACGCTTAAGGATGGCACGCTTAAATCGAAATGCTATTAAGCGGTTATTTTTTCGATTAATACATTAATAATCGATAAATATCCGATTAATTCGTGACTCATACATTTGAAAATATAAATTTAAACATTAAAACTATTTTAAAAGATAATTCTTGAAAAATAAATGACACCGACAAAAACCGGAAGAAAGTGAAATGCCTTTTGTGCCACAAAGTGCTGAAGTGCTCTAAAAATACATCTAATATTTCGCAGCATTTTAAAATTAAACTTGGAGAAATTGCCAGAGTTAGCAAAAGGCATTTGCCTGCAAAGAGTCTGCCAGCCCCAGTAAGAGCGTATTAAATAAGAAGAACCCACTCATTGTCAGCACCACTTAAAGCGCATTAATTAAGAAGACCTCATCCATTGCCAGAACGAGCAGGTAGGCAACAACCTTTAATGATACAGTCAATGTCGGTGACTGTAGTGAACCTGCGAGCAGCAACAACAACTTACAATTAGCCAAATATAAAAACAATTTTTAGCATTACGAAAATCTAAGCTTTGCGGGTGTTTCTAAACACTAAAAAGTTACAATCAATTGTTGAAATGATTACACGGTGCGAAAAAAATTTTTTTAAGGGGTTATTTATATACAGTTAGGATTTTCAAAAATCGATTTTTTTTTTTGCATTTTCTTAATATATATATAACATATTTAACTGAGTATACACACACGAAATTTCATCGATCCGACGAATATTTTCGAAGTTATAGACTCATAAGAGAAGGCGCGCCCTGCCCCTACTACTGTGAACAAAAAGTAAGGTGAATTTTTAATTTAAACTTCGCGGGCTTAACATTTCGGGTTAGTTCTTTTTGTCTTGAGTGAATGTCATTATTAGTAATATAGTAAACTGCCAAATATTGAAGAGTAGAAGCCAGTCTAACCAGAGAAGTCTAGCGGTACAGTTGTGCGCCTTTTTCGGTGATTTTTTAGTGAAAATGAAGTGTAGCAGAGAATTAAGAAAAACGTCGAAAGTGCAGAAGTCAAGACAGAGAAAGCGAAGAAATGTTTTCAATCCGAAAACAGCTGAAACGGATGAAAGCAGTGTTAGTGCCTCCCCAAAAAAATTGAAAATGCAAGAGGAAATCTTGGTGCCGCGCGATTCGTCCGTAGAATATCGAATTTTATCACTGTCTTTGCGGCAATTTCTGAATATCTAATGTGCAAAGACTGTAACGGAAATGTGAAATTTCATACTGCTAGCGAACGAGGTCTTGGATTTAAAGTAGTAGTGTCGTGCGATCAGTATATGGATCGTAGCGTAAATTCGAGTCCTTTTCTCCAGCAATCGTATGAAATAAATAGACGATTTTTGTTTGTCAAGAGAGTCCTTGGATTGGTACTAAAAGGATCAAAAAAAATTGTGCATTGATGGACATGCCAGCTTTCCTATCACAGCCTATCTACGATTTGACTATAAACAATATATCCTGTGTAAAAACGGCAACCGAAAAACTGTTTCAAAATGCTTGCACCGAAGGAAAAGAATTGACTTCTGAACATCAAGGTGCAGCAAATTCCACAGAATTGACCGAATCTGGCGATGGTACCTGGAAAAAGCGAGGATTTACTTCCTTGTATGGGGTGACATCATTGATCGGATATTATTCTGGGAAAGTAATTGATGTTCTTGTGAAAAGTGCTTACTGCAAACAATGCGAAAGTTGGAAAGGGAAACTTCATACGGAGAATATCAAGAATGGTATGAAAGTCATCGAAATGATTCCAGCACAATTCATTCTGGTTCTTCTGGAAAAATGGAAGTTGATGCAGTAATCGAACTGTTCAAGCGTTCAGTGGAAAAATTTGGTGTGCAGTACAGACATTGGAGACGGTGATTCCAAAACATACTCGGGAATTTTAAAAGCTGCACCTTACGGTGATCAAGAAGTTTTGAAAAAGAATGTATTGGTCACGTACAGAAGAGGATGGGAACTCGACTCCGAGATTGTGTAAAAAAAGAACGTGGAAACAGTTCAGAAGAACAATAGGGAAAAAAGGCAAAAGAAAACTCTCGGTGGAAAAGGCAAACTGGCAGGGAAAATGATCGATATATTGACAGTTTATTATGGTTTAGCGATCAGGAGAAATTGTGATTCGGTTGAAATTATGCATAATGCAATCTGGGCCACATTTGATCGTTACTGCTCGACAGACAAGAATCCAAAACATGAAAAGTGCCCGACCGGACCAGAATCATGGTGCTCTTGTCAGCGGGCCGCAGCTGCAAATGAGTTATCTACGTATGAGCATGATTATCAACCATTTCCAGAAGATGTTACTGAAGCTATACGTCCCATCTATGAACAAGTCAAGGTAGACGCTTACATGCGCACTTATAATGTATTATATAGGCACACATGTATGGAATTTACCTATTATATAGTATAGCATATATCATAAAATAGCAACACTCTAAGCTCGAGTGACTGCCACTTGGAAATCTTTTGTCTCTGCAGCAGAATGCTGTCATTCATATGCATTGCGAATACATTTCAAATGTGAAGACAGGATGTAAGGTTAAGAAAAATAAAAAAAAAAAAAAAAAAAAAATAAATAAAATGAAACCAAAAAAAAAAAGAAAAACAGACAGTGCCTTTAGCAAAATTCCTATCTTTTGTGTATGCATGCCAACGTCTTGCTATAGAATTTCATATTTTACAACACTCGTAAATTTTACTGTTATTGCACTCAGTAGTTTATGTATACGTATAAGTGAGTGTGCGCATAGATAATGCGCAAGTACAAAAAAATTTAGCCAGATTTGAATCAAAATTTAGTAAATTTTTAATACAAGCCAAAAGACCCAGTCTTGCTCGATCTATTTAGATATTTTTATGGCACTAGCCAACTTTTTTTAGATCAACACACAATAAGTACACAGTAAGTACAACTGAATGCTTGCTGTGCACTATAATCACTCATTTCGAATTGCAGGTGCATACACTCACTCATAGTCTTTGTTTTGTAATTTTAAGTTCTGCAGAACGTTTTTTTTACATAATCTCATAATTTAAAGCTGTAACATTTGTCCTAAGAGTGTTTAAGCAAATGAGTTGGAGAGAAAAAAGAGAGTGAAGAGTTATTGGAACGATGTGTGGGTGGTTTTACTCAAAATAATAACGAGAGCTACAATCAACTGATATGGAAGATCTCTCCAAAAGTACTTCCGGGTGGTTCAAAAACGGTGGAAATGGCTGCATATATAGCTGCTGGCATGTTTAATGAAGGCGCAGCATCACTTCTATATTATATGAAGGCAATGGGGGTCTCAGCTGGGCCCAATGCGCATTCGTATGCCGACAGAGAAGATGCACAGCGCATAAGGATCTCTGACTTGAGAGCGCATGAGAGCACGCGGGAGGGAAGAATGGCTCGCAGACAGCATCAAAATTGAATTATTAGAAGCTGCTACTGCTGCAGATGGATTATTATATGGCCCTGGAATAGATGACTCAGTGTAAGTTGAAAAAAAAAATTAACTACATGTAAAGTGCTTTCAAAACTTTAAACGCGTTTTTCTCGAAACGGTGTTTTCAAAGTCGGTGAGCAAGATTTCTCAGAAACGGCTGAACCGATCGGTCTGAAATTTTTACACAAGCTTCTTAACTATATTTTTAGTAATTAATCGAAGGATTTCCCATCCGATGAAAATTTCTTATTTTTTTAAACAATTAAAGAGCCGAATTTTGGTCAAAAATCGAACCTTTTGCTTTGGGTAGCCGCCATTTTGTCAATAAATTTTTTTTGCTAATTCCTTCGATTAATCACTAGATTATTTATTATATTAATTAAATTTATTTGGTTTTTGCATTTTAGATTATTCAGTCCAGAGATATCGTGCTCACCGCAAGAGGCCTTTTTTTGCGGACCTCTGCAAAATTGGCAATATCAACGTTCCCGATAATTATTTTTGGCAATAAAAAATATGTGAATATAGTTTAAGGTTGTCATAATATACCTGCTAAGTTTCAAATCAATAAACCAAATAATTTGCTTAGAAAAAAATTCTTGAAAAATACGTTTTTTTCGACCTCCTAACTGTATATAACCCCTTAAATTTATTGTGTAGGTGTAGTGCAGGCTGTAGGTTCAGTTAAATAAATTTTTTGGCATACTAGAATTTTCTCATGCACATCGAGATTTTGAAATAACGGTAAAAAACTGATTTTTTGAGGTTTATAGTGTTAAACAACTACATGTCTTAAACTATACACCTTTCCAATGGTGTACTACATGTTATAACATTTTCGATCCTATCTTTGTGTATTTTAAGGGTAAACTCAATTTTCTTCCCAAAATTTTCGACTTTACCGATGATTGCTTGCACTATTTTCTTTGAAAGCTACATCTACAGTTATACAAACTGAGCATATAAAACGCACTTGTACCCAATCCGCAGAGTTACCAAGACTTCTTTGCAATGAAAACTTTTAATTTAGTTTGCTTCAGACCCAAGTAGTACAGTTAAGGAAGGACAGTAGTTAGGAGGGATAAAGAGAGCTAAATCGCTCAGCGATTCTAGCTGCCAATGTCCAAAGTGTCTTAGTCTACTCGATCTAAGTGTTGGACACACACAGAGTAAGTGTTCCAACGTTTCTGGAGTGTCCTCTTCCTTACAACTGCTGAAGGTACTGCTATAGGGAATACCTAATCTGGCTGCGTGTTCCCCAATGGGCCAATGCCCAGTGATGGCGGCTGTCAGTCTCGAAAGGTTTTTACGGGAGTTTAGCCCTAATGTGGGCGACCCTAGCACTCATTGGGATCTGAACCGCGAATGGCTGAGATTCATCCGATGAACCCCGTCTACCCAGCTTGTCAGCTTGCTCGTTCCCGGGAATATCACCTGGGACCCATTAGAGGCAACTTTACTACTTTACTAACTTAAATTTGATAATTTGGTCACCCAGCGCTTTAATGGAAGGTTGGCTGTCTGAGAACCGATCTGTCCTGAATCTCCAGCTGCACCAGTAGTTTGCACTCCACTAGTACAGAATTGACTTCCGCCTTAAAGACACTGCAGAGATCCGGCAAACGCAAGAACTCTTCCACTGCCAAGTCCTCCGAGTTTACCGCAGAACCCACACCACAATCCAATAGTTTTGGTTGTTTTGGTTTTTGTTAAAAAATAAAATAAAAAAAAAAATCTAAACATAAGTGCACCCCCTACTCTATGGGTGCATGCGAACGCCATTTTTAGGGTTTTTCAACCCCTTTTCTCGAAAACCTGACGTGATGGAAAATTGTTGAACTCAGATTCGTATTCAGAACGAAAATTTTCTTCGGAAACACTAGGTCCCATCTTATTCGCAAAACTGAAGCAGGGCTGGGTAATCCAACGATAAGATTCGTCAATTTAATTTTCAGTAAAGAATAAATATTGTATTAATACTTACTTGGACTTTTGTCATTGGAACAAATAGCACATACTCAAATTTCGTCGGCAAAATGACTTTAAAAGCTCTGCTTCCTTGCGCTTGAGATATGAAATATAAAAAAAAAATAAACGTTATTCTCAGTAAAACCGAAGTTTTAATACTCTGTATACATGCGGTGAGTTAAAACAAGGGCAAACGTTAACTTGGGTAGAACGAAAGTAATTAATATAATTCAAAACTTAAAAAGGGATAATTTATATTTGATCATCAGAGATGTATACAATTGTTTGCATAGGAAGGGCTTAAGCGCTATATAAGTTACATGTCAGTGGCTGATACGAATGTATAATTTGACCTTAACCAAATCTAGATACTATGCACAAGCTCTTATAAGTATTAAATTTGAAGTTAAATGATTAAGACAAAAACTCCGCTTTAACCCAAAATACAGCTGTATATTGGAATTCATGTAAAAAGAGAAGTAAAGAATGCGTTTCGCTAAACTATCTATTAAACTGAAGCATTGACATATAACAATATTTAAGCCAGTCAGGCAGAGTATAGTTTTATTATGTACATATAAATTTTCACACATTTTTAAATGTATATAAATGATAAATAAAATAAAAATATGTAAGTTTATCTTGAAACAAGTAAATTTATGTTAGGTTTATAGAGTTATATTTGTTTTAAAAACTAAGTGACTTGTATGAAACCATTATTTGATCGGAAAGATGAAGGGTAAATAATCTTTATCGAGTCCTTTAAAGTTTTTTTTGTTACAAAATTTAATAAAATAAATTTATCTACAGTCTGTCAAGAATGAGTTTCCACAATTAAAAAAAACATTTTCACTTTCATGGCTGATAAAACCACTATTTATTTACGAAAATTATTTTTTGTTTATAGAATATAGTAGTTTATGAATCAAAGAACATGATTGAACAAAAAATATTACCAGGTTTAGTGTAAAGAATGCGAAAGAAACAATAAAAACACACAAACAGTTTTGCAACTGTCAATAATGTCTTTTCACAGTAAAAAAAAATTATGACATTTCTTTCCATAATAAATTTTACTAATAAAATAAAAAGAAATAGGAGTTTCCTTGAAAAGATCAAAGTTGAAGTCTGTTTTTTTGATTTGTTAAAGTTGGTCACTTATTTGTGAGATCAGTCATATTTTTAAACTTCAAAATCTTTTAATTTTGGACCTTTATTTTTTCTTATTTTTAAAGTGTTTTTAACATTTTAATAAATTTATAGGGCGTGTTGAGAAATTTAGTGTTTTAAATAAATTTGAAGAGGATTTAAAGTTTTATTGAAAACATAAAAACATTTTTAAACTTTTTTTTTATGAGTGTTCATATTTTTTATTTTTCGTCACAATATGATTATTATTTTACCTTTATTTGATAAAAAATATGAGGGCTTTTAGTTCTCGGATCGTAGCTGCACGTCTTCTATCCTATTAAAGTTTCTCTTTTCATTTACGAAACCGCTCGTAACGTTCATAAATGAAACTGAGAAACGTAGGATAGAAGACGTGCAGCGTAACACTTTTTTTGACGATATCTCGAGAACTAAAAGACCCTCCATCGATTTTTTTTTTTATCAAAATAAAGGTAAAATAATAAGTTTTCATTATATTGTGACGAAAATAAAAAATATGAATTAGCTTATAGAAAAAAGGTTTAAAAATGTTTTTTGTGTTTTTCACATGAATTTTTAAACTTTTTAAATCCACTTCAAATTTATTTAAACTTTATTTTTTCAACACGCTCTATAAATTTCATTGAAATCGGTTAAGAACTCTTTAAACTACAAGAGTTTGAAAATAAAGGTCCAAAAATTAAGTGACGTAATTTTTAGAATTTTGAAGATTTTTAAAAATACTTGACTGAGCTATTACTACCCCCAAATACTACAAATTGACCAACTTTTGAACAAAATCAAAAACTTGACTTGCAACTTTGATCTTTTTCGTATGGAAACTCCCAATATAAAGATATATCTTTTCAGAGAATTGTAGTAAAATCTGATGGCTACAACTTTGCAAAGAAAATAACTGTTTATCTTTTTTGTAGTGTCGTGTAGTGCAAGGTCAAAGTTTTTAAACAGACTAAAAAAACTGAAAAACTCATTCTTGACAAACTGTATGTGTGGAAAGTATTATAATAAAAACAGGCGGCACCAACACAGTAAATAAGTAATAGCCTACCTGAACAAACTTTGATAGTTTTTGTGCAGGACAAACGATCTTTGCTTCATAACTTTGATGTCCTTTTTCCCAGAATCCTTATGCTGGCCATTTTTAATTGGATTGGCATATAAGTTAGCGAATTCTTTTTCAGTACCAAGGTACAATGGTTTTATAAAATTGACCATGCTGTAATCTGGAAATAATTGGATATACAATTCTTAATTAAAAAAAAACTCACATCATATTTTAAAGCCCTATGCCGTCTTTTTCTTATTTTACAAGTTGAGAAAATATTTAGGGCAATTATAAAATTCATTATATCAAAAACAGACAATTGGTTTTTAAATAAAATTCCCAATTTATTTGATTATTTCCAGAAATGATCATTTGAAAAATATTGGACTATTTTTCTATCGCTTATGGGCATTTTGACCATTGAATAAACATAACATGGTTAGCTTAATTTTTAAAGGAACCGATAATGAAGACTCAACTCTTTTTTGATATATACGGGGTGTCACAGAAAATCTCTATCAGTTGGTTTGAAATACATTCTAAAATTTAATGAAATAGTGAATATAATAAATATAAATAAATAAAATATAAACCGTACTTTTATTTTTATAAATCTAGTTTAAACTAATTGTGAATTGTATTCATCATTTCATTGAGTTTTAGATCAAATTTTATAAATATAAAAACAAATATAAAAATATTCTTCGCCTTCGCATTATATATAAGAAAAACAGACGGAACTAATAATATTTATCAACATTCAAGTTTTGGGTAAGATTAAATATCAAAAACTTACATTCTTTAAGATTATTTTGTATTGGTGTACCAGTTAGAATAATTCGTTTCGGCGTTATAATCTTTGCAACAGCCAAACTAATAGCAGATTTGCTATTTTTAATAATATGCCCTTCGTCGCAAACGACAAGATCAGCTCCCTAAAAATATAAGATGAATTTATATATTTGTACATGTTTTATATAACATTCCTTAAAAAAAAAGAGAAAGCATTTTAATAAATATATTTACTTCGTTGGTAAAGCATTCTTACTATACACTCGCGGAAAAAAAGAGGATCCCTTAAAATAATATTGATATTTTTCGAAGTTTGTAGCTTAGAACGTAAACTCGTTACAACTTCAATTGAAATCGGAGACCCCATAATGTATATATATTTTACTGTTCAGCTCGAAGAGACGAATCGATTTAGCCATGTCCGTCAGTCTGTCCGTCCTTCCGTCTGTCTGTTGCAATGCGTTTTTCTCGTAAAGTTTTACATATATTGACCTGAAATTTTACTCCTTAACCTTTCTTTTTTTTATCCTAGGCAGTTTGTCAGAACCAAGGTGCCACGCCCATTTTTAGATATAGCCCCATACAAACTTACCACTTTTTTTCGATTTTTTGAATGAAAATAGTTATTATTTTTTAATGTATTTACTACAGATTGGGTAAAAAAAACTACTAAAAGCATCCAATATCAAAAGCAAGAGGCCACGCCATTTTTTAGGTATAGTTCTTATTTATGAATATATTCACTTCAATCTGGGTGAAATCACTTCTACTGTCATCCTATGGATCCCAAGGATCAAGCCTCTATAACTTACGGATACCGTACAAACTCACCTTACATTGTTTTTCAAGAAAATGAAATGCATTTTTAACATAAAATTTTACGTATAAAGGTCTTGATTTTGATTAAATTGAAACAATATTGTAAAATCCACCTGTCAAAAAATTACATACTACTGTGAACAAATACTAGTAAGACAAATCGTTTTAAATTTTCGGGGCATTAAGAATCGGTTTTTTTTTAAGTTGGTAGGACCTTATCTGACTTCTTTCGACAATTTTTGAACACTAAATCCTTGATCGGGTTGACGTAGTTCTCATCGATAGACGTGGATGGACAACCAGGACGCTCACGGTCTTCAACGCGTTCCCTGCCTTCTTCAAATAATTTGAACGAACTAAAAACACTGGCTCTCGACAAAACATTATCACCAAATGCTTTTTTAAACATATCTAATTTAGGGTAGCCGAAAAACCATTTTTAAAACCAAATTTAATTCAACTTCTTTGTTGAATTTTTTTCACTCATTGTAGGTTAGGTTAGAATGGCCGCGACGTCACCTAGGCCATAAAGGCCGATTGTGATATCGAACCAGCTCGATTTCCTGCACCAATATTGACTGATGCAATCTCCGCCAGACTATCAAGAAACGGCCTAGCAAGCACGGTAAACCTTATTCTACCAAGGGCTGGGCAGTTGCAGAAAAAATGTTCTACTGTCTCCTCCTCTTCCTCGTTTCTACAGCTCCTACAGAAGTCCTAGTCTCTGCCATTCTGATTATTTCCTCTTTCACTCGCAGCTTCAGAGAGGCCATGGGAATTCCAGTCGAACTCCTCCCAGGAGGAATAACGGAATTTGTACCTTCTCTGGTCATCTATCTGCTTCGCAACCATCTTGTTGAGAGATGTGCGGCACTGGGAGATAGTTTTGGATGTATTATTGTAAGAGTCAAGTGCTTTTAGAGCAGCCTGACTATCCGAAAAGATGTGTACTTTTTGCCTACAGCCTGAGTGGTACCCCAGATAATGCATAGGTTCGTGTATGGCGATCATTTCAGCTTGAAAAACACTGCAGTGATCTGGAAGTCCTGAAGGATTCTTTAATCTCCTGGTCCGGAGAAAAAATACCTCCTCCTACCCTTCTCTCGAGTTTGGACTCGTCTGTGTAAATATTAATGGCGTTGGTTTCATAATGGGGTAGGTCTTCCCATTGAACTCTTGTTGGGATAGAAATTTTGTACTTCTTACCAAATGTTGGGTATGATGTACAGTAGTTAGTGGCTGGTGGCGAGGATACTAGAAGGTTGAGTATCTTCCATAGTTGTAATTGAGCCAGCCTGCTGTTTCTCTGATTCTCATAGCTGTGTTCGTTGCCAGTTCTTTGGCTATGAGATCTAGGGGTAATAGATGTAGGAGAGTATTTAGTGCATTAGTTGGTGTGGTACGTAGAGCTCCACTAATGCAAATCTCTGCACTCCTTTGAAGCTTCTGTAAACGTTTGCGGTTGGTCACTTTATCGAGTGCTGGCCACCAGAAGCATACTCCATACAGAAGTATTGGTCGTACCACTGCCAGTGTACAATGCAAGGTATAAACCCCACCTTCTGCTGATGGCTTTTTACACGTGAAGAGCGCCATGTTGGTTTTCTTAATACGCTCTTCTATGTTTTCGTTCCAGTTTAGCTTTTTATCTAGAATAACACCTAGATATTTGGCACTGTCACTGAAGTTTAGGGAGATGTTGCTTAGTTTAGGTGGAACTAGGGTCGGAATCTTATATTTCCTAGTGAAGAGTATTAGTTTCGTTTTGACGGGGTTGATGCTTAGTCCGCATGAGGTTGCCCAGGACGATAAGCTTTTTAGTGCTGATTGCATTAGGTGACAGAGTGTTTGAGGGTATTTTCCTCTTATTAAGATGACTACGTCGTCCGCGTAAGCAATCACCTGGTAACGCTCCTCCGCCAGACGCCTCAACAGCTGGTTGACTCTCCCAGCGTAGAGTTAACTGCTCTGCTGGTATGCATAAAGCGTATAAAACTAGGAAGGAGGCGTCGACTCTAACATCCGTTAAGGCACCAGTGATGGCCCGGGATGGACATTGTTAAAAGCTCCCTCTATGTCAAGAAAGGCTGCGAGAGTATATTATTTTTCCTCGAAAGATTTTTTTATTGTAGAGGTGACTATATGGAGTGCTGTCTCCGTGGATTGTCCTTCAGTATAGGCGTGTAACTCATTGTAAAAATCGAAAATATTTATTTTTTTGACTGAAATACGCATGCCTTATTAACTACTGACGCCATCAACTTATGAAATAAATGGCCGATTCTTAACGCCTGGGAAGTTTAAAACGATTTATCTTACAATTTTTTTCCACAGTAGTAAATCATTACCAATATATTACTTTAAAAAACAAGAAAAAACGTTTACTTCGGAGGAACCGAAGCTTAAATACCCGTCACACGAATATAAAATATAAGTAAAATAAAAAAAAAAATAAAATAAATTAGTAAGAACTATACAATTGATCTTAAAGCAAATGTTTACAATAAGTAATCTTAAAGTTAGGATAATATTTACAGTTTGGTATAAATATTCCGTGTGGTAAACGGGAGGTCAAGAAACTACCACAGCAGGCTCAGCTTAACGTAAGAGCCGTCCAAAGAGCGACTCCTCGATGTTAGGTTGGTCGGTGGTGGTTACCAACGACGAAAAACAAAAAGGAACCCGTGAAACACACAAAGAATAAAAGTGTACCAAATGCAATGATTGCAAGTCTCAACAAAAGTACTCCAGATGGCAGACACTGAGGTGTTAGTCCACCCGTGGATAATTCCGCGGCAGGGGCAAGAACTCTGGAGGCACAAACTACGGTTAGAGCAAAGAACATGATGACCCCGAAATCGATATAACATCGATGGAACATCCGAGCACTCAACAGGGATGGTGCAATAAAAGAACTCGTTACCACTCTTGACAACTCAGAGCAGACATTATTGCTATCCAGGAAATGCGGTGGACTGGTTACGGTTGCATAAACTTAGCAACCTGTGACATCTACTACAGTGGCCATGACAGGCAACACATATTTGGATGCGGCTTCGTAGTAATAAGCTACGCAAACACGTATCCAGGTTTACAGCTGTAGATGAACGTATCGCCTCGATCAGAGCTACTCTTTTTCAACATTAGCCTTATATGTACAAGCCCCGACAAATGATAAAATGAGATGGCGAAAGATGAATTCGATTAGCGGTTGGAAAGCATCTACGACCGTTGCCCCAAGCATGACATCAAAATTGTCATCGGTGATTTCAACGCACAAATTGGGAGAGAATTCTTTTGTCCAACCATCGGTAAATTTACATGATACCACTAACAGTAATGGCGAAAGGCTAATCGACTTTGCTGCGGGCAGAAACATGATCATATGTAGTACCAGATACCCACATCACGATATCCACAAGGCAACATGGCGAGTCGCGACCTAAATATCCATACTCAATTAAATCACGTGGTGATTGATGTCAGGCATTCTACTAGCGTAATTAAAGTAACAAGCGTACAGAGGTCCTAACATCGACTCAGGCCATTACCTTGTTCTAGCCAAGGTACGTACTAAACTCAGCACAACGCACGCCAAGCGAGCTACCATACAACGACAGCTAGATGTTGGTAGTTTAAAGTCACATTAGAGAGTCGCTACTTTCTCAGAGATTTTTACTAAAAAATCAAGTGTATGACTGAAGGTTATAAGCAAGGAGCTTCGTGCTGCAAGGAAACATGGTAACAGATGTCCAGGAATCACCAAGGCTATGGGGGGCCACTTCTCTACCCTACTTGGGGTACAATACCGCTGGTGGAGATGATGAATATCTGGGTCCTCCGACCGATGATGGGATTCCTATTAAGCCACCAGACTATGACGAGGTCTTAGAAGTCATACAAAGGCTTAAAAATAAAAAATCGGCAGGCGTAGACGAATTGGGCAAAAAATTATAAAAATCGATAAATCGTACTCAGTAAATTTGGGAACAGTTCCTATACTAATAATATGACGACCAAAAATGATTCAGATGGTTGATAGAGAATAAAATGACGATGTTACCTTTTGTTATAAACGTAACTATTAGACTATCAGAACCAAAGATATCAGCATTTAAAAATAATATTGAAAAAAAAATTTTTAGACAACAATATCTCCAAAACCATTCAACTTTAAAAAAAAAAATGATTTCATTTTTGGTTTCTACATGAAATTTTACATTAAAAATACAATAGATCAAAAAAGTTATACAATGCACATTGGGCGATTTGACGATTTTTCTGGCATAAAGTCAAAAAATTGATTAAATTGACTAAAAAGAAAATTGGCTTCCGAACTTGCTTTACAAACTAACTTCTCAACTCCATTACTTTTGCATGCAGTCTTTACCTCTGTTAAAAAAAGTAAAGATGTATCAATGACGGAGCATAAACCAGAAAGTCGTGAATTAAAAAAATTAATTGGACAGATTCCCATTACGACTACTGATGCATTAGCGTTCCTATTGGAGAAAGGAATTACAAAACACAATACATAAACACAAAGCAATTAAATAAGGCACACGGCTGCGAAATGATGGAAATGATGAGATAAGGAACGCCAAATTACAGTACAGGCCTTTAGGAATTAGCATTACGGAAACTATGGCAAAAGTCTTATTACAAAATTTTTGAACACTAGTACAACTAGTAGACTCTTTTCAACGAATCATATGGATAAATAGAGCTCCACAATCAGTAAGGTTTTGCGGACCTCTAAAAATTGAATACACTAAAGAGAGTAATCCCAAAATCAGAGCCGAAAAGGAAAATTTGTATATGCAAGTAGCAGACTTGGAAGCGTATTTATTTAAATATGCAAATATTTCAGTAAACTTTGAGACTAATTTGACATAAATTGATGGAAAAGTATTAAATGTAATAACTGGAACAAGATCAAGTCAATGTTGCCCAATATGTGCTGTCAATCCAAAGAAGCTTTTGGAAATTACAGATTTTGGTTCTGAAATTTTCAGACCTCGTTCTGATGCTTTGAAATACGGTGTGAGTCCTCTGCATGCGTGGATTCGATTTTTGGAGTTTATTTTGAATATATCATATCGAATTGAAATAAAAAAGGTGGCATATAAAAGGCGATAATAAAATTAAGATGCTTTCTCGAAAAAGAAAATTCAACAAAAGATATGGAGAGAAATGGGCTTACACATTAGCGTGCCGAAACAGAACGGTAGCGGCAATAGTAATGATGGAAACACCGCAAGAAGAGTCTTTGCATATACAAAGCTTTTTGCATTAATAACATCCTTTGACCTTTCAATTTTGTATAAATTCCACTTTATATTAATAGCAATATCGTGCGAATTTACCATCAACACAGAAAAATTTCGATGTCTTTGCAGTCAAACGTTTTCGTTATATATGAAAATGTATATCCGTGGTACCCAATGTCACCAACTCTCCACAAGATTTTGGTTCACGGTTCTGATATAATCAACCTGTGCTTGGTTCCGGTTGGATGTCTAGGTGAAAACGCCTCAGAAGCCCGCAACAAACTCTACAAACTTGACAGACGCTCTCACGCCAGGACTAAATAATCTTGCAGACGTTAATAATAGAGCTATGGACTCCTCCGATCCATTGTTGTCAAGCTTGCGGTTAAATGAAGGGCAAAAACAGATCCGGAACAATCCCCTAATAATAAGTCTTTTGGAGTTGCCTTCGTCGTCATTTGGGTCAGATCTTAATAATAACGACTCGGAAACGGAAGCTAATTCTGATGACGAAGATGATTGCAATGAAGATTATTCTATTGTTTTAGATGAAGAGGAAATATAATGTTCTTTCACTAAAAAATTGTTAAATATTAATATATCGAATCTTTTACTGAATATGGGAAGGGGATGTGACCATATGGTGTAATTAAAAATTGAGAATAAAAACTATTAAATCTACCTGAGCCTAACTATAAATCATGCTATGATTCAAGACTCTAGCTTTATAATTAGATTTTATATAAACGTTTTATACTTTTTTAAGTGGGGTGGGAAAGGGAGGTAAAGTCGTGGTCCAAATTCGTAAAAAAAAATATTCTTAATTCTAAATTAATCTAGCTTACATTCATGCCAAATTTGAAAGCTCTATCTTTAAAATTGTACTTTATGCTAGAAAAATCGTCAAATCGCCCAATGTGCATTGTACAAATTTAAATTAAAAGATAGTTATGTATAGTTATTAAACGTATATAAAACTTAACTCTTTTCAAAAAGTTTTGGCGCTATATAATCGTTAATATACACATAAAAATTTCTTCAGGTCAAGGGCTATCCAACCTAATTGGGAGCAATTACTCCATGCTTTCCCGGCTATGCCCTTTTAAATATCCGTTTTTAAGTACCTGTATGATAAAAAATGACAAAATAAAACTTTGTGATGTATTTAAAAAATATATTGGCCGTTAAAAAATATTGGGGATCAAATATAGCTACTAAGCCTCTCGCACCTTCCGATAACCCATTAATGACAGAACAAAAATTGTTAAATTTATAAACTTTTGAGTTTTTGAATAAAAATAATATAATAATAAAAATAGTTTTTAAAATAAATTCAAGATTTCGTCACCTTAGGTCCATCTGCTATATTTGATCAAAAACGGTCAAAAGCAAGTTATTTTTAAAGTATTTGAACGCATTTTTCTTAAAATCTGGATAAGGCCAATTTCGTATTTAGCAATGAAAAAATTACTAAATAAGCCTAGTTCGATGGATGAATTATTTTTTTTTTTTGATAATGTTTAACTAAATACATAGAAACTGACCTAACCAATCGACCGTCATTTCATATGTAAAGTTTTTTGAAACTTTATAAGTCATATATTAAAAATTTAAAAGTCTTATATAAGGTCGTCAAAAATCTCCCTTCCGCCTTTTTGTCTTTTGAATATATATGTACCTAAATAGTATTTTAGATAAAATTGTTGTTTAAAAAATAATAATAAATGAAATATTTATATTGGAAAAGATAGTGAATAAAAAAACAACGTCAAATATGGGGTTCTTGTTAGCATATTTGTTTTTGGCATTTTAAATATTTAATAGTAAGAGTAACACTAAAATAGATTTAATTATATTCACCTGGTTCCAGCAAATGTTTATCAATTTTCTCTCTGATTTCTTGCAATCGTTGAGCACTTACGTTGCCACGGTTTTTGTAAGAGTGATAAAAAACAAGAGTTCTAAAGGCTTCATACCCCAACAATAGGCAACCTGAACGTTTATCTGTAGATTTCGACCATTCCTCCAATATATTCAGTTTTTCTGTTATGTCTCTAAAATTAAATGCTTTGATTAGCATATTGTAGCAATTAAGGTACTCACAGTACCCAATGCGATTTTTAACTGACATTATTTGCATACTTTTTAAAACAAGAATAGGTACAAAAACAATGTTTTTTGAGTTTAAGAACCCACTTCGACGTGATAGAAATTTTTATGTTCGTATTATAAAAAAGAACAAATACTGAACTGGTAAAACTAAGAGAAAAACAAAAATGAAAACAAATATTTTTCGAGTGAGAATGTTGTAGCAATTTAGATTCTCTTCGTTGGGACGTACCAAAGACTTTGTGTTTACCGAATTTTTAGTTTGGTGCCAGTTTTCAATTTAAAACGGTGGGAGGGAAGAAATTTTAAAACTTGGTTTGAATGGGAATTACCTCTTTTTATACCCGTTACATGTAGTGTTAACAGGTATGTTAAGTTTGTCGGAATGTTTGTAACACAAGAAAGGAAACGTGGTATTTATATACAGCCCTAGTCACCCGAAAATTCTAAGTATGTATACTGTTTTCCTCTACTCAACGAGACCTACAACCTACACTATAAGATTTCATAGCTATCTCAATAGAGACCAAGATATTCAAGTTTAAGTTTTGTGTAATTACTTTTGACGCAAAAAAAAATGTGTGTAATAACTTTTGACGGCCGCTACTCATTACTTCATTTGCTTGAATCTCGGTTCGATATACCGTTATCTTTTCCAATTAGACTTCGATCGATTCAGGATAGATCAAGGATTACAACAACAACACATATTATTGTCTGACAACAATAGCAACAGTAGGAAGAAGCTGTTTCTGTTGAATGTGCAAAAAAATTTGGTTGTGTAATAACTTTTGACTAGGGCTGTATATATATATATATATACAGCCATAGTCAAATGTTATTACACAACCAAATTTTTTTGCACATTCAACTTTCTTCCTTCTTCCTACTGTTGCTATTGATGTGTAATAAGATATGTTGTTGTAATCCTTGATCTATCCTGAATCGATCGGTGTCTTATTGGAAAAGATAACGGTATATCGAACCGAGATTCAAGCGAATGAAGTAATGAGTTACACATTTTTCCGTCAAAAGTAATTACACAAAACTTAAACTTGAATATCTTGGTCTCTATTGAGATAGCAATGAAATCTTATAGTGTAGGTTGTGGGTCTCTTCGAGTAGAAGAAAACGGTATGCTTAGAATTTTCCGGGGAACCCTTAGGGTCTGGATTTAGGGTCAAAAAACAAATGTTCCCTATTTTTTCACTTAAAGAGCAATATCTCTGTAAATTACAAACCGATTTTCGTGGTCGCTGGTTTCAAATCGTAAGTCACATCTCTAAGACTCAAAATGGCGGATCTAATATAGAGGACGAATTTATTAAAAAAAATCAATGTCATATTGGTGCTACCGTTATGAATAACTAAAATCTGACTTCAGATTCAAGGAAATCACAATATCTGCTATTTGGGGTCCGCCATATTTAAATATTGGAATAAAAATTTCATGAAAATATAGCTACTTCATTCGAATCAACTATAAAAACAAACAAAAATTCAGTTTTTATAAAAAAAACAAAATGGTAAAGGAGATAATCTCGGTTGAGAGGCTGTTTTTTTTTACCCTTTATGATTTGAAAACGGAAAGTGTTATTTGAATTCTTTTTTTTTATATTGTATTAGGAACATGTTAAAGTAAATAAAAGAGATAGGTTATTGTGTTCTTGGCAAAAATTATTGCCAAAACATTCGTTATTATTCCATTTAAAGAACACAATAACCTATCTCTTATTGGTTTTAAACTATAGTCATTCTCCTTGAACCTGCAAAATGATCCATTTACCAAATTTGAGCTAAATTTCAATACAGTACCCGTCTTTTAAAAGGTAGAAGAGATAGTAAAATGCGCTCTTCGGGAAAATGAAGGAAACTATCAGCTGCTCACTTTTCTCAAAGAACACAAGTTGAAGGTTTTGAAGTGCCATTAAATTTCTTAAATTTTTAAACATTCCTTTTTTCAATATTTATACATAGTATGTATGGTTCTTTTTCTTTTTTTTTTTTTTTTTTTTTTTGTATGTTTTTAAAATTTGAATCACATTATTCAGTTTCAAAGGTTTTTTTTTTGAGTTAGTTACTTTATGGTGATATTCTACATATTACATTTAAAGTTTGGAAGAAAATGGTGTTGAAAATGTTGTCACATTAAGAGAACTTTATAAAGTGAAAATTTTAGGGTTTTTATAAGGATAAAATAATGTTTATAACCAATTAATTTGTGACACCACTTTTTTCACTAAAGCTGCCAAAATAAGGGAACGAATCACATAAAGCTCACCAAATTTTGTTAAAATTCGTAAATTTAACTCTTTAATTCAAAAATTGGTCAGTTAGGTAAAGTAAAACAAATTTTACCCATAATAAACTGGGTGCCCATATTAATTTGGGACGGATTGTAGTGGTGGATACGTATGTTTAGTGAGCAAATCTCATTTTTGCGAAAACATTGCTCGACAAAAAAAGCGATATCTCCTAAAGTATCTCGAATTTCCAAAAAAACCTTTTCAGGACGATATTCTCAAATATCGTAGCTATAGAAATATGCAAAAAAAAAAAAATGTTTTTGCCAATCAAGAATACACCCCTAATTCGAATACTAAATTTTAAGTTTTCAAATTTCACAACGTACCACACTGGCACCAAATTCAAGACACGTCTTAACGAAGAAAATGTACCATGTGGAAACTTTGAATGATGAGAAAAGAAAAAAAAATTAACCATCTGCCAAAGTGTTTTAAGCTATTTAAAAAAAAAAAAACGCTCTTTCGCTTTGCTAAACAGGGCACTGTGAATACCTATAATATACAATACTTTATAGTTTTATGTTAATACTTACGATGGTTCGGCAAATGCAAAGACTCTTATGTTTCTGTTCTTTTTTAAAGGACCAAGCCATCGTTGTATCTCGTCGGCCCAGTTCATCACAGTACTTTTTGGACATAAGACTAGAATTTTGTTTGTTTTCAGTTCTGGGTAGCTGACAACTGTATGTATTAGTGCTATTAGCTAATTAAATCAAAGAAAAAAGGGACTAATAAAATACAAATTAAAATAAAATAGACAACATAATATACCTGTAATGTTTTTCCAAGGCCCATACAATGCGCCAGTATACAGCCAGACCCAGAATTTTTTTTTGAAGGATCTACTCCACCAAAACATGAGTCGTACATAAATTTTACACCATCAATCTGATGTGGCTTTAAATGCTTAACAATTTCAGGATCGACTCGAATAAACATTTTACTCTCTTCAATGTAATCAAGAATAACATCATCACTACTGATAGTGTTAGACTTATTTTTCAATGCTTTTGCAAGCAGGGCCTGCTGTTTTTCTTGCTTACGTATACGATCACTTTCAAGTTTCTGTGCTTTTCTGGTCTCATTTGCCAGCTGATCTTGTCGCAACATTGGCTTTATAATTCTTGATTTCTCTTCAACTGGTTCTACGTCAACAGTTTCGACATCGGAATAGTCACTTTCTGAGCTCAAAACAATTTCCTCATTACCATGGCTGTTGCGTTTTTCTGCTTCTGACAACAACTTCTCTAGCGACTTCACTTTTCCTTTTTTCTTATTTAACAAATTTTCATTTAACAATTCACATTCAAAATTTTCTAAAACGTCTTTTTCGTTTTCTTTATTTTCAGTAGGTATTTTTTCGAAGTCATTTTCTTGTTTTTCTGTTTCATCGGTTTCTTCAATATCACTTTCTTCGATCGTAAAAGTTTCTAAAAATTTGTCAAGAAGTTGGGTTTTATCGTGATCTTCTTCTTCAGCCGATGATTTTGATAAATCCTCTGAGCATCCTTCTGAAAAGTCACTGTCACTGCTGCTATCGTTTAGCAATTTGCGTTTAATTTCTGCATTATATCTTGACTTGTACTCATTTTCGGTGATTTCATCTTCGCTCTAGAAAAAAAAAATATATAGTATCATATATTATATTTATTAGAATTAGTGTCAGTCAATGCAAATAATTTGCCTAATTTTTAAAATATATTAAATAGACGTATAAAATCTATATTTATTTTGAAATAAAACGAATTTTAAGCTTCTATGGGGCCCTAATAAGTTTTTAAAATGATAAATACCATATAATATTACACTTATTGAGATCACTTTGGGTTGTTTGAAGATTTTTTTAAATTTGCTACAAAATTAAATATCTTTTTCAATTACTGAAAATTGGAATGTTTATTTTCAATAATAGAAAAAGATAGGAACAAAGTATTTTGACTGTCAGATTAATGTGACAAACGGTTACCTCAGTAGAACCTGAGCTGTGCCCATATTTAGGCGCAATATTGATATAAAATTTTATGCTAAAAATGTAGATATATTGTAACAATAACTTTCTTGAAAATATCAAAAACTGGAAGGTGAGTTTGTACAAACTCGAAAATGAGCTGTAGATTTGTATGTATTCATTACTGATTAAGTCGTTGGAGAGAAAGGCTTAAGTTCCAAATTTCAGCTTCTTATCTTTTAAACAGACCGAATGAACTACGAAGAAACAACGTGGAGACAAACATACAGACAGATGGACATGGCTCAGTTTGTCTCGTCGAGCTGAATAAGAATAAATATACTTTATGGGTTCTACGGTGTTTCCTTTCATGCGTTATAAACTTTTTGACAAACTGAATATACCCTTTCACACTATGTGTGGCGGGTATAATAATAACAATAACATGAAATTCCACGTCAGGCTGTTAGTTTTTTAATATGAAATACTTGACCTTCTGGTTGGTATTTCATAAAAGAATATGATTTTGAAATCATTTATATTCTAAATTATATTATTTAAAAGAACACATGTTTTCAATATTTAGCAAAAAGCAAGAGGATCAACATTTTAACATTTTTGATATGTTTTTTTTTTTTTTTTTTTTTTTTTTTGTACCTATTCTTTACAGCATTTACTATTCGATTTTATTGATGTACACACTTACTTGGTTATACATACTCACTTGATATACGCTTCGATTACATGAGTTCTTATCTTCATCTTCATCATCCGAAAATTCGATAATATTATTGTTTTTTTGAATCAATGCTTTTGTTTTGGGTTTATCACTTTCGGAATGTTTAGCTGTACAATAAATTTGTCGCTTGCCCAATGCGCTGAGATTCGTTAAACTGTAACATATTAAAAAGAAAAAAAAAACATTATTAAAACACAAAACTAAACAATTCCATTGGCAAAACTTAAATTTGATGTTAATTTTTGTCGGAAAGTTTGTAAGTTAATTTAACTTTTTTTCTTGTTTTATTTATTTTTTGATTGCTCTTTTCAACATCAACTCACCAGGCTAGAAAGATACAACCATTTAATTTAAAAAAACTGTGATTTCAACGCACAAATTGGGAGAGAAGAAATCTTTCGACAAACCATTGGGAAATTTAGCCAACAGTAAAGGAGAAAGGCTAATTGACTTTACTGCTAGCGGAAGGACCGCAAGGCAAAAGGATCATACCAATTTTTTGATTTTTATTTTTTTAAATTAAGGCTTATAAAATTTCGGTTTTAATCGTTATCGGGCTTTTTAAATAAAGTTCCTATTTTTTTTTATTTACCTTGAAAAATGAAAAAAAAAAAAAAAAAAATTGTGTTTGAATGCTTCCAGTTTTGGAGATAATACTTGAAAATAATCCAAAACACCTGAAACTTGTTCATTTACTATCTCTTGAAAATTTGTCAGGGGATAGGATTAATTTAAAAAAAAAATTTTATTTGTTATTAATAAATATATAAACAAAAATGATTTTTTTTATATATTTAAACAATTTTTAAACAAATATTTTTGTTTCAATTTGCTGGTGTAAGGGTACACCCTTATATAAATCAATAAATACATTATAAATAAGTAAGGTCAGACAAACGTATTTATTGATTTACATATATATGGGGGTACCCTTACAGCAACAGCTTACAAAAAAATAAAACTTTAAAAATAATTGTTCATTTAATAACAATTTGTTATCTTAAGAAAATCTCATCAACAAACGTTCATTGGATACAAATATTTAAAATTTAGCGATTATTGAGTATCTAAACAATGTCAAATTCAAAAAATCACTTTTGATTATATATAATTTTTTAAATTAATCCTATCCTACGACAAATTTTCAAGGGATAGTGAATAAACAACTTACATGTGTTTTAGATTAGTGTCAAGTATTTTCTTCAAAACTGGAAGTATTCAAACATATTTTTTTTTTCATTTTTCAAGGTTAATAAATAAAAAATGAAACTTTTATTTAAAAAAGCCCGATAGCTATAAAAATCGAAATTTAAAAAAAAAAGAACTCAAAAATCGGGAAAAAATTTCGATCTTAAAATAAATTTTTCCACGTCTACTTTTTTTGCCTCACTGTGCGGCCTAGGTATCCACACACAAATAGATAAAGATGTGATTGATGCTTCAACATCGACTCGGACCATAATCTTGTTCTAGCCATGGTACGTACTAAACTCAGCACAACGCATACCAAGCGAGCTAACTTACAACGAAAGCTAAATGTTGATAGGTTAAAGTCACAGCTGACCAACGCTACCTTCTCAACAAGCGTCTCCGGCCTGCTTCGAGAGACTCCTCCAGCCTTCGACTATATAAATAAAAAGTGGGTGTGTATCTCCAACTCATTTGCTATGGCAGTCAAAGAGTTTATTGGCTTTCGAACGATTATGCGGCAGCAACACGATCTGTTGTTGAGCGATATAGGGAGCAATGCCGCCAGCGGAGAAGGACTGGATACCAGATCGATGATGGGTGTCCAGTGAAGCCACCAGACTATGACAAGGTCTTTTAAACTAAAGCAGCTTAAAGCGAGGAGTTGGCCATATTTATGCATCAACTCTTATGCAAAATATGGACTGGTGAGCGAATGCCCACCGACTGGAGCCTTAGGGTCCTGCGCCAGGTTTTAGATAAGGAGACCCTGTATTCCGGAATAAGTCTTCATCTAATCACATATAAAATCCTATCAATCGTATTTTGTTAAAAGACTGAACCATTCGTAGGACATATAGTTGAACAGTACCAGTGTAGTTTCAGGCCAAAGAAGTCGACCATCAACCCGATATTCACACTACGTCAGATCCTGGAGGGGACAAAAAAAAAAAAAAACCGACACACAATACCTATTTGTTGACTTCAAATCCGCTTTTGACATGCCATCAAGATCAAAGTTCTATAAGGCACTGATTGAACTTAGTATCTCTGCAAAGATCGTTCGCCTTTGTATGATGACGCTAATTAACACCCAAAGAGGGTCGATGAAAATCTCTCCGACTCCTTTGATACTAAGAATGATTATACCGAACCTGCTGTATGGCTCAGGGGCAGGGCCATGTCATCTTTGGCACTGAAAACTTCGGAGAATCTTTGGACCAGTCAGAGTGGGAAATAACATCCGTATTCGCACGAACGATGATCTTTACTAGCTGAGTAAGGATATCAACATAGTTATAAACATGCAATACAAAAGGCTGTCCACCTGGGTCGGATGGATAGAGAGGCTCCGCCAAGAAGCACCCAAATCGGAGGGGTGAGGCAACGAGGACGTACAACGCTGCGTTGGGAGGAGCAGATCTATGAAGATATCCTCAAGATTATAAACTCAAATTGGTATCAACGACTACAACCACTGGTGCGAAACCCTACGTGCTGCCAAGGGAAATAATCGGCTGCAGAACATATATATATCTATATATACATATATATATAGGTCGCAACCTTCTAAAAATATGTAGGCAAGCAGCAGTTATCTAGTTAATACAATGAAAATAATAAACAATTTTTATAATCATATTCAATAAAACTTAAAATATATCAATATAAAACCAAGTTGTGCTGGTGTACTTATTATTTTGGCCATATATGTATATAATCACTCAAAATCGACTTTAACTCAAAATAAATATTGAGTAAAATTTAGTATTTTTATGTGCCTTTTTACAACCTTAATCAATTTTTATAGTTTAAAAATATATAGTCGCCCAAGATGCGCCTACCAAAACAAAATAATTAATTATAAAATAAATAGTTTTGCAAAATTATACACAAGCACGATGGACGAAGGCAGAGCAACTTTACTATAGGCAAAAAATCAATTCTGTAGGGCAAAACTGAATTTGGAAAATGTATTTTAATGATGATACAGATCTGCAAACTTAAAAGTCAATCATGGTTCCAAATGGTTTGTATCTCACTATATACAAACCATTTGTGGAATTTTGTGGGATCACAACTAAAACTCCAACTAAACACGAACAAGAGTTTATCAAAATACACAAAGAAATATATATATAAATATATAATTGTGCAAGAAGAATTTGACAAGAAAGTTAATTATTAATATCTGAATTTAAAGTAAGTACCTTCAACTTTAAAATTCATTCTTAATTTAATTCGGAATACTCTAGCAAACCTTTGACCACTTAGAAGTTCGAATTTGTTTTGAAAAAAAGCTTACTAAGCGCATCTGCGTTACGAATGTGAACACTTTTTATGCTTTCAATGCTATTTTCAAAAAGTCCCGTTATATTTTCAGACAAAATCGGTTTGCCATAAAGAAGATTGGACATTGGCTTTTTTGTGTTTTATCGTATTGTATATTTTGAGTGAGAATATATGTGACACAATAAAATTCGAATCGGACCTAACTAGAAAAAAGCCAATAGGTTTCTGGCTTGATTCTATAAGCACTTTCAGAATCTGAACTCTAAATTGAGTTTACATCCAAAATCGCGAATTATTCCTATATTTTTTCGATTTTGATGCAATAGATGCAGTTTTAATGCCGGTTATACATAATGTAAACGGGTATATTCAGTTCGTCCGAAAGTTTGTTTCGCATTAAAAGAGGTCAAAATCCCATACAAATCTACCGCCCATTTTCGAACTTTTGTATGGAAATACTTATTATTTATAAATATATTCTCACTAAATTGGGTAAACACACTTCCTATGTCATCCAATGTCAAAAACAAAGTTGACACGCCCATTTTTAGGTATAGCACCCATACAAACTTACCGCCTATTTGTGATTTTTTTTTTTATGTAAATAGGTATTCTTTATGCATGTATTAACTTTAACTTGCATAAGAACACATCTATCATCCTATATCCTATATCATCCTATGCACACATTATCGATATGATACGGATCGGGTCAGCATTAAGTTTCGCCCTATACAAACTTATCTCTCATTTTCTGATATTTTCAAGAAAAATATAATATCTGTATATTTAACTTAAATTTTGATACCAATATTATGTAAAAACTTGAGTTGTATCAGACCGTTGATCCCCACCCATCTCATCTCGAAGTTCAATCTAAGCCAGTGATGATCACTCATAAACTATTTAAAGATTCGTGTGACGAGTATTTAATTTTTGGTTTCTTCGATGTTAAGGTTTTTCCTTATTTCATACCTCTTGATTCTATATTTATTCTTTTTGTCTTTTTAACATACAATTATGCAAAAGAAAGCAAAGCAAAATTCCCATCGGATCGCGAGTTATAGATAAAAGTTTTCAAGTATTACACAAAATACATATAGTACGATAAAACGCGAATACGAGCTAAACTTAAGAAACCCAATTGGAGCGATGCTTCTTTAGATAAGGGACTTCTTTAGGAACTGAAGTCGATATGGATTTTACTGTAACTATATATATATAGTTTTTTAAAGTTGGGTTGTTGAATTGACCCTATTCCCCCCAATAGAAATTGAATACACAGGCCTAATGTTAGGCTGGTTTCCAATATATTTTTTTGATTACGAGAAAAGTGGAGGTAAAGTCTTGTTTTGACAGTTTTAACTCCTACTTACGATTAAAGTAAGCTTGAATCTTACAGTACAAAAACCATATAGGCAAGTTAAAAAAACATTTTTTTTAACTCTATTTTTTTCAAAATTGTTTTTTTTTTTTTTTTTAAACTTACCTATATGGTTATTGTACTGTAAGATTCAAGGTTAAGTGGAAGTCTCTAGCACATCTGCATTTCGAGAAATGTAATAGAGTTTTTAAAAACACCAAGTTTTTTCAAAATCATGACATGATGGTCTCTTTTGGAGTTGTGTTCAGCGCACAAAAATACATCGAAAGCCAGTCTTTTATTAAAAAAAAAAAAAAAACAATGTAAAAGGTAAAATTCGGTGGAACCAAATCTTAAATACCCGTCGTGTGTTATTATCAGTGGCTTAGCAGAACTTTCAAATACAGATATTAAAAAAAAACATTCGAAAATAGTCGGTAAGTTTGTATGAAGCCTATGGCAAGAAAAGGGCGGGGAACATTGGTTTTAATATTGGATGATAATACCCAACTTGGATTCAATACATTCCTAAATAATAACTATTTTGTGTGGGGGATACATCTAAAAAAATAGGATAGAATATTTGTTTTGACATTAGAAGTGTTTTTACCCAATTTACGTACATAATACGTATTTTTATACCAAAATTCGAAAACGGGACGTCATTTTGTCAAGTTTTCAAACTTGACCTGGTCGTTTCCGAGAAAATCTTAAAATTCAAATACCAGCCAAATATCTCCAGTAGTCTACGAAGACATCTCTTTGACTTAAACAAACAGACAGACATGGCTAGATCCACTCGTCACATCGAGCTGATCAAGAATATACTTACTTTGTGGGGTCTACGATGTCTCCTTTAGTGCGTTACAAACTTACCGACAAACTGAATATACCCGTTAACACTATGTTTAACAAGAATAAAAAACAAAGTTGTTCCATACGTAAGCTTTTTGAAGTTTTTTGTGACGGGTATTTGAGCTTTTGAGCTGAGGTTATACCGAAGGTTTCCGAAGGTTTAAAGGTTTCCTTTCTTATTAAACTATATTTAAATTTAATATACGGGGTCCTGCTCAATTGGTTCAGTAATTTATATACATATATTTTTGTAATTTTTTAAAATATTTAAAAATTAGGAATAATGGTCAGGAATTGAAATAACATTCTCGTGGACTTAAAAAAAGACTTATTTTTTTTATTATAGAGCAAGCAGACAGCATTAATATTTATATGATAAACAAACATATTTATGTGGTAAACATACCGTTCTATTTCCTTGTCGGTGTCGTCGTCCGAAGATGAAGCTTTAAAATCTGTCTTATTTTCCTTGCCGCTGTTGCTTCGCACCGATGTTGAAGAGTTGTACTCTGAATCAAACATATCAGACTGAATGTATTTGGAAATGTCAATTCCATCATCGTACTCCTGAAATAAATCAGTCAAACCTAATGCTGGGGGAGTACAACGAGACTGTTCCAAAGAACTAGAAAAACTTGAATCAGATTTTTTGCTTTGACAATCATCACTCTCATCACTATTTGAATCTGTTGAGCTAAAACTATCCTGCAGATGCTTTTGTTTAATATTGCGACTCAGTTTCTTCTTAGATCTCTTAGTTGTTAATGTTAAAGAATTTGTTTGCAAGTTTTTATCGGCGTATCTCGTTAGGCTGAATAAAGATTTTAATGTTTCTACTTTTGATTTTATGAAATGATCCAAATTATCATTAGTATTGATTGTATTCGATGCAAGTAAAGCATTGCAATCATTGTATAGTGTTTTAGCAAAAACCATTAGTTTTTGCAAAACATCTTTTGGATCGCTGACTTCTTTCGCCTGATTGATATTAGAAACTTTTAAAAAATTGATGCAATCAAATTCCAAAGGCTCAGAACAGTATTCGGGTAGTGACATAGGCGATTTTGAACCATCTTTGGTTGTTCTTGATATCTCCTTGGACGAGGTTGATGAACAATTTTGTTCTAATAATTCGCGTTCAAACGAATTTATACCACAAACTGTTTTTTCCACAAAATCATTTATTTTATCCACGTCTTTTTTCGTGGAATTTGTGTTCGAGTCCTGAAGCAGCCGATTGAGCAAAATTTCACGAACGTTTTCTAAGCAGTTATTATTTTGAGAGATCACAACCTCTTGCGACGTGTAATTGTGATCACTCATAATATCTGATAGAACGACGTCATGCTCTTGCCTGGACTCAATCAGCTTTTGATTTGGATCAGTCCATTCCTGACTTTGAAAAAGACAATCCTCTTCAGTTTCTTCAACTCCGCAAAATACATCGACTTGGTTCAAATGTTCATCGTTCGGCTCTTTTAAATAATAATAATAATCATCAGCCACATGAACCTCCGAAATCTGTTCTGGTTCTATAGTAATCTCAGATTTAATTGTAATTTTACATTCACCGGCCAATTCAAGATTATTCACATTGAATTCATTCTGTTCTCCGCATTGTGATTCTCTGTTTAATTCTATACAGTTGTCCTTATCCATGTCCAAACCTACAAATTAGAAGTTTTTAAATTTAATTATATTTTGTTTCATTCAAATATTGTGTTTTGACCTGACGTACAGTTATAATCTATATAAAAGTTTGTGAATATAAATACTAAAACTTATTCCAACACAATTAATAAACAACAAACATTTCTCGTTCTTTCTTGAAAGCAAAACAAAACCAAGAAACTAGTAATATCGATATTGTTGACGAAATGAATATTAAGCAGTCTTAAACCCACTACTAAAGTAACCGTCCGATTTGAACTATATTAAACCGGTAATGAATGAGGCATAAATGGTTCGTCCCGATTATACCGTAGCCAAACTTAATTCTTTTGCTTTTAAAACACCACAATTTTTTACCTGCGTGAAGTTCGCAATAAATAGCTATAAATACTGGTATTTTTAGGTAGAGGGTGATTCATTGAAATAGTTAGTAATTCTGGTATTTTTGGGCACAGGGCTACCCATTTAAATAAAAATGTTTTTACATAATTTATGATTAAAACTGAGTAAAATATAATAGAATGAACCAAAAAACATTATAAGCATGTAAGTAGGCCAAAAAATGTTTTAGTTGTAAACTTGTAGATACCCGGCGTGTACTAATACGTTGTACGGGCGTTTCGGTTGCTCTTTCATCTCTTTTCCGTTTCGCATCTGCTATGTTTATTACAATTTCAGTTCATTTTGATGGAATTTTTACTATTTGCTTTTTTTTTTTTTTTTTACATCGCAACCAAAATGGGATGGGGCTAACTGAAAAGCATACTAAAATATACCACTTTATTATCTTACCCAAAATATATTGGGGAAAGCTGCAATCAGCTGTTTTTTTGTTGTTTTTTGTTTATGTTAAAAAAGCCAAACATTTTTGTATGGGAAATTTAGAAAATCTACTTCTTAAGTGAACCGAATATGCGTTAGGCATTGTTTAATTAGAATTTCAATTTACTTGCATTGTTTACTTTCAAATGTAACCGGGTTGAGTTTCATCAGTTGGACGGTTTTGTCGTAAATTGTGGACATAGAAACATTTTTTCTATTTTATATATATAGGTATATATATTTAAATTTTTTATAACATATTTCTTGATAAACCCTTCTTTCAAATTATTCAAAAAGTGTAGGTCTCGATATGTTTTGATCTTTAATTTGAGACATTAAAGTTAAAAAAAAATTTGATTTTTTAAATGATTAAATAAGTATTTGTTCATTTGATTTTTATTGCTAAACCCTTACTTCTAAATTGTTCAAAAAGGAGAGAGGTTGCCAATATGAGGGTATGGAGCTATGGGGTTCAATTCGTATTGATCTAATCCTTAATTATATTGTATATATATAATGCACTAAAGCCGATTGTCGGCCTTGGCAGCACGTAGGGTTTCGCACCAGCGGTTGTAATCTAGTGCGACTCGCTACCAATTTTGGATACCGATCTTGCAGATGTTTTTCAAGATCTGGTCCTCCCAACGCGGCGGTTTGATTCACGTTTTGCTTCCAAACCTTTCTTGCTGGAGCTTCTGTGTCTATCCGACACACGGATTTTTTACTGTATGTTCCTGACTATGTCGATGTCGTCAAATATCTCGTACAGCTCATCGTTCGTGCGCATACAGTTGTCATATTCCACTCTAACTCCACCAAAGATTCTCCGAAGTATCATCCTCTCAAATATGCCCAACGCCGACTTATCCGATTCTGTCATGAATCATGCTTCTCAGCTATACATCAAGACAGGCATTATCAGCACCTTGCAAAGTTTAATTTTAAAATTTCTGGACAAAACTGTACTTCGCATTTGCTTACCGAGACCAAAATAGCTAGGGTTAGCAAGAGTGATTCTTCGAATAATATCCTGAGTGATGTTGTTGTCGTTGTTTAAATCTGATCCCAAATAGATGAAGTTTTCTACAGCCTCAATGTGAAGTTCTATGTACTCAAAAACTGTCTGCGTCGTGCAGATTGTCTGCGGGTGGATGCCAAGTACTTCATCTTGTTCTTTCGAATATGGCGGCCCTATCTCTTGTAGTCTTCGAGATAATCGTTTTCATATGGTAGACGTCAGGCTGACGGATCGACTCACCTTTCATAGTATATACTTTATAGGGTCTATTTATTTCTCCTTCTGCTTGATATATATATTGTACCCTGTTCGCTTTGGAAACAGCGCATAAAAATTTTTTATATTATATATTAATTAAAGTATCTACCGACGTGATATTATTTTCGATATTTCATGTTTTTATACCCTGTTCCCAAGCATAAATGCTATCTAGTTTTTGCTTACTTCACGCATATAAATTATTAAATAATAAAGTTATTTCAATTAATCACCCTGTGTATAAAAATACAAGTATTGCTAACTTTACGCAGGTTAGAAAATTATGCATAAATTCGCCAATCACATGTCATCGTGAACTGAAACTCTTGCATTTTAAAAATCGACAGACCTTCGCCAATCATATGTCAAAAAATTCTTTACTCGCGCACTATACTCGGTTTGTTTACGTTTCTAATTTATGGTGAAAAATATGAAATCCAAAAGTAATAATATTAAAAAAATAGTAGAATGTTAAAAGCAAAAGATTCAAATTTTGCTTCAAGGAGAATACCTGAAGCTAAATTAAAAGAAACTTTGCAAATTCTTGAAAACGCGGACGAACCAATATGGAAAATAAAAAACAAATCTTGTGTGCCACCCATCCCAAAGAATCCACAAAATGATATAGTTTTAGATGCAGAAATGGCACAGAAGTTAAACTATGCTAGGCAATGTTTGTTGCGAAGAGATTGGCGTAATTTGGCAAAGATACTGGCATTAAACTGTTTCATTGATTCTCCTCATACTGCCATTTGCTTTCCCACATTCTTGAAGGTAAAAATATGTTGTCCAAATTAATTTTAACCAGATCATAACTTATTTTATAATTTTTTTGAAAGAATACCCAGCAATGCTGGACTGCCTTTTTTGTTGACTAACCCATGACCAGTCAGCTGTAGCAGTTACGGCTAACCCACATGCTTGGTAGTTGTATTTTTCTATACACACATGATTAACATTGTCCTTCAGAGCTGACGTAAATCTGCATAGGACAGTCACCGACAAATAGGTATATACTAAATGCATATTTTTGTATTTTATACATTCTTGTAAAAGTTTATTTTTTGTTCGTAAAAGAAAACATAAAAATTACTCCTTTTACCCTTTGTTAAAGAAAATATGTCTTCTAATATATAAAATTCTCATGCCACAGTGTTTGTAACAATACTCCTCTGAAACAGCTTAACCGATAATGGGACGTAAACTATTTTTCATTGCCCTAAGTAGGGTGGTGGGCGTTGTCCCCATAAAATCAATCATAAATTCATCTAAAAATTCCTTAAAGCAAGTCAGTCAACCTATTTCAATGAAGTTTTGTAGATGTGTATTTTTTTGGTCCAACTTACAAGATGGGATGTATGTATGTAGTTTAAAAAAAATATACACTGAAATTTTTCAAAAATTTTGAAAATCTAGTTTATCAGCTATTTCATATCAAATCCTAATAAAATAAAATAATATGAAGAGATTAGCAGTATCCCATGAAAATTAACTCGATAAAATTTGTTTATTTTTTGGTTGGTAAACAAAATACGGTTACTCTTTTTCTTGATATTAGTATAAGTCAGTCTATTCACATTAATATAGCTTTAATTTGTTTAAGAATTGTTCAGTCATCTGATAAAATTGTTGAAACAGTTGATCATAAATTTATGGTATCCAGCCATTCTTTGTTGCCAAGTGATCGCGATTTTGGTTTGATAGAAACTAAAATTAAAAAATCGAATTATTTATACATACCTGAGCACTATTATTATTTAATAGAATTATATAAAAAAAAATCCATTTTTGGTAGTACAAATGGCTGAGAAAGATTTCATTTCAACAAAACAACTAAAAGAATCAACGAATAATAGAAAGAAAAACACCAATGCAGAAGATGTTTCTTGGCTAAAAATACAATGGATCAGATTTCTAAAAAATGTCCCGTATAAGATGTTGGATGACAATACTGAATTCAAAGTATTAGACCTCTCACCTAAAAGAGAAAGACATAGAATATACGAAAATATTGATTCGCTTCCATTATGCACAACCATTAGACCAATAACAGAAGAAAAACGTAAAGATATGATGAATTTACTACCCTATATCCCATTAATTTTTCACAAATACTTTATTTCCCTAAATACTAATAAATAATTTACTTAGTTACAATGGAATGAGTTTGAATAAAATGTTAATTACGAATAAAAATGTTTACTTGATGGTATAAGTCATTTATAAAGTCATGGAGTTAATTATGAAAGTCATATAAGTCATTTCAACCTTTCAAAACCACATTTCCTTTTAAAAATGGTTATAAATTTCACAATCATAATAAATACCTGTTTGTTGGCCCTACTTTGTTGTCGAGAAGTCATATTCCATAATACAAATATATGTTTTAATCGTTTAATATGCAAAACTGTAAATATCTCGAAACAATGAAAATATGACTTATACCACTTTCAAAATCAAGGGCTCATATATACATATATACATTAATGTGTTTCTCTAAAATGTCTAACATTGTGGCATCATTAAATATTTTCCGATTAGGAAACAAACATTTTTCCTTAAGTTGGTAGGACCTATTTTTTTTGGTATCATACCCATTTTTCTGAACCATATATAGGACAGGTATTATCAGCATCTTGTACAGTTTAATTTTTGTTTTTCTTGACATAACTCTACTTCGCATTTGCTTACCGAGACCTAATTGGTCTTTCAAAATCGATTGAATTAAACCAAATGCAATTGCAATTTTTGAGCACTAAATCCTTGATTTGGTTGACGTGGTTCTCATCGGAAGACGTGGATGGACGACCAGGACGCTCATCGTCTTCAACGCGTTCTCTGCCTTCTATGAATAATTTGAACCAATCAACACTCGACAAAAAAAATTATCACCAATTGCTTTTTTTGACATATCCAATGTTTGGGTAACCGAAAAACCATTTTTAAAACAAAACTAAATGCAACTTTTTTGTTGAATTTTTTTACTCATTGTAAAAATTGAAAAATGTTTTTATGTTGTTGACTCAAAATACGCACGCCTCATTAACTACTGACGCTATAGTCACAAAATTTGACATAGATGTCAGTTAAGATCGTATCAACTTAAAATGCCCCGATTCCTAATGCCTGAAAAATTTCAAACGATCACAGTAGTATGTATATATTAGGGTGCTCCAAAAATGTATGGAAAATAATTTTTTTTTTTTTTTTTCAAAATTATGCGCTCACCCCCTAGGAATGTATAATATTAAATGGTGTATTATACATGGGATAATACTACATTTTCGTATATTTAATGTAGAAACCTGGAAAATAAATATTTTTTAACCGAATAACGATGTTTCTCTTTATAAAAGATCATACAATAACATCCAATCATTTATAATTTTATTTTTAAAAATTAATTGTTTTTACATTTGCTATATGGTGGTGTTTTATGGTGATCACTTGACTTATATGGCATTTAAAGATGATTTTTGGGGTTTATTTTTTTGTTTTGCTTTAATAAGTTCGTTTTTAATACAAGAAATCAATCAAAAAAAGTTTATTCGGCTCTCTCTCTTTTTGGAGGCTGAAATCAGGAAATGCCATATTTTCGGAGGTGTGCAAAATAATAGAAGTTTTTAGAATTTGTTTCTGAAAAGTGAAAATTTGTGTTAGGCTTCAGTTATAACTTAAAATTTTGTGTTGTTACCTTAGTATCTGGTACTGTAGCCATTATTACTGCTTGACATTGGAATATTATCCTAGCAATCCTTGCCCACGGTCTTCAGCATTCGTACAGTTGTCGGTTTCATCACACCATAGGTTTTCTATCGGATTTAAGTCCGGTGACTGCGCTGTAAATTTCTTTTAATCGATTTGCCTTAGTGTAAACCATTGCTTTGCCAACTTGCTCGTGTGTTTTGGATCGTTGTCCTGTTGGAAGGTCCACTTTAGGGAAAATTCCATTCGGCGTAGGGCAGAATACTAATACGTACTTTTAAGCGTCTATGATGCCCTCAATTTGGAAAAAAAACAACCTACATTAATTTTAACTCCACCATGTTTCACGGTATGCTTAACATATTTGGGATTGTATTCTTCTTAAGTGTTAAGAGTGGGACAACTCTAGAACGCCTGGCATATAGCTTAAGATATCTTAGAAGTCTGCAAACCGTTGATGAATCAACCAGCTCCTGGATAATTTTCTTTGAAGTTAGCTGTTATTGCTTCTTAACCATACGGGCTATCTTAATTATCGCATCATTGTCGATTTTAGGTTTTCGGACTCGTGTTTCCAGATTATTTTGCCCATTCTTCACATTGGCATTCATTTTGACTGAACATCCTACAACGTTTTCAATAAATTTATAGGTTTTCCCTGTCCAAGTAATCTTTTGATTATGGCTCGTTTTTTAGCAGCATAGAGCATTGCATTCCACGTCCCATTTTTATCAGTCTCAATATTTGTAGATTTAATTTTTTTGTATGCAACTTTATTAAAATCAATTAATCAATAAATGCAAAAAAAAAAAAAAAAAAAGTCCGCAAACAGCAACTTTCCATATGAAAATGCTTTCACTGCTAATATTTTGCACACAGCTGAATTTATAGGATTTCCCTACTGGACTTCCATAAAGACAATGAAATCAAAATGAAACAAGAAAAAAAGTTAACTTCGGTTGGACCGAAGCTCATATACCTGTTACACATCATTTGTCGTGGATAGATCTTCGTATGAAGCATTTGTATTAATTTTTATCTTAAAATAGTAAACAAATTGAAAATATTCTTAAAAAATTAGAAATTCGCGGTCCAATTTGAACCAATTTTAAACTGAAGAGTTGTCATGATTTAAGAAGCATTTGTAACATTTTTTGAAGCCATTCACTTTATAAATACAATGTTTTCTTATAAGAATTTGACAAAATGTTGTACTTTTGTATGGGAGCTATACCTAAAAGTAGGCGTTTCGAGTTATACAAAATAATGCATCAAATTTTGCCATTTTTCATACAAATTGTATGATTTTGAAGGGTTAAAGTTATTTAAAAACTGAACAGTACTTTATATGAATAAGTGTACATTTTATGGTATCAAATTAAAGGTAATGATATAACCTTTCAGAAAAGTATTTATTTGTTAGGGTTGTCATCATAAATATAAGTAGTAAATTAAGTTTGTTATGGATGTTCTTATTATTTTGTCCAGCCATTTTTTGATAAGTTAAACATTTTGATTGATTTGAAATATTGTTTTTAAGTTTTATCATTGTTTTGTTTTGTTTATTGTTGTATATTATCGCTATAATGAAAATGAATGAATAATAAAACTTAAAATATTTCAATATAAAACCAAGTTGAGCTAGTGTTCTTATTATTTTGGCCATATGTGTACCTGTTTTACACTTTGTGTAACAGGTATAAAAAAAATGTTTGGGTGTTTAGAAAATGCTTTCACTGTCACCACAAGAAAAGAAATCTTAAGAAATTGCAAATGTAGGATGCATTTTTTTTGAATCGCTTTTACGGGGCCACGCGTACTTCCTTTCGCTTACTTTTTAGGTCCTAGTAAAATGTATATCGTATCATTTCCCCCATACTTGTAAAAGTAGATGAAACTTTGTATATATATATAATATGTAAATAAAAGTAGATGAACTACATAGAAATACATATATACACAGAATGTTTAATAAATAAGGGGACTTTTTGTTTAAATCATGGAAGATGTAACGCCTTCTATTCAACGTTGACAACATTAGAAAGGTACAGGTCTCACCTTTCAAACGCATCCAATTTCATGTAAATTGACTTGACAGGTTAAAAAGTTACTCGCTTTTTGTATGTTTTGTGCTTGTGTTGTGTTCCATTGTATTTTTACGACACAAGCACAAAACAAACTGTCATTAAAAAGCATACAAACAAACACATGTATAAGGTTGTCAAATATCTCCCTTCAGCTTGGACGAAGGAAAACTTCAAAATAGCGCGAATTTCAGCGTTAGTGAACTCCATGTTTACACGTCTATAACTTTTAAACGCAGTATCCAAGCTAATCATGCATAGCGTCGTTTTGTAGTTTATGTCAAGACCTTTCAAATGATGTATAGTATTGCCCGATACGATCTGTACCGCTTTGAACATAGCCGCGAAATTCAAAAGACAAAAAGGCGGAAGGGAGATTTTTGACAACCTCATATAATTCTTCACACTATGTGTGTCGGGTATAAAAACAAACAGCAATCGCGTAAATTCTTTTACTCTTTTTAAAGTGTAACTTTCTGCTTTGCAAAGACGTTAAAAAGTTTTAAAAAATCGGAATTTACCTTTCCAACTATCATGATCTACTAGATCAGACCAACAACCACTACTAGGTCATTTCATAAGTATTTTTAATTTAGTTTGTAACACTTTGTGATTTTCAAATGATTGCAATAATTTTTGGCAAAAATACCGTATTTAATATCTTTAAAATTTTTTTCAGTATGCAACGATATGCTTAGCACACACCCATGATTCCCTCTTAGAAACTTTTATTAAGACGATTCTTCTATCGACCAACCCATCGGAAATGCTGGAAGCTTGCACTTCATATCCATGGCTAAAAACCAAAGACTAATAACATCTAGCAAAATATAGCCGCTATAAAACTCAATTCTTAAAATACAACTTTAATAATATAAATAAAAATTTTAATATCTTTTTGTCTATTTTTATTTTTAATTGTAAATAATTAAATTTAAGAAAATATTTTAATTTTTTTTTAGTAAAATATAAAATATTTGCAATTTTTATTAGTAAAAAAAAACTCAAACAAAATGAGAGGTGAAAAATATATATGTAAATCTTAATCTACAACTTAAATATATTCCTTCAAATTGGCATCGCGTGCACTTAAAAACACAAATTCTCACATCGCAGCTCTCACCTGCTTTTGCATTTGCAAGTACACTATAAACATTTCAAAAAAAATAAAAGAAAATACATTAAAAAAGAGCAAAATCCTCCGACTATTAGAAATACATCGCTTAAGAATTTGTTCTAATAGACATCCTCTTCCATAGAAAAATCTGACGTCTCAGCAGCATAAAGAGAACTGAAATCAAATTACACACAAGATAAAATCTTAAAAATAAAATTGTATCAAAAATAAATATGACATACTTGACAGCGCGTATTGTGAAGAATACAATGCGTTTTAATTTCTTATTATAGAAGAAATAATTGAAAGACCAAAGACAACCTGGTTCACCAAAAGGGTCAGAGCTTAAATCAGGATTGTAGCTGTATATGTCACATTCTGACAAATTCACTTCGTCATCGACTGCGGACCACAAGGGTTGTCGTAAAACTTGATATTGATCGCCAGCCAATGCAGACAGATTTGAATGAACTGAATTCATGACCCATTGAAGAGATGGTTCCTTGCTAAACTCATGTGACTATAAGAAATCAAAAACATGTTATAACAGCGGGAATGTTTTAAAAGAGTGCCAATGGCATTTATTTCATACCTTTGCGTCTGAGAAGTCGTAATCTGGCTCAAATGAAGCATTTAATGTTGCAATTAAATAGAACAAAGTCTTTCGAGAAATTGTGTCACACAAAATGATGCCCTCGTCTCCAGACTGACTATTGTTGCGATGGAAGTTGGGTGAAAGATCAGCAAGAGTTTGTGGTGGCGATAAAGCTTGCAAATCGTGGGGACCAATGCCATGGGTTTCGGCAGTAAACCGCTTATAAAGGGCTTTATCTGCGGCTACCATTTTACAAGAATAGCTTTCGATGCGACCAAATACGGTAATCCCACCTGTCTGAGGCATCAACAAAGCATTGTTGATCGCTTCGAAGCGTGAACTCTCTAAAAGCTTCATGCTCCACTTTATTTACTTTTGCTTTTTACCTTTCTGAATAACTAACGAATTTATGCAATTGCAACCAATGAACAATTGGATTGTTTAACAGTCGGGGTGGATATCACACGATTTAACTAACTTTGAAATTGCTTTACTTAACGATGCATATAACTTATTCAGCTAAATTATTGAATGCGAAGAGGCCACTGTCGTAACAAATCTCAGTGGATCCCTAAGCGCAGTTTATTGATTGTATTTGCGGCAAACAAATAGCTCTCGTTGGATGTATCGGTGTAAATCTCATGGCCCCAAGTGTGTTGCAAATTATCAGGTTTCTAAACATGGTATTCGGATGCACAATAATTCTTTTCTTAACTGATGCTCTGTTTTGACAGATATTGATTAAAGTTGAAATGTTTTGGATCCTCTTTGTTAACATTACACTAAAGCGTTTGTTTGTTTTCACTTTGTTTCACACCCGCACCACACCCGCAACCAATAAGAGTACGAATGTATATTTGTGTTAGTGTTTATTTTAAATTATGCAAGTGACCTTCAAACAAAGGAGTATATGCGGAAATAAAATGGCGACCGAGAAGTTTATTTTTTTTTTTTTTTTTATTGAATTTTTAAATATTGCTTTCAATATTCAATACGTTTTCAATATAGAAAACGTACGACTCATGCACATAAAAAGTGCCTAAAAAAATTTGTATTCACTTAGTTTTGTTAAGAGTGTTCAGAATCCATTATATCAGACATATTTATTTTATATTTTAAAATTTCGGGGTTTTCACATAAATAGAGGTATCAAAATATAATTAATTATTTGATTATGTATAGCACAACTGATTTATTTCGTAGTTGTATATTTTTATATTTTTTTATAAATTTATAAACGCGGAATACTTTTCATATTTGACTCGTTAGTTTCGTAGCGATTACTCGTATTGCAATAGGAAAGCAGTACACTTAACGGCAAATAAACTGCTCAGACCGTCTACGCAAACATATGTCTGAAGAGACCGTCTAAAAGTGTGTGTTGTTGTTTTTATGACTGTGGAAGTGACTGAATTAGTTCTTTATATAAATATTTTCGTTGAGAAAGTATGTGTTTGAGCGGATTAAACTAAGTTGTTCGAAAGGTTTACCACTATGCTTTAGATTTCTTAAACCCTTTGTGGTAGGGGCAAATCCTTCGTCAATCCACAAACAATGTAAAATCCATGTCCTTTTTCGGTGTGATGCCATTGGAAGTGGCATCTAGTCAGAAGTTACATTCCATAGGACTTGAGAAATGGTATACCTTGGTGTACCAAAAATAATTATCTGTTGGCAGTGTCGAAAGGTATACACCAATTGGTATACCATAGAAGACTTTAGTGGTCAATATTGTTATTGATATCAATAAACAAAAATAAAAACAAGAAAAAAAGTTAACTTCGGTTGGACCGAAGCTCATATACCTGTTACACAACATTTGACATGGATAGACCTTCGTGTGCAGCATTTGTATTAAATTTTATTTCAAAATACTAAACAAAATAAATATATTCTTAAAAATTTAGGAATTCGCGGTCCGATTTAGACCAATTTTAAACTGAAGATTTGGCTTAATATACGAAGCATTTGTACCATATTTGAAGCCATTTGCTTTATAAATAAATTTTTTCTTATAAGAACTTGACAAAATGTTATTCTTTTCTATGGGAGCCATATCTAAAAGTGGGCGTGGCACATTGATTTTAACATAGAAACTACACAGGACCTAGAAAAGCTAAAGTTTAAAATTTCAGCCCAATATCTTTAAAACTGAGCGAATAAACCGCGCGCAACACACAGACAGACGGACAGACGGACGGACGGACAGACGGACAGACAGACGGACATGGCTAAATCGATTCGTCTCGTCGAGGTGATCAAGAATATATATACTTTATAGGGTCTACGATGCCTCCTTTAATGCGTTACAAACTTTCCGACAAACTGAATATACCTGTTTACACTAGTGTAACAGGTATAAAAATATAAAAGCATTCATTTTTTCCATAGTTCAAGTACAGAGTTGCGATGCATCATAGAAGTGGAACTTATTTACTTTTTCGAATCAATTGGAATCAATTTAGTTTAATTTAGTAATTTTGATCAAGTTTTGTTTTTATTTAATTTAAATTTTGTTAATTAAATTGAAGAATTAATAATTTTATACTTAAATTATAACCACAAACTGAAGCTTTGATATGCGAACATAGTTTTTAATTCTCTTAGAATTCAAGGAGGCGTCTTTTTTTGTACGATATTTTGCATTAAATCGTATTTTTGTTTCCTGCTTTTCTTTTTCCAGTCTACTTTTTAAGGCAAATAAAATACCGGCGTTAATCTGAGCACATGCAATATGAACACATAGCATCGTTGTCTTTGAATACATTAAACAGTTTGATCAGAGCTGCTTTGGTCTGTGTAGTGTGTTGTTGATTGCGCAGAGTATTTGGTCCTTTATAATCAACACGATGACTGACATTGTAATGTAAACATGTTTGTATATTTCCAAAACGTATGTTCAATCAATGAGACCAAGAATGATAGAAAATAAGATTGCGCCCATCGAGTGTTAAAAAATAATTGTTTTGCGCATGTACGCTAGAAACGCCAACAGCAGATTATAAGGTAATTTATATATATTTATTTTTAAATTATGAATGTAATAATAATTTAATAATTTGTAGTAATTATTTTATTTTATGCAGTGAAAATGGATAAATAAATTTTAACAAGAATGTACATATATATTATTACAAAATTTGAACTTATACATATATAATCTACATGTATCACATTACAATTTATGTCATACATTGCGCTAAAAACGTAAATATACAGTCATCGCGTTATCGCGTTAACAATTTATCGAAAAACGCGGAACGGTGTTTTCATTGCGTTTTAGCGTTAGCGTTCGAGTTAAAACAGCTGATTTTGTTTGTTATGTAGTAAAAAAACTGTACAGGTAAAAAAATGTTTTTTTTTTTTTTGAAATGCAGATTTTTTATATAACGAATTGATGTAGGTGTTGTTCCTTTAGTAACTGCTGTCCAATACGAGCATGATAAGGTAATCCGTCATTTGAATATATGCAGCTCAAGCTTTTATGTAAATGTTTATTTTTTGCGGTTACTTTGTCAGCTGTTTTCATAAGTATGCGCAACTTACGATTGCCAAATTATTCGAACCGATTAGAGAAATCGGTTTGAAATCGGTGTGAAATCGGTTTGAACGCGTGTTATCGAAAGTCACGTTCAAAATTAACGCGTATTTTTCCCATACCTAACTGCCTATCTTTTTTGTATACGATTTAACGCGAGTTTGTCGAGTTTTTAACGCTAACGCGGAACGCGTCCCTAATGGAAACGGGGCCTACCTCTGTCCATGTTGGCCTTTTACAACCAGATTTTAACTTGGCTATTTGTCCATTAATAAAAATTAGTGCTAGTATTTTCTTCAGATTTTTTTACCTCATATTCTGATTTCTTAAGGCGCTATTCCATTTCTTCCTTTTCGTAGGCATGTATTTTTTGAATCCATACCATTTCTGCCGACTGTTTATTTAAAAGTTTTCTAGCGAGTGGTTTTCTTTTTTAATAGATTCTCTGTAACAAAATAATATTTTTATGTGAAAGAGCACCTTTGTGCAATGTGTAAAAATTAGAACTTATGGCTCAGATTGTAAATTATGTTATATATATATATATATATATATATATATATATATATTATTGTTTCCTGCTTCTCTTTTTCCAGTCTACTTTTTAAGGCAAATAAAATACTGGCGGTTATCTGAGCATATATATATATAAAAATATATATATATTAGGGCGGGTCGTTAAAAATGTTTTTTTTTTGAATTTGGGACGCTAATAGGGCGTGACGCTAATAGGGCGGGATGCTAATAGGGCTTAAAAGCTGTGTTCACATATCCAGAATGTGGGTACACACCTATTGCTGTACGACAATGCCTTTCGTCTGCGCATTGACGATGAAAATTGAAAATTTACCTACAATTTTCGATTTTCATCGTCAATGTGCAGACGGAAGGCATCGTCGTACAGCAATCGGTTTGTGTAAACAAAGTCTGGATATGTGAACCCAGCTTTTGAGCCCTATTAGCGTCCCAAATTCGAAAAAACGAACGACCCGCCCTAATATATATATATATATCTCAGAATATGAAGAAACTTAAGAAATCAGAATACGAGGAAACCATTTGTATAACTGGCAATAATTTTTACTCATGGACAAAACGCCAAGATGTAAAAGGCCAACGTGGACATGGGCAGACATTACCAAATCATTTACATTTTATGCTGCTTGTATCAACCTATATAAACTGTTGTACTTAAATTATAATGTGATATATGTAAATTTAATATAAGGTTAAACTATATAACAAAATGTATGTACATTCTTGTTTAAATTTATTCATCCATTTTCACTGCATAAAATAAAATAATTTATAGTAACATACATTCATAATTTATAATAATAAATATATAAACTACCAAATATTTCTTTTATTCTTTTAATTTCACTTTTAAAAACTTTTTCAACATTATTATTATTATTTGTTATTATTATTTATTAAACTGTAAGACAGAATTAATTCTAAATTACATTTTATGAAGCCAGAGCAACGGAGGCCTTCAGGCTAAGTTGTATTATATTTACATAGTAATATTTAATTTTTTCATAATTTTAATGAAGTTTTGGATATTGAGGTGGTTGACTTCAGCTATAAGGAGATTAAGTGTGGGGATATTCATGGAGGTGCAAAGATTAGTAATTGATTGGCATTGGAAGATGAGATGTTTTGTAGTTAGTGTGAATTTATTGCAGTATGGACAGATAGGTGGGGGTGCTTTGTTAAAAATATGCTCATGTGTAAGTTTTGTATGTCCAAGTCTGAATCTTGTGTATATAATTGCATCCTTCCTGTCTGTTACTACTGGGATGCATGATGGCTCTCTTGTTGGATTAATGCTTTTGTAATAGTGTGTATATTCATTCCAGATTGTTTTTAGCATTTCTTTGGTGTTTAAATTGGTTAGTTTGTTTATATCTTTTTTATTGTTGGTGTTGTGCAAGTGTAATGGGGATCGTGCAGCGTTTTTTGCTGCTGCGTCTGCTTGTTCATTTCCTTTAATTCCAACGTGTCCAGGTGTCCATAGTATTTTTAATTTTTTTTGATTTGTGATGATTTTGTCTCGTATTTTATTAATTGTGGGTTCGTTTTTGTTAGGGTTGTTAATTGCTAGAAGTGTGGAGAGTGAGTCTGTGCAGATAATGTGTTTTGTTTTCTTTGTTTTATCTGCGAGCTCTACCGCGCTGAGAATCGCTTCTGCTTCTGCTGTGAATATGGAGGTGTGACCAGGTGTAATAGCAGATTTTACTATTTTGTTGTCCTCGGTAACTACGCTGAAGGCTGTAGTAAACTCTGTTTTTGAGGCGTCAGTGAATAGAAATGTCCATGACTTATAATCATGCCTGATTTTATAATAGCTTTTTTTGTATGTTTCGTTTGTTGTTATGTCCTTTTTGTGTTCCGCAAGGTCAAGCATAATGGAGTTACTATTGATTGTCCATGGTGAAAATTTTTCTTTGTATTTTTTGGATGGTGCTAAGATTATGCCAAGAGCTTCCGCTTTTTTAATCATAATTTCAAGGCTTGAGGGTTTTTTGACGGTTCTACTCCTTTGAAGTTGTTTAGTAAGCACATTGTGTAATGATGATCCTTGTGTGTTTATGATGCTTTTTATATTTCTGTTGATGCTCCATTGGAATCTAGTGTTTAAGTCTGGTAGTCCAGTTTCTGCCAGCATATTTTTTATTGGGGTAGTTGGGAATGCGCCTAGGGAAAGTCGGATAGAGGAGTGGTAGGGTCTGGATAATTTTTGAAGGTTAGTTTTATTTGTTTTACCATATATGCAAAGGCCGTAATCAATTTTGGAAAGTATTATGGATTTTGTTATGTTAATGAGAGATGTTGTATTACTTTTAAGCTTAATACTACTTAAACATTTAATGATATTGAGTCTATTATTCAATGATTTTCTTAAAGTAATAACATGTTCGCTAAAATTATACTTATTGTCAAAAATTAAGCCTAGAATTTTATGGTTCTGTGTTTTTGGTATGTTTTGATTGTTAATCGTAATTTCTATGTTAGTGCATTTGTGTTTTTTACATATATGAAGGTGTGTAGATTTTTCAACTGATATTTTAGTGCCAGTGTTATTGCACCATTGGTGTATTTTCGTAAATATATTGTTAATCTGGGTTTGATATCCGGAATTTGGTTTGAAGATGAGGCAGAGATCGTCCGCGTACATTGTGTGAGTGAAAAATTTGTTTTGATTGATTAGATGACTTAATTGGTTGAATGCAATGAGAAAGAGTGTGACCGACAGTGGAGATCCTTGTGGGATGCCGTTTTCAAGTTTCATCTCGTTTGACAGGGTATTGTTGACTTTAACTCGCATTCTGCGGTTGTTGAGGTAGCTGCGAATATAGTTAATAATTTTTGGACCGAATTTCCATTCATATAGCTGTTGTATAATGCAGTGGGCTCCAACTCTGTCAAATGCTTTTTCCATATCGATTGAGAGAATGGATGTATGGTTTCTTGTGGCGAGATTGTTGCAGATATAGTTGTCTAAGATCAGGAGTGGTTCTGTGGTAGATCTATTTGGCTTGTATGCGTATTGGTTAGGAGAAAGAAGGTTTTCTTGGCTGATCATCCACATGATTCTCTTTGAGATTATTTTTTCTAAAGGTTTTGAAAAGCAAGTGAGCAGGGATATTGGGCGGTACCCGTTCAATAAGTGTTTTGGTTTATTGGGTTTGTTAATGGGTATAATTGTTGCTATTTTCCATTGTTGGGGGATGGTGCTAGTGTCTAGGATTCTATTGTAGAGTTCTAAGAGTTTATTTATGGCAATTGGTGGGAGATTTTTTAAAATTTGGTAAGTGATATTGTCATATCCCGGTGTGGATCCCTTAAGGCCATTGAGACATGATTGCAGTTCAAGAAGTGTAATGGGATTTTAGATGATTTTAGCTCTATTTTTAGGGGTGTATGTGATGGGTGTTAATGCTATGTGTTGGTTTTTATTTTGTATAAATGCGTCTGAGAAGTTTGTGTCTTTTGAGTATTCAGACCAGGATTTACAAAATGCATTAGCTATTTTTGTAGAATCTGAGGTGTTGCCTGACTCGGTTTCGATTGTGTGAATGTACGTGTTTTTCCTGATACCATGAATAATGTGAACTTTGTCCCAGAGCACTTTGGTGGTTGTTCTAGGGTTAATGTCTTCAGTAAATTTAGCGAAGGCCTTTTTTTGAGCTATTTTAGCCACGTATTTAAACCTTGCGTTTGCTCTTTTGTATTTTAGCATGTTTTCTGTGCTTAAGTGTTTTCTTAACACCTTTAGGCATTGAAACTTTTCCTTTTTTAATTCTTCTAGTTCCGAATTCCACCAGTATATGGGCTTTTTTTCTGATTTTATTTGGGTTGTGTATGGGTATTGCTTTGTTCGCAGATGTCTTTATTATTTTAAGTAATTTAGCTGCAGACTGATTTGTGTTATCTGTTACCGTAAGTTTTTGTGATTGTTCCTTGACACTTTCCTGAAAAAGTTCCCATTTTGCTAAGTGAAGCTTATACCTTTTTTCTTTATGACCTATCTGGGCGGTTGTTGTGGGAAATAATTGTATGCGTATTGGGAAATGATCACTTCCATAAAGGTCTTTACAAGTCGACCAGGAGGCATTTAAATTAAGCGGTGGAGCGCATAAAGTTACGTCTATATGTGTGAAGGTGTTGTGTGTTGAGTGGTGTGTGTGATTGCCATCATTCAGGACAATTAGATTACTGTTCTGAATAAAATTTGCAAAAACGTTTCCTCTTTGGTTACCTGAAGGTGATCCCCACAATGTATGCCAGGCGTTAATGTCACCCAATATCATTACTGGCTTATTGAAGCTGTTTATCAAGTCGTGTAGGTCCTGTTCAACAAACTTTTCGGTTGGAGAAATGTATATATTAATTATTACAAAAGGGATTTTGGATTGAATTTGTGCAGCTATTGCTAATACTTTTGATTGACAGTTTAATATTTTGTGTTCGATGTTTTTAGAGATAAGTAGTGCTACTCCTCTACTGCCTTTGCGCGTTTGTATATCTATGTCATTTTGTTGATATAGTAAGTATTGGTTTTGTGCATGGACTGTTGTGTCGTTGTTGGTGAGATGGGTTTCTTGTAGAGCTATTATCTGAGGTTTGAATTTTTTAATTAAAAGAGAGAGATTATGGTATTTATCTTTGTAACCGTTAATGTTCCATTGCAATAAGTTAAGTGTCATAATGTTGGAGAATTAAACATAAAATTGGCCTTGTTGTGGTATATATTTGTATAATCTCTTTATAATTAGGCTCCTTCCGCTATCCCGCTATACTACACTTCAATGCATATTTGCATTGAAGGCGATCGCTGGAGTAAGGGGGGAAGGCTGGGAGACTGGATTTTATCATAACCCAACGTCTCTTCCATTACTGTCTGTATCAGAGAGAGTTGAGTTGTGTTGATTGAGTGATTTATTTGTTCTTATTTCTTTTTTGCAGTATTCGTCAAATTCTGAGTCGCTTGTTGTTATTGTGTCTTCGAGTTTTGAGTTGTTTGTAATCTTGTGCGGGTTCGATTTTGTTTTGTTTAAGCTTTTGTCTTTGATTGCTTTTGCATAGTCTGTGTTTGTAAAGTCAAACGCTTCACTGCGAGTATTATTGGTTTTGTTTTTTGAGTCGTTTTGATTCTTTGAGTTGGAAGATATTACTTTTGTTGTTGCTGTAAATTCTTTCGTAGCGGCTGCTTCGGAGTAAGTTTTTTTGTGTTCAATGTGGGGTTTAAATGTTGCTTGTAATATTTTGATTTTGCTTCATACATGGTACATTTTTCTTTGGTTTTTATCGTTAGTATTTCTTGAGCGTCTTTATATTTTGGACATTCTCTGCTGCTGGCCGCGTGTTCCCCGTGACAATTTATGCAGTATATACGAGTACATGCGATCGGTAGATGGGCTGGAAGGCCGCATGGATCGCAGGTGGTTGCGCCTTTACAATACTTAGCTGTGTGTCCCAATATTTGGCATTTTTTGCACCTCATGGGGTTTGGGATATATTCCTTCACCCGAGCGACGTGCCATGAAATTTCAATTCTTTTTGGTAGATTGTACAAATTAAATGTGAGTTGAACCACACCTGTTGGAGTTTCTTTGCCGTTAATTTGCCTAGAATATTTATAAATATCGACGACTCCCTGAGATTTAAGCTCTTGGACTATTTCTTCGTTTGAAACGTTGTTGAGGTATGGTGCATAAACTGTACCTTTACAGTGGTTTAGGTTTTTATGGTATACAGTTTTTATTTGGCAAATACCATGGAGTTCTTTAGCTGCTATAAATTTTTCTGCTATTGTTGTATTTTCAACGAAGATTAGCAAATTGCCATCACGCATTTGATTAATTTTTAATATTTTCGGAGATATTATTTTGATTGCTCTATCAACTGCAAAGCATGAGTACGAAGAGAGAGGTTTTTCTGCATCAATAGTTGACATCACCAAGTATTTTGGGTTTGGTAGGTTGGGTGCTGGGAGCTCCGGGAAGGCCACCGATAGAGGGGAAGGTTTTTTTCGTTTGGTTTTAGGGCTGTCGTCAAGCATGGCAAAACGATTAGCCCCTTGTCTATTGTGCCCGGCGGGCATGTCGCGGTGTTACAAAATTACAGTTTTTACTTACTGTTTTTTATTTTTTTAAGAACAAAAGAAGAGAGGCGAAAAAGAGAGTGTGTTTGAAGAATAGATAAGCTTTGAGCTAAACTGCGATTAACAAATGAAAACACAACCGATCGATTCGAGGTTTAGTCGACGACTGGCTTTTTCAACATATTTCTTTCTTTTCTTTGCATTTTCTATATAAATATGAATTTATACAATCTGCTGTTTAAGGGTGTGACGTTCTTATATACGCTAAAAAGTTCTTTTTAAAACTCGAGGGGCGCTATTTTGTTTTCTTTCATTCTTGAATAGTATGAATGTATATTGAGCCATAACATACTTGAATCTTTGGTAAAATGGTATCCTATATGAAAGTAACAAAAAGTCATTATATTAACTTTTATTAAAAAAAATTATAGAAACTAGAGGGGGTTAAGATTTGATATTTTAGGTGATGCTGTATTCTTCAAATAAGTATATCTTTGACAAAACTTAATGAATTTTGATAATGTTAAAAATTAAACCATCGACTCGCATGCGAACAGTGCGTACCGAAGAAAATATTGCAGCCGTAGCGCCCACTGTTAATAAAAAACGTGAAATGACAATTCGTCGCCGTTCTCAACAACATGGAAAATTTAACAAAATTCAATTTCAGCAAGAATTGAATTGCCTCACAACAGCTTCATGAAAATTCGCTGTTTTATCGAAACATTGTTTTCAGCGATGAAGCTCAATTTTGGTTTAACGGATACGAAAACAAGCAAAACTGTCGCATCTAGGGTGATAAACTGTCATATGCCATACAAGAATTACCGAAGCATCCCGAAAAACGACAGTTTGGTGTGGTTAATGGGTTGGTGGCATCATCGATCCGTTTTTCTTCAAAGACGACCGTGGGAAACATACGTCGTAGCGAACGATATCGAGCCATGATACGCGATTTTTTTCCCCAGTTGGCTGAGCTGACTTGGTTGACATGTGGTTTCTCAAGACGGCGCAACATGCCACACAGCTCGTGAAACAATCGACATGTTGTAGAATGAATTTGATGATATTTCTCGAAATGTTCTTGTGAGTTGGTCGACAAGATCATGCGATTTAACGCCTCTTGATTATTTCTTGTGGGGCTCTGTGAAGTCGTTAGTCTATATGGACAAGCCGAGTACGATTGAAGCCTTACAGGATAACATAAAACGCATTATTCGTGGAATACATATATGTTAGAGCGAGCGCGATTATATTGTGCGCGCTCTATTTGAGTGGAGAGTATTTTATACATATATGTACATACATTAGAATAAGCTAAAATAACAAAACATTGTAAATAATAAATCAGTCTTGGCTGATCCGCAGTAGAATAAAGTTGATGTTAAACGTATCGCTCCCGTGTATTTTCTTTTTATAAAACCAGAAGTGTTAGTGATCCACAAATAAATATGAATATCTCGGTCGATTTAAATTTAAAGAAATATAAAGTACACCAATTGAAAAAGTTATTGATGGCTTTGCAGTTGCCGACGGCAGGAACAAAGGCGGAGTTGATAGCTCATTTTAGTGAAGTTCCAGCAGAGCGTCGCGGCGAAATTTTGTTTACTCTTAGAGAAGAGGGGTCAAAAGATGAGCGGCAACGGCAGCAAATTGACCATGAAGCGGACATGCAGGAGCGGGGCGATATAGTTGCACTGCGCGAAAGTGTAAATCAGTTGCGTGAACAGTTAAATGTTAATATATCGTTCAATAATGCGCAGCAGACAAACGAAGGAACATGCACACACACACGAGTACAGAATATTCCAGAACAAAACGAGTATGTGCAGACAGCGGCTGGCGAGACGGCGCCAGAAGTTTGTGAAACTGTAAATCGTAACGGCGAAAGCGCATCAGAAGTGTGTGAAAATTTGAATTGTAACGACGACGGCAGTGCAGCTGGCGACTTTGCGGTTGTGATCGGGTACGTTAACACAAACGGGGTGACAACGAGGCGGTTAGCGAGACGGCAATTGTTATGCAAAAACAAAGTGATTATGATGGCAAGACGTGAGCTAGTTAATGGGTGCTGCAATTGAATGTTGTAAATGTGTTCAAAATAAAAGATGAATTTTTGCAAATGATGTTGATAAACATATTAAAGGGTACCGCTTATATGTGGTTGCATGAAAATTCAACGCGTGTACTTCAACCGTTTCATCAATTATGTAACCAATTGGTAGAGGAGTTTGCTGAAAAAGTTTCTAAGGTGGAGGCCAGACGCAAATTTGAAAATCGTATATGGCTGACAACAGAAAAGTTTAGCACATATTCGGAAAAGAGGATTATGTTGTCTGGATTGGTTACGATTGATCAAGATGAGTTGCCGGAGTGCATTATTGATGGCATTTCACAGGAAGAATTGCGCACACAGGCGCGTATACAATGCTTTAACTATGTTTTGCTGATGAGAAAGGCGTTTGCAGAGGTAAAATTGTCAATGAGAGGAGCGGCTGATGGCAGTAAGCAGACGGTAGAGGCGAGCAGTGAAAGGAAACGTCGTTGTTATAATTGAAACTTACAGGGGCACATGGCAAAAGAGTGTAAGAAGCCAAAAAGAGAGGCAGGATCATGCGATGGGTGTGGAACAGTTGGACGTTGGGTGGCCCAGTGCCCGAAAAATAAGAAGTTGGCGGATAATAAATATGTAAGGTATTTAAAATTTTTTTTATATATAATTCTGACCCAGTTCTTATTACATCATGCCTCATAGCCTCAGGGAGTCCGATATCGATTATAAAAAGGTCATGTGTACCGAAAAGAATTAAAATGTTTTCGAATAATAAAATGTATTATGAGTTGAATAATAGCCCGCTTGAAACTTATGAAAAAGTATTATGTTATATTAAAAAGAAGAAAAGAATAAAGATATATTTTCATTTAATTGTTGTCACAAATGAGTCGGTTGAAGAAATTGAAAATAGACGGTTATGTGAAGAAGGAAATAATCAAATTGTTAATTGTTGTTAATTTCATTTAATTGTTGTCACAAATGAGTCGGTTGAAGAAATTGAAAATAGACGGTTATGTAAAGAAGGAAATAATCAAATTGTTAATTGTTGTTAATTGCAATTTGGAGTGAATACATTAATAAATAACCGTTTTCAAACAAAAATTCGAAAATGGGCGGTAAGTTTGTATGGGGGCTATACCTAAAAATGGGAGTGGCACTTTTATATTCAAAATTGACCTGATCGTTACCGAGAAAAGCTTAAGTTTCAAATTTCAGCTAAGTATCTCCAGTAGTCTCCGAGTAAATTGCGTTGAAATAAATAGACAGACAGACGGACATGGCTAGATCGAATCGCCTCATCGAGCTGATCAAGAATATATATACTTTATGGGGTCTCCGATGCCTCCTTTAATGCGTTTCAAATTTTCCGACAAACTGATAATACCCTTCACACTATGTGTGAAGGGTATTATTTTCTGGATTGACTCCAAGTCCATAACTGGTGGCCCATTTACTAAGTCGACCCAGCGCTTCCTCCAGTATGCTGATTAGCACATCTGGAAAAAGACCATGTACTAATAACACAATATCGTCCGCATAGGCAACGACTTTTACACCATCCCTATTTAATTGCTTTAAGATAGGGTCTAGCGTTAGGAGCCACAGAAGTAGTGACGGAACTCCTCCCTGAGGTGTTCCCCTATTTGCGAACCTAATTAGGACCACGTCCCAAAATTCGGCCCTGATTTGCCTGCTCTTTAGTAGAAATGTGATCCATTTTGCCATGCAGTCTTCTACTTGAAACCGTGCTAAGGATTCTGTTGTCGCATTAATTTAACGTTACCTCAAAGGAAAGTTTCTCGATGTTGAGGGTTTAAAAGGACGCTCAATATCGAGAAAAGCTGCTGGGGTATACTGTTTATATTCTAAAGACCTTTCTATCGTTCTTTCGACCTCGTGAAGGGCCGTCTCTGTAGACTTTCCTTTGAGGTAGGCGTGTTGAGCACTGGAGAAACTAGTGCTACCTAGTTTTTCCCTCAAGAAGGAATCAAGGACTCTCTCTAGGGTTTTGAGTACGAAAGAGGTTAGACTGATGGGTCTAAAGTTCTTCGCTTTTATATGACCAGTCTTCCCTATCTTAGGAATGAAGACTACTATAGCCTGTCTCCAAGTGAAGGGATAAAGTTAAGACAAATGCAGATTATATACATTTGGCGAAGCCATTCGATCATGTCAATGCTTATCGACTGCAGCATGATCGGAAAGATGTTGTCGGGTCCTGGGCTTTTATAGGGCGAAAAGGTGCCAATAGCCCAGATGATCCTATCCATGGACACGATGGACCTAGCTACTTGTTCAGCCCCTGCGCTCCTGGTGGGATGTACTTTAGGTTCCCCGTCGGTACACTCCGGAAAGTGCGCATCCATGAGAATGCTGAGCGACTCTCTCAGAGTTTCTGTTGGCGTACCGTCCGCTCTCTGCAGGAGAGAGGGGTTGGCATATTGCTTTGCCAGCAGTTTGCTCAGTCTGGCAGAGTCTTTGACACTCTCCACTTACTCGCAGAACGCTTGCCAAGTATGCCTCTTGGCTGCGCGAACTGCTTTTTTATACTTACGCATGCCATTCTTTTGTTGAGTAACATTCGTTAAAAGTTTTCCTAGCGATTTTCCTTAGTTCTGCTACGTTACTATTCCACCACGGAGGATAAGCTTTTTTGACGTTGCGTATAGGACAACTTGTTTTGAAGGCTGTGCTGACAGCTTTCTCGAAGGCCCCAGAGCTATTCTCTAATTCTCTGGCTGACCCTGCGTTACTACTAGGAAAACTCCTTAAAAGGGACTGGGTTATTCTCTTCAACTTGCACCAGTCAGTTTTCCGAGGGTTTCTATAAACATAATGTATTCAAACATAATGTATTTATGGTCAGAGAAGGACAATCTGCTTGATACCCTCCAACTACTAACCCTTAGAAATGCATGGTCCAGCAATAGTGTTATATCTAACACTTCTTCCCAGCCCACAATGTTGGCTGTGCTGGAAAAAATAAAGGTGGGCGTACTCCCCACATTACATACCTGAAGTTGTGGTTAATTATGAAATCAAATAAACACTCACCTCGGTCGTTTATTTCGTTACTTCCCCAAATGGAATGCCTTGCATTAGCGTCATAGCCTATTACCCCTCTCCCCGCGGGCCCCGTGCACCAATTTGTCCACTTCTGCTGGTGGTGCTGGCTCGTCGTGGGGGAAGTAGGCTGATGCGACGAAGAAGAACGAACCTTTGTGGTCCTTTTGCATCGCTACTACAACGTCCGAGCTGCTTAGATCTGGACGAAAGAAAATATTTAGGTGCTTTTTAGCTAGTATACAAGCCCAAAGCTTACTTGTTGACTGTAGTACAGCTTGTACCCAGTAAAATTGAGGCCTTTGACGGCATTGTCCTTCACCCACGGCTTCTGGATGAGGCAGAGGTCAATGTCGTCCTCACTAGGGAGGACGAGCAGGTTATCCGATGCACTTCCGGAGTGCTTCAGATTAACCTGTACGATCCTCTGCATCTGGGGTGGTGTTCAGCGGGCAGTCGTCTAGAACCAGAACGTCCAAAAGCTTGTCGGCCTCCTCTAGCTCCAGGTTGTTATCCGGCGCCGTCTGCCCGAAGACCTTGATCTTTGTCTTCCGGATACCAAAGTAGAGAGAGCCTCCCACCTTGTCGATAGCCGGGACGCTCTCTTCATTTATGAGGAGCACGAATGTCTGCCACGACTTCTGTGGCTCCTCGGCCTTAATAATGGTCCAATAGGCCATAGGAACCTGTGGGTTCATCAGCCGTAAGGTCCGCAGTATTTTGACGTTGTCGGTCTGGCCTATGGTCAACCAGATGCGCGCCCTTGGTCTGCGAAGTATCTCGCTGGCTGGGATAAGCTCAAGGCGTAAGCCCTCCCAGGCGTCGCTAATCGTAGTGACGTCTTCAAGCAGGATAATCCTCGAGGCCTCGTCGTGGCATCTGATCACCCTGTGACCTCTTACAACGCCCGAGAGTTCGAAGCGGAGAAATGGACACCCCTCGCTGAGCCTGTCGTCCACTTGGTCGGTCAGCTGCGCTTCTATCTCCTCCCATTTCTCAGCATGTATTAAGTCTGTTAGGAAATGTAATGAGCATTTAAGTATTAAGTATGAACAGACATTGACTGAAATAGAAAAGGAATTTTCTGATATTTGTTATGTCAAAAGTTATTTAAAGAAGCAGAAACCGGATATGCCAGTAGTTAAGTGTGAGATAAAACTGAATTTAGAAAAATCGAAACCGTTTAGCTATGCAAAATAAGTAAGGTGTTTGATGATATGATTCGAAAGCGTAAAGTTATTGTATACATGGACGATATTATGTTGGCTAGTAAGAATATGAGACAGCATTTGGACACGTTAGATGAGGTTTTCAAAAGATTAGTAGTAAATAAATTGGAACTGCGTATGGACAAGTGTGAGTTTCTGCAGTCTGAAGTAAAATACTTGGGTTTTCTGATAGTTTTGAGCTTGAGACGTTGGCAATTGTTTATGCATTGAGACGATTTAGAGTGTATCTGCAAGGAAAGAAATTTAAAATTGTGAAGGACTGTAATGCTGACGTTGAATAGAATTGAATCCACGAATTGCGAGAAGGCCGTTGGAGCTTCAGGAATATGATAATGAAATAGTGCATAGGTCTGGAAAACAGATGCAGCACGTAGATGCTTTAAGTAGATGTATGAACATAATGGTGGTGGAAGCGAATAGTTTTGAGGACAATCTTATTATATGTCATGCTAAGGATAAAAAGTTGCAAAAGATAAAGAAAACGTTAGAGATGACTGAAGATAAATTATTTGAAATGAGAAATGGTATAGTGTACAGAAAAACGAATGATGGTAGATTGTTATTTTATGTTCCGGGTAAAATGGACGATCAGATATTATATAAGTATCACAATGAATTAGGACGTATCGGAAGAGATAAAGTTATGAATGCAATGTCGAAGGTATATTGGTTTCCAAATGTCAAAGAAAAAGTTATGAAACACATTAGCAATTGTTTGAGATGCGTGGCTTATTCGGACAAAAGTGGAAAAGGAGAAGGTATGTTTCATAGTATTCCTAAGAATAATAAGCCGTTTGACATAGTACATATTGATCATTATGGGCCGGTTGATTTGGGTAGAATGAAGAAGCATTTATTTGTGGTTATAGAAATTTACGAAATTTGTGAGACTATATCCAACAAGAACGATAAAGAGTAAGGAAGCGATTGATGCGTTGCAGGATTATTTCAGAGCATATAGTAGGCTAGTGTGCATTGTTTCGGATAGAGGTAGTTGCTTCACGTCTAAGGATTTTGATGAGTTTTTATGCGAGAGGAATGTAAAGCGTATGAAGATAGCAACGGGACAGGTGGAAAGATTGAATAGAACGATAGGCCCGATGATAGCAAAAGTGGCAGAGTCGGAAAAAGAATTACATTGGGATACAGTTGTTGAAAATGT